>OY720431.1:86034457-86504457 GCA_963082735.1 Pocota personata
AGAAACTTCTAGCAAATTCTTCGACCACTGGAACAAGAGAAATAATTCTTGCAGTTATAATTCCCTTTTATCCCTGATATTATTCGTCTCTTTCGTTGACATGAGCTGTGGAGACTTCATCCCAGATACGAACCTCGAATGAAAGGACAGTTCGAACCAAAATTCTGCCAGAATGAAAAGTCACTTCGGAATTTGTTGCGTCATACTTTAAGGGAGCGTAGTTATTATTATGCTACAATATATTAGCAAATCTTACGAACGATGCTAGTACCGAATACTCACTCTGGAAGGCAACAAAAAAAAAAATGAAAAGGCCAATTGCACACATTCCACCAGTTAAAAACAGAGAAGGTAACTGGGGGAAAAAAAAAGCCCCAGAATTTTACTTGATATCAGGGGAAATCCTAAAGCAACTCCCAAAATAAGACTTGAAGAAACTAGTACAGATTATAAACCTAGCATGTGGAAAGTCGCGGAGGTAATTATGATACCAAAACCAGGGAAACCACCTAGTGAAGTCACCTCCTACCGCCCCATATCGATTCTGCCTGTGTTGTCCAAAGTATTTGAAAAGATGTTGATTAATCATCTGCATAAAATAATTGAAAAAAAATCGCTAATCCCAAACCATCAATTTGGTTTAAGAAATGAACAGTCGACGATTGATCAGGTACATAGAATAACTGATAAAATCGAAAAAGCGTTAGAAGAAAAAAAGATATGCTCCACTATATTTCTCGATATAGCTCAAGCTTTCGATAAAGTATGGCACAAAGACACTGACACTGGCTAATAGGTAAGCATGCAACAAGGCTTAGTGTCTTTTCTAATGATTTAGGCAGAAGCTGCATGGACGACGAGGAGGAAGAGACTATTCTTCACCTTCTTTGCACCTCTCCCAAAGAAGGAAACTCCACTTAGGAGCCTTCTGTTTCAATGACCTAAATGATTAGAATAATATTGACGTTAGGGAACTTCTACGCTTCATCAGAAGCTCTAAATGGTTCAACGAGTAGGCTAGAGGCCGCGTCTCAAACCCATGTGGTATCACAATGGACCTATTATTGGTTTAAGTGTGTTGGCTTCTATTTTGCTAACAGCCACTTCAACCTAACCTAACCTAACCTAACCATGGCACAAATGACTGGTACATAAATTGCAACTGCCAAAGCAATACTCAGAAATCCTAGAGACTTATACATTACAGCGACTTTTTAAATCAAACAAGGAGATGACTACTCCACATTGAGAAAAATAGAAGCTTATTTACCTACGACTTGCCATTTAGTTATAAAACAACTGTGGCAACATCTGCAGATAATACTGCTATCCTTGCTGTGGAGAAACTGTCGAAGTAGCGACGGAAAAGCTACAGAAGGCAGTGAATAATATACCAAAATGGACCAAAAAATGGTAGATTAAATTAAATGACCTTATCAACTTTACAAATATAATATACATATCAACTTTACAAATAAAAACACACATCCACACATCCCAGTAATAATAAATGATAATGAAATAGAATACGCAAACACAGCCAAATATCTAGGCATGACACTAGATGCAAATTGAGCTGAAAAGCGCAAGTAAAGAAAAAAAATGAACTGAACATACGGTAGGGTAAAATGTATTGGCTTATAGGGAATACTCTTGTTTGTCCAATTACAATAAATTACTGCTTTATAAGCAAATTCTAAAACCAGTATGTAAGTACGAGCTCCAGCTATGGGAGGCACATGCATAACCAATCTACAGAAAATACAAACATTTTAAATAAAGTACTACGGAATAGAGATCTAGAAATTGAAATGATTGAGGAAGTCAAAAAAGGAGATAAAAAAAAACAAAAATTAATAAAAAAAATAAAAATAAAAATAAAATACCAAAAGCTAAAACAATATTTAATCATCCACAGATGAATACTTAACATAAACACCTTGAAAGACAAATTGCTGATTGGTCTAACGACTAGGTGCAATAAGTTGAAGACTGGCTCCTCCCCGCCCTGCGATGAAATGCCAAGACGGCGGTACCGTATGGAGAACGGGAAGAAGGGAGAAGGGGTTAGTGGGTAAAAATCCCACACTTTTACTGAGTCGCGGCTCAGTTTCGTCTTTTGAAGAAACGTAAATCTAATTTTAAAAGATTTTTTTTTTGGGTAAGTCAAAATTAACTAAGATCGTGCTAGAATAAAACAAAAAAACATTAGCTTTAATAGAAAAGAAAACAAAAGCTGCGAGGTACAATATCTTTCCTTAAGATGAGGACAAGCTGGAATCAATGTAGCCGAGGTATGTGCACGCATAAATCGATTTTGACGAGCCAAATGATTTAACTTGCGTAATTTTTGGTGAATTTCCAGTACTTGGGTCGAGACGCTATACCCAAGCCTCTGCAAAGATTTTTTTGGGGGACCGTAAGGTATACTGGCGAGTCACCAAACAACCTACCGGTATCCTCCAAGTAAAAGTACAAAAAGGAGCAAAGGCTACTCAGTAAAGATATTGAAAGGAGGTGCTCTGCCCCAAGTGTTCCGTACCACTATTGCCTCAGCTATAATAAAGAACAGCGAGGGAGCAACATAGTTTTTTTGAGTGCAAATAGAATTTTGAATTGAGCTAGTTAGATTTTAGTTTATTTTTTTTAATTTTTTTTATTAGTGTAAATTAAGGATAGGATTAACACTAAGCTCTGCGCTTAAAATTATTTTTTTTTTGGTTTGTGTTTCGCGATAATAACGCTTAACATCAACAATTTACATCTCTTATTGTGCTGCAGGCAGGACAAAGGGGGACAACGAAAACCGTAAGTATTTTTTTTTTAATGATATTTTTTTGTTTGAATAATTTTTGATAATTTGAGATTAGGTGCTAAGGGCAGATTTTTGGTGTTACTTAGGATAGTTTAGTTTTAAATGAAATTTAAATAATTGTTTTTTTAAGGTCTATTATAATTACAATTTCAAAATTAATGAGAGGAATAAATTCAATTGTATTTCAACCCATTTCAATAGTCAGGACAGTAATGAGGTTTCTTTTAATATACTGCAGCATAATAATAACTACGCTCCCTAAAAATATGACGCAACAAATTCCGAAGTGACTTTTCATTCTGGCAGAATTTTGGTTCGAACTGTCCTTTCATTCGAGGTTCGTGTCTGGGATGAAGTCTCCACAGCTCATGTCAACGAAAGAGACGGATAATATCAGGGATAAAAGGGAATTATAACTGCAAGAATTATTACATCAGAATTTCTCTTGTTCCAGTGGTCGAAGAATTTGCTAGAAGTTTCTGGCTATCAGAAACTTCTGCTATATAAGGACAGATGGCGATTGAGAAAGAAGCAGTAGTTTCTAAACTGTGGCGAAGAGATTAGAAAAGTGATAATGGGCGAAGTTGTAATTTTGTGATAAATTGAAAGTTGAGATTTAACAAGAAGAAGTATTTAGTTTGGATTTGTGAATTAAGTAATCGAAAGGAGATAAAGTGATTTGAGAGGACAGAGACCTTGTAAGAAAAGAATTGCGAAGAATAATATAGTGTGAACCTGAATTGTTCTATAGACTAGAAAATAAAGAAATAAATTTCACAGAATATTGTTTAATCTACTCGAGCCGTAGCTCGCATATTACATTGGTGTCAGAAGTGGGATAAAACTTATTCCGTGAATAACTATTTCCGTGGTGTGAAATTGCACAGAAAAAAAAAAAAAAAAAATATCGATTTCTGTGTTGAGTTAATTAGTTGCGCAAAATGGGTCGCAAATTGGGAAAACTAACTATAACTCAACTAAAGGCAGAACTCAGTAAGCGGAACCTCGACACAACTGGGGAAAAGATGCCCTACTGATTCGTCTGGAAGAAGCAGTAACGCAGGAAGGTGAAAATCCGCATGACGTAGAGTTTGACGTGGGAGAGGAACCAGCAAGTACAGTAGCCGACCCGGATATAACAAGTCTGCTCCTGCAACTTAAGTCAGTCATGGACGAACAAAGGAAAACAATGGAAGACCAAAAGAAGTCTCTGGAACTTAAGCTCGATGACCAAAAGAAAGCAATAGACGATCAAAAGAACTCTCTAGAACTTAAGCTGGACGAACAAAAGAAAGCAATGGACGAACAAAAGAAAGCAATGGACGAACAAAAGAATTCTCTAGATGCTCTGGAAAGCAAACTTGATGAGCAAAACAGGAACTTGGAATCTAAATTCGAAGCGATCGAAGAGAAAATCGAGAAGGTCGAGACGCAACTCGAAAAAGTCGAAACTAGATTCGATGAAAACTTTGAGAAGCATGAAACTCAGTTCGGGAAAATAGAGACTCAGTTCGAAAAAGTAGAAAAACAAGTCGAAAATCTTACTAAGGAACTCAGCAACGTGAAGAGACAGAAAGCACGGGAATATTCCACTGACGGTCTGAGAAGAAAGGAGATGCAGCCTCCTATCTTCGATGGTCAAACATCATGGCCAATTTATAAAAGGCAATTCGAAGCGGCCGCAATGACCAATAGCTGGGACGATGAAGAGAAGTCCATTGCACTCACACTTGCACTGAGGGGTCCAGCTGCGGAGCTGTTGCAGACCATCCCGGAAGATAAACAGCAGAACTATGACTCTCTGGTTCAGGCTATCGAGATGCGGTTTGGGGATGAACACATGCAGCAGGTGTACAGGGTTCAGCTGCGTAGTCGAGTCCAGAAAAGGGGGGAAACGCTCCAACAATTGCAAGCGGATATAGAGCGACTAGCCCATCTTTCATACCCTAAAGCCGGTGAGGAGCTTATCAACGAAATGGCGGTGGAAGCTTTTATTCAGACAACTGCAAATGGCTGTAAGGATGGCTGAAAAGCGAACACTCCCCGAGGCATTGGCATTCGCTTTGTCAATGAAGGCTGCGGACCAAGCATACCAGGGAATACACCGTGTCAGGGAAATGTCCGTCGTGGAATGCTCATGCCAGATGAAGACAAAGCTCGCGGAAGTCAAATCCGTTGCTGGAATTGCAACCAAACCGGACACCTACAACGGCAGTGCAGAAGTGCACCTAGACGAGGAAATTGTCCACATTGCACCAGTAGGAGAAGCAGAGAGGAAGCATCTGGCTGTCAGTCAGACTTACCAAAACCAGCAGTCGGGAAATGCGTAAGGACCAACTTCGCGGGGCAGAAGTTGGTTACTCGAATCGAGGCCCCCAGGACCACCATTCAAGTTTCGCAAACCAAACGGGGTAACAAGAACCTGACAGTGGAGGCACTAATCAACAAGAAAAAGTGCGTAGCCACCATCGACACAGGTGCCACTGCCTCCATTGTAAGAAGAGATATCGTCAGAAGCGCCTGGCTGCACAACACCAACAGCTACTGCCTGAAGACTGCAACAGGGGAAATGGCGAAAGTGTTTGGAGAACTTCGTCTTACGATTACTCTGGCGGGACTGACGTTCTCCCATGCGTTTCTGGTGGCAGATATATGCGACGAGTGCATCATCGGAATAGACTTCATGAAAGCAAATGAAGTAATCTTGGACATCGGGATGCAAGTACTGAGGTATCGAAATGTGGAGATTCCGATGCTGTACGGAAACAAGAATGCCGTAACTCTCAGGACAGTCATCAGCAAAGACGAAGTTTTGCCGCCGTCTTCAGAGACAATCATTTGGACGAAGCTGGAAGGTGATCTTGGGAGCCACCGATTCTACATAGTAGAACCAGACCCAGAGAAGAATTCTCAAGACTACATCGTGGGAAAGACGTTAGTCGAACCAAAGAACACCATGGTTCCAGTGAGAGTTTTGAACGCAAGACCGCACACTGTCAAACTAAGGCGAGGGGAGGTGACTGGAAAATGCACGCCGATTACCGCCGTCGCAACAATATCTGAACGTGATGCTCCAAAACCTCTCCCATCACCTTGGACAGCGGAAACGAGAGAGACGATTCTCCAGTCCAGTGAGCTGAATCAGGAGCAGCGAACTATGGCAGAGAATCTTATCAATGAGTACGCTGATGTATTTGCCTCACAGGACGGAGAATACGGCCGAACACACCTGGTACAACATCGAATAGACACTGGTGATACTAGACCAATTCGTCAGCCTGCTAGGCGCCTTCCATTGGCAAAGCAGACAGAAGTTGCAGAGATGGTGTCGGCAATGGAGAAAGAAGGTCTGACTGAAAGTTCCAAAAGTCCGTGGGCATCACCGGTTGTACTGGTTAAGAAGAAAGATGGCAGCACGCGGTTCTGAGTAGACTATCGGCAGCTCAATTACGTCACCAAGAAAGACAGCTATCCTCTGCCACGGATTGACGACACGCTAGACACACTATCAGGAGCCCGATGGTTTTCCACTCTCGACTTGAAGAGTGGCTACTGGCAGGTACAGATCCATCCAGAAGACCGGGAGAAAACCGCCTTCACCGCAGGAAATGGGCTATGGCAATTCACGGTAATGCCATTCGGGCTGTGCAATGCTCCGGCGACTTTCGAGCGATTGATGGAATGTGTCCTGCAAGGGTTAACATGGAAAACCTGTTTGGTATACTTGTATGATGTCATCGTCGTAGGAAAAATGTTTGCGCAACACCGAGACAATCTAAGGGATGTGTTTCAAAGGCTTCGAAGTGCCCACCTGAGGCTCAACCGCAAGAAGTGCGCCCTGTTTAGAGCGGAAGTCAAGTACCTGGGGCACATAATTTCAGCGAAAGGAGTGAGAACCAATCCAGAGAAGGTCGAAGCGGTGAAAAACTGGCCAGTCCCCAAGGATAAACACCAACTAAGGAGCTTCCTGGGCCTAGCCACCTACTACAGACGGTTCGTGAAGGATTTTGCCGGGATTGCAAAGAGCCTGCACCAGTTGACGGAAAAGGGAAAACAATTCAAATGGTCAATTGAGTGCGAGAAGAGCTTCAAGGCACTTAAACAACGGCTATGAGATGCCCCGATACTAGCCTACCCCACTCGCGGGGAAAGGTTCATTGTGGATGCAGATGCTAGTAATGTTGGGGTAGGAGCCGTACTCTCCCAGGTGCATGACGGCCAAGAGAAGGTGGTTGCGTACTTTAGCAAGGTGCCCTCTAAGCCAGAAAGGAACTACTGCGTGACAAGGAGAGAGCCTTCCTTTACGATGCTGTATTTCGTAGTCATAGATTTGCAGCCTTTCGATCCATCTTGCGACCTGACCCTCAGGACTCTTGAACTGTAATAGCCATTTTAAGGCTGCATGGTCTGTGCGAAGAACGAACTTCCTCCCGTAGAGGTATTTGTGAAAATGCTTCGTAGCCAAGATCAAAGCTAGAACTTCTCTCCTTGTCACGCAGTAGTTCCTTTCTGGCTTAGAGAGCACCTTGCTAAAGTACGCAACCACCTTCTCTTGGCCGTCATGCACCTGGGAGAGTACGGCTCCTACCCCGACATTACTAGCATCTGCATCCACAATGAACCTTTCCCCGCGAGTGGGGTAGGCTAGTATCGGGGCATCTCATAGCCGTTGTTTAAGTGCCTTGAAGCTCTTCTCGCACTTAATTGACCATTTGAATTGTTTTCCCTTTTCCGTCAACTGGTGCAGGCTCTTTGCAATCCCGGCAAAATCCTTCACGAACCGTCTGTAGTAGGTGGCTAGGCCCAGGAAGCTCCTTAGTTGGTGTTTATCCTTGGGGACTGGCCAGTTTTTCACCGCTTCGACCTTCTCTGGATTGGTTCTCACTCCTTTCGCTGAAATTATGTGCCCCAGGTACTTGACTTCCGCTCTAAACAGGGCGCACTTCTTGCGGTTGAGCCTCAGGTGGGCACTTCGAAGCCTTTGAAACACATCCCTTAGATTGTCTCGGTGTTGCGCAAACATTTTTCCTACGACGATGACATCATACAAGTATACCAAACAGGTTTTCCATGTTAACCCTTGCAGGACACATTCCATCAATCGCTCGAAAGTCGCCGGAGCATTGCACAGCCCGAATGGCATTACCGTGAATTGCCATAGCCCATTTCCTGCGGTGAAGGCGGTTTTCTCCCGGTCTTCTGGATGGATCTGTACCTGCCAGTAGCCACTCTTCAAGTCGAGAGTGGAAAACCATCGGGCTCCTGATAGTGTGTCTAGCGTGTCGTCAATCCGTGGCAGAGGATAGCTGTCTTTCTTGGTGACGTAATTGAGCTGCCGATAGTCTACGCAGAACCGCGTGCTGCCATCTTTCTTCTTAACCAGTACAACCGGTGATGCCCACGGACTTTTGGAACTTTCAGTCAGACCTTCTTTCTCCATTGCCGACACCATCTCTGCAACTTCTGTCTGCTTTGCCAATGGAAGGCGCCTAGCAGGCTGACGAATTGGTCTAGTATCACCAGTGTCTATTCGATGTTGTACCAGGTGTGTTCGGCCGTATTCTCCGTCCTGTGAGGCAAATACATCAGCGTACTCATTGATAAGATTCTCTGCCATAGTTCGCTGCTCCTGATTCAGCTCACTGGACTGGAGAATCGTCTCTCTCGTTTCCGCTGTCCAAGGTGATGGGAGAGGTTTTGGAGCATCACGTTCAGATATTGTTGCGACGGCGGTAATCGGCGTGCATTTTCCAGTCACCTCCCCTCGCCTTAGTTTGACAGTGTGCGGTCTTGCGTTCAAAACTCTCACTGGAACCATGGTGTTCTTTGGTTCGACTAACGTCTTTCCCACGATGTAGTCTTGAGAATTCTTCTCTGGGTCTGGTTCTACTATGTAGAATCGGTGGCTCCCAAGATCACCTTCCAGCTTCGTCCAAATGATTGTCTCTGAAGACGGCGGCAAAACTTCGTCTTTGCTGATGACTGTCCTGAGAGTTACGGCATTCTTGTTTCCGTACAGCATCGGAATCTCCACATTTCGATACCTCAGTACTTGCATCCCGATGTCCAAGATTACTTCATTTGCTTTCATGAAGTCTATTCCGATGATGCACTCGTCGCATATATCTGCCACCAGAAACGCAAGGGAGAACGTCAGTCCCGCCAGAGTAATCGTAAGACGAAGTTCTCCAAACACTTTCGCCATTTCCCCTGTTGCAGTCTTCAGGCAGTAGCTGTTGGTGTTGTGCAGCCAGGCGCTTCTGACGATATCTCTTCTTACAATGGAGGCAGTGGCACCTGTATCGATGGTGGCTACGCACTTTTTCTTGTTGATTAGTGCCTCCACTGTCAGGTTCTTGTTACCCCGTTTGGTTTGCGAAACTTGAATGGTGGTCCTGGGGGCCTCGATTCGAGTAACCAACTTCTGCCCCGCGAAGTTGGTCCTTACGCATTTCCCGACTGCTGGTTTTGGTAAGTCTGACTGACAGCCAGATGCTTCCTCTCTGCTTCTCCTACTGGTGCAATGTGGACAATTTCCTCGTCTAGGTGCACTTCTGCACTGCCGTTGTAGGTGTCCGGTTTGGTTGCAATTCCAGCAACGGATTTGACTTCCGCGAGCTTTGTCTTCATCCATGACGGCTGTTCTCTGTCATGAGCATTCCACGACGGACATTTCCCTGACACGGTGTATTCCCTGGTATGCTTGGTCCGCAGCCTTCATTGACAAAGCGAATGCCAATGCCTCGGGAAGTGTTCGCTTTTCAGCCATCCTTACAGCCATTTGCAGTTGTCTGAATAAAAGCTTCCACCGCCATTTCGTTGATAAGCTCCTCACCGGCTTTAGGGTATGAAAGATGGGCTAGTCGCTCTATATCCGCTTGCAATTGTTGGAGCGTTTCCCCCCTTTTCTGGACTCGACTACGCAGCTGAACCCTGTACACCTGCTGCATGTGTTCATCCCCAAACCGCATCTCGATAGCCTGAACCAGAGAGTCATAGTTCTGCTGTTTATCTTCCGGGATGGTCTGCAACAGCTCCGCAGCTGGACCCCTCAGTGCAAGTGTGAGTGCAATGGACTTCTCTTCATCGTCCCAGCTATTGGTCATTGCGGCCGCTTCGAATTGCCTTTTATAAATTGGCCATGATGTTTGACCATCGAAGATAGGAGGCTGCATCTCCTTTCTTCTCAGACCGTCAGTGGAATATTCCCGTGCTTTCTGTCTCTTCACGTTGCTGAGTTCCTTAGTAAGATTTTCGACTTGTTTTTCTACTTTTTCGAACTGAGTCTCTATTTTCCCGAACTGAGTTTCATGCTTCTCAAAGTTTTCATCGAATCTAGTTTCGACTTTTTCGAGTTGCGTCTCGACCTTCTCGATTTTCTCTTCGATCGCTTCGAATTTAGATTCCAAGTTCCTGTTTTGCTCATCAAGTTTGCTTTCCAGAGCATCTAGAGAATTCTTTTGTTCGTCCATTGCTTTCTTTTGTTCGTCCATTGCTTTCTTTTGTTCGTCCAGCTTAAGTTCTAGAGAGTTCTTTTGATCATCTATTGCTTTCTTTTGGTCATCGAGCTTAAGTTCCAGAGACTTCTTTTGGTCTTCCATTGTTTTCCTTTGTTCGTCCATGACTGACTTAAGTTGCAGGAGCAGACTTGTTATATCCGGGTCGGCTACTGTACTTGCTGGTTCCTCTCCCACGTCAAACTCTACGTCATGCGGATTTTCACCTTCCTGCGTTACTGCTTCTTCCAGACGAATCAGTAGGGCATCTTTTCCCCCAGTTGTGTCGAGGTTCCGCTTACTGAGTTCTGCCTTTAGTTGAGTTATAGTTAGTTTTCCCAATTTGCGACCCATTTTGCGCAACTAATTAACTCAACACAGAAATCGATATTTTTTTTTTTTTTTTTTTCTGTGCAATTTCACACCACGGAAATAGTTATTCACGGAATAAGTTTTATCCCACTTCTGACACCAATGTAATATGCGAGCTACGGCTCGAGTAGATTAAACAATATTCTGTGAAATTTATTTCTTTATTTTCTAGTCTATAGACAATTCAGGTTCACACTATATTATTCTTCGCAATTCTTTTCTTACAAGGTCTCTGTCCTCTCAAATCACTTTATCTCCTTTCGATTACTTAATTCACAAATCCAAACTAAATACTTCTTCTTGTTAAATCTCAACTTTCAATTTATCACAAAATTACAACTTCGCCCATTATCACTTTTCTAATCTCTTCGCCACAGTTTAGAAACTACTGCTTCTTTCTCAATCGCCATCTGTCCTTATATAGCAGAAGTTTCTGATAGCCAGAAACTTCTAGCAAATTCTTCGACCACTGGAACAAGAGAAATTCTGATGTAATAATTCTTGCAGTTATAATTCCCTTTTATCCCTGATATTATCCGTCTCTTTCGTTGACATGAGCTGTGGAGACTTCATCCCAGACACGAACCTCGAATGAAAGGACAGTTCGAACCAAAATTCTGCCAGAATGAAAAGTCACTTCGGAATTTGTTGCGTCATATTTTTAGGGAGCTGCATATTTTTATGCTGCATTATATTAAAAGAAACCTCATTTCTGTCCTGACTATTGAAATGGGTTGAAATACAATTGAATTTATTCCTCTCATTAATTTTGAAATTGTAATTATAATAGACCTTAAAAAAACAATTATTTAAATTTCATTTAAAACTAAACTATCCTAAGTAACACCAAAAATCTGCCCTTAGCACCTAATCTCAAATTATCAAAAATTATTCAAACAAAAAAATATCATTAAAAAAAAAATACTTACGGTTTTCGTTGTCCCCCTTTGTCCTGCCTGCAGCACAATAAGAGATGTAAATTGTTGATGTTAAGCGTTATTATCGCGAAACACAAACCAAAAAAAAAATAATTTTAAGCGCAGAGCTTAGTGTTAATCCTATCCTTAATTTACACTAATAAAAAAAATTAAAAAAAATAAATTAAAATCCAACTAGCTCAATTCAAAATTCTATTTGCACTCAAAAAAACTATGTTGCTCCCTCGCTGTTCTTTATTATAGCTGAGGCAATAGTGGTACGGAACACTTGGGGCAGAGCACCTCCTTTCAATATCTTTACTGAGTAGCCTTTGCTCCTTTTTGTACTTTTACTTGGAGGATACCGGTAGGTTGTTTGGTGACTCGCCAGTATACCTTACGGTCCCCCAAAAAAATCTTTGCAGAGGCTTGGGTATAGCGTCTCGACCCAAGTACTGGAAATTCACCAAAAATTACGCAAGTTAAATCATTTGGCTCGTCAAAATCGATTTATGCGTGCACATACCTCGGCTACATTGATTCCAGCTTGTCCTCATCTTAAGGAAAGATATTGTACCTCGCAGCTTTTGTTTTCTTTTCTATTAAAGCTAATGTTTTTTTGTTTTATTCTAGCACGATCTTAGTTAATTTTGACTTACCCAAAAAAAAAATCTTTTAAAATTAGATTTACGTTTCTTCAAAAGACGAAACTGAGCCGCGACTCAGTAAAAGTGTGGGATTTTTACCCACTAACCCCTTCTCCCTTCTTCCCGTTCTCCCTACGGTACCGCCGTCTTGGCATTTCATCGCAGGGCGGGGAGGAGCCAGTCTTCAACTTATTGCACCTAGTCGTTAGACCAATCAGCAATTTGTCTTTCAAGGTGTTTATGTTAAGTATTCATCTGTGGATGATTAAATATTGTTTTAGCTTTTGGTATTTTATTTTTATTTTTATTTTTTTTATTAATTTTTGTTTTTTTTTTATCTCCTTTTTTGACTTCCTCAATCATTTCAATTTCTAGATCTCTATTCCGTAGTACTTTATTTTAAAATGTTTGTATTTTCTGTAGATTGGTTATGCATGTGCCTCCCATAGCTGGAGCTCGTACTTACATACTGGTTTTAGAATTTGCTTATAAAGCAGTAATTTATTGTAATTGGACAAACAAGAGTATTCCCTATAAGCCAATACATTTTACCCTACCGTATGTTCAGTTCATTTTTTTTCTTTACTTGCGCTTTTCAGCTCAATTTTGCATCTAGTGTCATGCCTAGATATTTGGCTGTGTTTGCGTATTCTATTTCATTATCATTTATTATTACTGGGATGTGTGGATGTGTGTTTTTATTTGTAAAGTTGATATGTATATTATATTTGTAAAGTTGATAAGGTCATTTAATTTAATCTACCATTTTTTGGTCCATTTTGGTATATTATTCACTGCCTTCTGTAGCTTTTCCGTCGCTACTTCGACAGTTTCTCCACAGCAAGGATAGCAGTATTATCTGCAGATGTTGCCACAGTTGTTTTATAACTAAATGGCAAGTCGTAGGTAAATAAGCTTCTATTTTTCTCAATGTGGAGTAGTCATCTCCTTGTTTGATTTTAAAAAGTCGCTGTAATGTATAAGTCTCTAGGATTTCTGAGTATTGCTTTGGCAGTTGCAATTTATGTACCAGTCATTTGTGCCATGGTTAGGTTAGGTTAGGTTAGGTTGAAGTGGCTGTTAGCAAAATAGAAGCCAACACACTTAAACCAATAATAGGTCCATTGTGATACCACATGGGTTTGAGACGCGGCCTCTAGCCTACTCGTTGAACCATTTAGAGCTTCTGATGAAGCGTAGAAGTTCCCTAACGTCAATATTATTCTAATCATTTAGGTCATTGAAACAGAAGGCTCCTAAGTGGAGTTTCCTTCTTTGGGAGAGGTGCAAAGAAGGTGAAGAATAGTCTCTTCCTCCTCCTCGTCCATGCAGCTTCTGCCTAAATCATTAGAAAAGACACTAAGCCTTGTTGCATGCTTACCTATTAGCCAGTGTCAGTGTCTTTGTGCCATACTTTATCGAAAGCTTGAGCTATATCGAGAAATATAGTGGAGCATATCTTTTTTTCTTCTAACGCTTTTTCGATTTTATCAGTTATTCTATGTACCTGATCAATCGTCGACTGTTCATTTCTTAAACCAAATTGATGGTTTGGGATTAGCGATTTTTTTTCAATTATTTTATGCAGATGATTAATCAACATCTTTTCAAATACTTTGGACAACACAGGCAGAATCGATATGGGGCGGTAGGAGGTGACTTCACTAGGTGGTTTCCCTGGTTTTGGTATCATAATTACCTCCGCGACTTTCCACATGCTAGGTTTATAATCTGTACTAGTTTCTTCAAGTCTTATTTTGGGAGTTGCTTTAGGATTTCCCCTGATATCAAGTAAAATTCTGGGGCTTTTTTTTTCCCCCCAGTTACCTTCTCTGTTTTTAACTGGTGGAATGTGTGCAATTGGCCTTTTCATTTTTTTTTTTTGTTGCCTTCCAGAGTGAGTATTCGGTACTAGCATCATTCGTAAGATTTGCTAATATATTGTAGCATAATAATAACTACGCTCCCTTAAAGTATGACGCAACAAATTCCGAAGTGACTTCATTCTGGCAGAATTTTGGTTCGAACTGTCCTTTCATTCGAGGTTCGTATCTGGGATGAAGTCTCCACAGCTCATGTCAACGAAAGAGACGAATAATATCAGGGATAAAAGGGAATTATAACTGCAAGAATTATTTCTCTTGTTCCAGTGGTCGAAGAATTTGCTAGAAGTTTCTGGCTATCAGAAACTTCTGCTATATAAGGACAGATGGCGATTGAGAAAGGAGCAGTAGTTTCTAAACTGTGGCGAAGAGATTAGAAAAGTGATAGTGGGCGAAGTTGTAATTTTGTGATAAATTGAAAGTTGAGATTTAAGAAGAAGAAGTAATTAGTTTGGATTTGTGAATTAAGTAATTGAAAGGAGATAAAGTGATTTGAGAGGACAGAGACCTTGTAAGAAAAGAATTGCGAAGAATAGTGTGAACCTGAATTGTTCTATAGACTAGAAAATAAAGAAATAATTTCACAGAATATTGTTTTATCTACTCGAGCCGTAGCCCGCATATTACAATATTTTTTAATTATTGGATATTAATTGTAAATATCTGAATAGCCTTTCTAATTGATCTTCTGTTTCAATTGTTTCTGAGAGCTGAATACTATCCTCTAGATTCTGTCTGAAGTACATAGTTCCAATCAGTCGGCTTATTAGGTTGTTTTTTTGTTAATGATTTTATCGTCAAGTATTAAAAGTATTGTGGATTGATCTGAGTCAAGATCTGGCCCTGCTTCTACTTTTATAGTATTTGACGAGATAGTCTTTGTAACGAAGAAGTCGAAAAGATCTGGTGCTTTCTTCCTATCTGTTAGCCAATACGTAGGTTTTCCCGTTGCGTGATATTTACCTCTAATTTCTTATATTACTTCATATAATTCTCTTCCTCTCGTATTTGTCAATCTAGATCCCCAATACTTGTTTTTGGCATTAAAATCTCCACCTGCGATAAATCTATTGTGAAATATGCGGAGGAGGCCTAAAAAGTAATTTTTCTTAAGACTATTAAGACTAGCTGGGAGAACAGTAAATTGATGGAGCTGATATTATTTGTCCACTTATCGTTTTTATATTTATAGATATTCCTTGTATCGCACATCATTGGAATTTGGCTTCTATATTACATTCGATCATATTCTTTACTATAACTGCAGCTCCGCATTTTGCCGAATTGTAGGGGTGTGGCGAGTGATATAATTCATACCCTCGTAGTTTGAAGTTTGTTTTGAATTTAAAGTGCGTCTCTGAGACACGACATATATGTACGTATATCTATTTTGTTCATGTCTAAAACTACTTGAATTTTTCTTAACGATTCTCGATACCATTAGCATTCCATTCCAGAATTTTTATTATATATGATCCATCATGTTTGTCTCTTTTGTGCAGCCTTTTTATCTCTCAAGGAACGAGATTCTTTCTAGTGTAGCTTTATTTTTCTTTTCCATGCTTCCCATTCTATTTAGAATTTTTTGCATGAAAGTTTCCATACTAGAATTTGATTTTATTTCTGTTGTAGCTATTGGTTTTTCTAAATTTTTTGATTCAGCCTGTGCATATGTAAATTCTGTACCCGCTCCTGTTTTTGGTCTTAGGACTTTTTTGATAATTTTTTGGACTTTGACTTTAGGTGCGTCCTTTTTTGAATTAGGTTTAGTTTGTTTGTGCTTTTTGTCTTTTGTCAGTTGAATCTGTTTAGCAACTAAGCAGCCTCTGTAGTTGGCTGGATGCTTTTCGTTGCAATTGGCACATTTTGCTGGTTCGTCTTTTCTCTTCATACAGTCTTTAGTATGGTGATTTCTTGCACCCTTAACGCATCTTGGGTTAGAGCTGCAGTATTTATGTCTACGAGTATGTGCATACTTTTGGCAGTTCTTTCACTGTGGGACTAGTTTTGATTACCTTATGGCATGGATCTCTACCTTCATTCCAATGATACGAGTATCTTTAATTTCGTATATCTTTTTGATATTTTCGCCGTGCTCAAAAGTAAGCATAAACATTGGAAGCGGTACTTTGCTTTCAAAATTTAGAATATTAACAGTTTATAATATCTTTAAGTTTTTCCTCCTTGGATCTGAAATTGGTGAGCATGAGAAGTGTATTTTCTTTACAACCACCTTAATTAATTGGTCTTGTTTGTTTGTTCTCATAAGAGTACCATTGCACCTTTTTGTGATTAAGTATTTTGCTAAGTTTTCTATAAGAATCTCCTTCAGCTACATTAAATTTAATATCATTACTATTTATTAACATTGTGCTGGCTTGAATTTTATTTTCCTCCAAAAACTTAACTAAGGTTTCATACTTTATTATTTGCAGTGCAATAATTGGTGGAGGTTTTGCTGGCTTTAGAATTATATTTTCTTTGTTTGGGATATGCTCCGTAACTTGGTAGCTTTCTTTCGGAGATAAGATCTTTGGGGATCTACTCATTTTGCGTTTTTTTTATTTTTGTTCCCGTTTTTGGGTTTTACTCGGTCTCTTTCAGTAGTCCTTCCTCATCAGTTGAAAACTCAACTACTGTAATTTTATCTTTTTCTTTATTTTGGCTCTTGATCTGTTGTTTCAACGTTTGCAACTCTTGCTTTAAAGCATTTCCTGAATTAATGTCTCGTTTAGTTGTTTAAACCCATCTCTTTCTTCACAGGCTTTTAAGTATTTAGCCTTCAGAGTTTGGTTTATTTAGCCTTCAGAGTTTGGTTTACATCTACTACATCCCTTCGGGATAGGGTCTAGAATATATCCAGTACACAATGGGTACCCGCCCATACAAAGCGCGGTCAAAAATATAAAACATGTTTTTTTTAATTTAAACACTGTTATTATTATTTTTATTTGTTTTAACTTACAAAATAAAAAAGAAAATGTAAACAAATTCAAACAAAAAAAAACAAAAAATATTTGGAAAATTAGATTTTTAACAATTCTAACGCATTTTTTGATAAAAACGATTTTTTTTTAATAGACAATTTTCTCAAATTTAAATTGAAACCTAATTGGGCGACAACATCTTCATTATTGTCATTTTTTAATTTAAGCTGCAATGGCACGTAAAAAATAAATAAATATTTGGCGCAACAGCTCTTTAAGTGCCAGGGCCTAGCTTCTCGCAACCACTCGTGTTGTGTGCGTTATATTTTTCACACGAATGGAAAGGACATACAGTTTTAGTGCCGTATCCGAACGGCAATTTGTTTTTTGAGAAGCTTTTTCGTGACAACAATACTCTCGTATCTTTGTTAGACGTTCGCGAGAGGTGGTATCGTGAAAAACTTTTTGCTGTTTTTCTGGGATTCGAACTTGGAACCTCTTGCGTAGTGATCCGACACACTAACCACTACGCCACGACGCCCACGCAATGGCACGTAAGACGTAACAAATAAATCGCTGTCTTTAGCATTACGATCATGAAAGCTTTGTTTGTACTAGTTTTGGCCTGTACTTCCATCAAATCCCCTTTTTCCTTCTAACTGTAGGCTTTTATATGAGTCCTTGTTGAGAGTGTCAAGAACGTCTTTCTGCGAAGTAAGAATTCTTGTTGCCGTGTGGTTAAGTAAAGCCTGTAAGTCTACTTCGGCACCTGTCTCGGTGACACTAATTTTGTCGGCTACTGGATAGCAGTTTTCTTTTTCCGTCTTTATAATTTTGTAGCTAGGCAGTGCATTTTTTTTAATCTTAAAAAATAAATAAATATTTGGCGCAACAGCTCTTTAAGTGCCGGGGCCTAGCTTCTCGCAAACACTTGTGTTGTGTGCGTTATATTTTTCACACCAATGGAATGGACCTACAGTTTAGTGCCGTATCCGAACGGCAATTTGTTTTGAGAAGCTTTCTCGTGACAACAATACTCTCGAATGTTTGTCAGACGTTCGCGAGAGGTGGGATCGTGAAAAAACTTTTTTTTTTGTGTTTTCTTCGATTCGAACTTGGAACCTATTGCGTAGTGATCCGACACACTAACCACGTTTCACGCAAAGCTGTGGCAATTGATTCGTCGGATCTCGAGATTTCAGCCAAACGTCATCGTTTAGTCCGCACATTTTCATTCTTAAAAACATCATCAAGCCAAGAGGAATGATTTTTCATAATTGATTTTTTCTGGCTTTATTTTTCTTCCAAAATTCTGTTAACTTCTTCCATACGTAATAAATTCGGTCATAGAGGGGATCAAATTCAATATTCTCAACACCTTGATAAGGTGTTCATCACCATTTGCATTATTTCCTCGACTTTCAAGCCATTTATCGAATAAAAAATTGCGTTTTATTACGCATTGACAACCAGCACCTATCAAAGATAAAACGATCAGTAAAGAGAGTTTTTTTTTTTTTTCAAAACCGAAAATTAACGAAATAAGATTCATGACTCCAAAAAGGGAAAAAACGGGGAAAAACTACCTTATTATTTGAAAAGGTAGAACAATATTCTTCATTTTAGTACCTCATTTGTAGCGGGCACTCGAGGGCAAACCAACAAAAATTTAATTTACTGTAAACTAAGCTAAAAAAAAGTTACAAAAAGTACTTCGCGCAGGGGTCCTATTACAACACTTAACACAAGTTATCACTATCACAAGTTCTCTAGTAAAAAAAACTGCACCGATAAGAAGCGAGCTGTATGTTTTATTATATTATAGCATAATAATAACTACGATCCCTAAAAGTATGATGCAACAAATTCCGAAGTGTCTTTTCATTCTGGCAGAATTTTGGTTCGAAGTGTCCTTTCATTCGAGGTTCGTGTCTGCGGTTTCCACAGTTCATGTCTACGAAAGAGACGGATAATATCGCGGATGAGAGGGAATTATAACTGCAAGAATGATTGTCATCTTGGAATTTCTCTTGTTCCAGTGGTCGAAGAATTTGCTAGAAGTTTCTGGCTATCAGAAACTTCTGCTATATAAGGACAGATGGCGATCAAAAAGGGGACAGTAGTTTCTAAACTGTATCGAAGAGATTAGAAAAGTGTTAATGGGCAAAGTTGTAATTTTGTGATAAATTGAAAGTTGAGATTTAACAAGAAGAAATAATTAGTTTGGATTTGTGAATTAAGTAATCGAAAGGAGATAACGTGGTTTGAGAGGACAGAGACCTTGTAAGAAAAGAATTGCGAAGAATAATATAGTGTGAACCTGAATTGTTCTATAGACTAGAAAATAAAGAAATAAATTTCACAGAATATTGTTTTATCTACTCGAGCCGTAGCTCGCATATTACAATACTGTAACATAATAATAACTACGCTCCTACAACTATGCAACCCATTCCGAAGTGTCTTTTCATTTTGGCATAATTTTGTTCCGAAGTGTCTTTTCATTCGAGGCTCGTGTCGCAGAATTAAGAGAGAATTATAACCGCAAGAGAATTATAACCGCAAGAGATTATTGGCTGCAGCTGTCATCTTGGAAATCAGAAGTTTCTTGTTCCAGTGGTCAAAGAATTTGCTAGAAGTTTCTGGCTAGTTCTGGCTAGAAATGCGGCTATTTAAGGACAGATGGCGATCGAGGCAGAGCAGTTGGTTTTGAACCGCACGAAGAGATTGGAAAAGTGATAATGGGCGAAGTTGTAATTTTGTGTTTGAGCAGGTGGTGTGAGTGGAAGGGAGACAAGAACCAGCCCCGCCCGACGAGTTAAGCTATGCAACCGCGTGCGTGCCACCGTCCCTTTCTTCCGCACCTAAGATGCCCCAGTGGTCTACCCCAAGCTCATAACATCTTAACTGTGTGTAATATAATAATGTTTGCTGATGACTTTAAGTTATATTTGTCGGGAAAAGATATTAATTGTTTCCAACGCTTAAACATGTATATTCAAAAATTGTATTTGTGGTGCTCAAAAAATTACCTCTGTCTAAATGTTAATAAATGCTCAGTTATTACCTTTTTACGTAGTAAATCACCTTCCACGCATGCCTATTCTATTGATGGTAGAGTCGTTTCTCGTGTCTCTTTAATAAAACATTTGTGTATGTTGCTTCATAGTAAACTATCCTTCAACAGACATGTTGAATACATTCCTAACAAAGCTAGTAGGTCATGGGGAATTCTAAGGCGTTATGCTTGTGAGTTTTCTGACCCATATGTGATTAGAACATTATATATATCTTTTGTTACAGTCGCCGTCTGGCTCTCGTAGCGCAAACTTCTTCTTTAATTCTCGCTGTGTAAAAGCTCTGTTGTGCACTTTTGACAACTATCTTTTTCTCGTTTTTTCTAATTCTACCTTTTTTTCAACTCTTTAAATCTTTTCAAACCCGGTGGTTAATTTTTTCATAAACTAAGTGTTTGTAATAAATTCAGACATGGACCATTGCCGGAGCCGAGGAAGAAGCTCGATGGCTACTACGACGTACTATCTGATTATGCATCGTCAGAGCCTCGAGCAAAGAAAAATAAAAAAGTTTCCAACTTCGAGGAATTCCCTGAGCTGCCAACCAACTCTAATCTCAAAAACCCTAAATTTGTAATTATTTCGCGAAAACACCAGACACAACAATCACTTCCGTGAGTATATTTTTGTTAAGAAAAGTTATAGGCTCTGGCAGTACTGAGTATGATAATATCTCGCAACTTAGAGATGGCAGTATTGTTATACTTGCCAGAAGCCAAAAATCTGCAGACAAGTTTCTCAAGATGACCAACTTAGCCAACCAGTGCCCCGTTAACGTAACGCTGCATAAAACTCTAAACTCTTCAAAAGGCTTAGTATATGCTCCTTGTCTCATCAATTAAAGAACCAGAAATGCTCTCTGAGATGAAAGCTCAAGGCGTGATTGATGTATATAAATTTACAAAAAAAATTGATAATACAATTCAACCAACAGGCAAATCTCACAAACAATAGAAAATGGTTGGTATAAGACCAAACTTAAGGAATATGTTCCATCTCCAATGAGTTTCCGCAACTGCCAATTGCTTGGGCACACAATGCATGCACAAAAAGCAAAATCTGTGAAAATTGTAACTTTCCGCCTCATGATCCATTGGAGTGTACACGTATCATGTGAGCTAACTGCCTGGATAATCACCCATCCACATCAAAATCATGTCCGAAATATATACAAAGTAAGGAAATACTTAAAATCAAAACAAAAAATAAGTGTAGGTACTATGGTCGAGGCAAAACGGGTTTACAACCAACAAAACCCAACCCAAGCAATTCCCTTATCTATAACTTTCTCTGAAAAAAAGAAACAAGCTACCCAAAAACCTCCTTAAACGTCTTCCCTCAATACACCAATTTCTTCCCTCTCTCCAGCCGTTACTGTTGCCTATCAAACAGATAAACAACAACAGCACACCATCATTCCATACACTCTCACTCCCCAATCTTCCACAGTAGTAGCCGACGCTTCCATGCGCTCTCTTTCTCCATCTCAAACAAAAAAAAAAAACCTGCAACACAGCTCCATCAGAAACTAATCAAACAAATTCACCACTTTCAAATTTCACCACATCAACGAATATCAATTCACTACAACCGCAAACTTTTACAACCTCACACACAAATTTCTCCTCATCTTCCTTATCTTCTACTCAAAGCCCAACTTCCCAACCAAATCTCTCCCCAGTTTCCGATTCTTTAATTAAATAACCTAAAAAAAACTTTCATATTCACAATCAGATAAAAATAAAAATGATGGCACATAATCCCAAACAATCATCAGCAAACAATATGTCGATGCCTCCACTTGCTATGGGGGGTACAGACCCATCCGTCTGCGGTTGGAACTGTAACCTCGATAGCGGGTGAAGACATCGACATTCACTTAATCAACATAACAAAGACCAAAGAAATTTTCTTTCAAACACTTATCTAAAAAATATTGCAATGAACATGAAAGGTTTCATTAACAACATTGACGAGTTAAATCTCTTAATCAAAGAATACAGCCCAAATATAATATCCATTCAAGAAACTCATTTTCCAACTTAAGCAACACCCATGGTCCCTAAACCATACATCGGATTCTTTAGCAATTTTCCATGCAATGCTATGGCAAAACATAGCATTGATAAGCAGACGAAGCCAAAACTAGGCTCATCACAGTTTATAATAATATGTATATTGGAGAGGTATTATATCTCAAAGTAGGAAAACAGCCTGCATTGTACTAATTCCCAAGCCAAAAAAAGAAATTGATAAAATTGATGGATATCGTCCGATTTCGTTACTACCATGCTCATCAAATATTTTAGAAAAAATAATAGCCAACCGTATCCTTTAGTTCACTGAATCCAAAAGAGTTATAAGTATAAAGCAAGTAGCATTCAAACCAAAAAGGGGTTGCATGGACGCACTACTTCAATTAGATTATGTGTTATCAAACGCACTATCCGCTGTCAATTATGTTATGTTGTTATCAATTCTAGCTGTCGATTTCGTAAAAGCCTTCGATCGCATAGGTATTCACCTCGTGTT
The DNA here is from genome assembly GCA_963082735.1 of Pocota personata. Lineage (NCBI taxonomy): Eukaryota > Metazoa > Arthropoda > Insecta > Diptera > Syrphidae > Pocota > Pocota personata. The sequence continues at coordinate 86,057,124 of OY720431.1, forward strand.
AAAAAATTAACCAAATGGGGAGTTGATCCAAAAATATTCAAATACATAAAATCCTTCCTAACAAACAAGAAAATTTTGCGTCAAAATTGGAAACCTCTTCTCAAAACCCGTATCCCTTGATAATGGAATCCCTTAGGGGTCTCCTCTTTCTGTAATTCTTTTCGCCATCGCCTTTGATGAGCTAAGCATTATAATATCGAAATATAGAGATTTAGATCACTGTGGGTATGCTGATGACGCGTATATATTATGTAAACACAATGATCTCAATTATACGAAAACTTTATTCTCCAATTTACTCAAGGAAATTATAGAATTGTCTTCCATGTCTGGTTCAAAATTATCTTTAGAAAAATGTAAAATGCTTCATGTTTGCCGTAAAAAAAAATGTCAGAACTTAAATTTATCTCTTAAAAACATATTAATTGAAAATGTAACTAATGTAAGTATTCTAGGTCTTATTGTTAATAATAGGTATAACTGGAAACCTCACTGCATAGCTCTTAAAAAATCACTAGCATCAAGGCTCAATATTGTTAAGTATCTGTCTTCCAAAAAAGTAATGTACATATCAAACTCTATGTTATATGACTAAAACTTTAGTACTTAGTAAGATAGATTATTCTTTAGCCATTTACGATTCTTGTCCCAAGTCTACGAAAAATATTCTTAAGCCCAGTTACCACCAAGCTGCTAGGAAAAGTATAGGAGCCTTCCTCACAAGCCCTATTAAAAACTTTCTGAAGCCGGTCTACCTACAATTGAAGAACGATTTGCGGAAGTTACACTCAAACTCATAGCCAAGCTGTCTTTTCAAACGGGTTCGATAATTGACGAAGATATAGCCCAAGCAATTAAACACAAACGGCAGAGAAAAATTCCTTCTGCTATACACAACATCTTAAAAACGGCACATAGCTTAGAGATTCCATTTAAACTAGTCACAAAATACACGCCATCCCCATCACCTTGGAAAATAAATACATCCTCCGTCCTAATACAACTCCACGATTTCCGTAAAGAAAATACCAGTAGTTTGGTCTTTAATAAGATGTTTCAAAAAACATTTTATGAGCTTCCGTCCAAAGGTTGGAAATTTCATTCGCAGTAACATCACATAATAAATCAAATATTATTCAAGGCATCCTTCCAAATTCTGCTTCAATATTTACAGCAGAAGCTCAAGACATCTACGAAGCTATTAAAAAGTTCTCTCACACTGCAGCGAAATGGATTATTTGCTCTGATCGTCTTTCCGTTGTAAAAGCTATCCTGAGCATTAGACATGACTCTATTACAATTGCCAAGATCCGAGATTCGCTTATTAAATTATCCTCTAAAATAAACGCCAGGTCATGTTGGAATCACAGGAAACAAACTCGCTGACCAAGCCGCTAACTCGGTTCATAGCTCTAAAACCTTTTTGTATGAATTCTTTACCAGAAAAGACCTCATTGGATTAATCATGGGTAAAATCAAAGATCGTCGAGCACAAGAATAGATCCATTATAAACACCATAACACCCCAAAATATGTCCAAGCTCAACATTACCAATTTTATTTGTCTGGGCCTGGGACACACCGAACTGACACACCAACACCTCTTGAAAAAAGCAGCACCTCTGATATGCTCAAAATGCAACAACGTCATCACAATATCACACCTTTTGGGATTATGCTACCTCTCAGCCAAAAATCATCTTTTAGACTCCAACATAAACCATCATAACATACTAAAGCTCCTTCAAGATCCAAACCACAAAAATATTGAACTTATAAATAAGCTACTATCTATACACAAAATTAAAACTTAACTACAAAAATATATAATGCCTATTACTTATTATTAAATTCAATTTTCTATACGCCTTATCCTTTAATTAAGAGCCGAAAGTGTTTTGATGCTAGTGCTCTTAAAACTTTTATTAATAATAGATTTTAATTTATTGTTGTTATTTATAAATAAACAAATAAATAAATCTTTTGATAGATCTATTTTAGATCTATTGTTTGGTATACATACTACAATTTCCAGAATTGTATCTGTCCAAAAAGATTTCTTAGGTTTACCTTCCTTGGTAAACCTTATTCCTTCGACTTCCTTGTGTCGAAAAAGCGGACGAACTAGCCAGAAAAAGATCACTTATAAGCCCTTCGCGGGCCCTTTCCGATGCTAATGTACCGCTTAGCACCCTATACAGGGAGATAGACTTCGAGTCTAATGAGGAAGCTAATGAACACAGATGTCGATTAGATACATGCGCTACAGTCAAATCATTATGGCCAGTCTACGACAAAAAGAGATCCATCAATCTTATAGAACTAAGTCGAAGGTATAGCCTTATAGCTGTTAGTGTCGTGTCAGGACACTGTGTGATAGGTAATCACGCAACACTACTGTAGAAGCTGCAGGGATGAAGAGGAAAGAGAATCCGTTCGTCATCTCCTGTGTGATTGTCCAGCTCTGGCCATCAAAAAAAGCCGTGCTTTTAGCAGATACTTCTTTTCAGAGCTGGGTGAGCTAGCTAGCACTGAGCTAAGAAAACTCCTGACATCCATACATTTATCTGGGTGTTTATCCCAGCGGTCGAAGACTGAAATATTTAGGTTCCCAGGGTTCCAAATATTGGGCACAATGGACTCTAAGTGGTCTAAGGCAGCTGTTGACAATCTTGCCGACAAGGGCACCCAGTTACCTAACCGAACCTAAGCGAAATGCAAAATCTCCAATCAAATCATTTACATGAGAAAGAGAGAAATGTAATAGAAAAACTGATTCAAAAATTTAATAAAATCCTATATAAAGAAGGAGATATAAATACGGTTGTTCACCAAATAATACAAATACGGTTGTTCACGAAATAAGGACAACGACAGAGGAACAAATAAGTTCAAAACTATATCGAAGCATGAAGCTGAGGTAAGAAGGCAAATGGAACGACAAGGCACAATTAGAAAGCATAAAAGTAGATACAACTATAAAAGAAGAAAGATTCCATTTGCCTTAGAAGAAAACGAAAATTCATTAACAAACATTTTTGAAAGACTTCAAGAACATAATTTAAAAATTCGAGTTGACAAATGTAGCTTTCTAAAAAAGAATACTGAATCCAGATAAAATCAAAACGATTCAGGATTTAGGCATCCCAAGAACAGAAAAGCAATTAAAATGATTCTTAGGAGTTACAGGTTTTTATAGAAAATTTATAAAAGACTATTCGAAAGTATCTTTTTCTATGATAAAATATCTGAAAAAAATAACAGAATTAACATAAATGATCACCAGTATATAACAGCATTTGAAAACCTAAAAAGTCTCATTTTGTCACATCCTATCTTGAAATACTCAGAATATGATAAACCTTTTGTTATAACGACAGATGCTAGTGACCACGCCCATGGAGCAGTGCTGTCGCAGCAAGGTCATCCTGTTTGTTTTGTGTCTAGAACACTTAATAATCACGAATAGACAAAGAATGTTTATCAATTATGTAGGCAGTAAATTATTTTATCATAGACCGTATTTATATGGAAATACAATTTTAACGGACTATGTAATAATGAAATACCTTCATAGCAAATATAAAGAATAAGAATTTTCCAGCGACACCAAAGGTGGTTGTTAAAACTTCAGGTTTATAATTATGAAACAGAATATTTGCAAGGTAAGGAAAATAAGATAGCTGATTATTTAAGTAGATTAGAAAATACAGAAAATTTATTATAAATAATGAAGAAGAATCAAATTTGGAGATATCTGATACAAACCATTCAGTGGATGAGCAAATTCTAGATCACATAAGACTAAAAGATGACATCATAAATAAATACAAAACACAAATCATATTCACTACTTGTCATAGTGAAGCTCAGATATTTGTATGTATAAAAGACAAATCATAGAAATAAACCAATTGGAAAACTATAAATTAATAAAAGATCTACTACGGCGATATATAAAAAAGGACTAACAGGAATCTATTCTGAAGTGCCTGACACAGATTATCACAAAGTATAGTTAATCTTAATATCAATAATTTTATCAAATCCAACAAACAAATTTATACGAAGTTCAAAAAGGGAAAGTGAGATATCAGAGTAGGTGAAGTTGGATAAGCAATTGTCCTTGTATCATACAAAGTAGTCGAATAAATGAGCGATATTATAATTTGAAAGAAAAAATATATTTCTCGAAACTCAGAGACCATATTTTTATTATAATAAACAATTGGATAGGAAACCTATAAAGCCGAAGTTCCAAATTACATAAACCCCAACAGAAAAACGAAATTATTCACTTACCAATAGTTAATAAATAAGTTAACAAAATTAGCAGCTGCATATTGCATAACAGATAGAAATTGGAGATCGAAGAAGGCACTTGTGATAGAACATTTTGCAAAATTTGGAGAACCAAAGACAACTTATTTTTTTTTTTTATAATTTACTCTTATACTATTACAGGACACGGGCGTTGTGAAGAAGAGAGAGAGAGAGAGAGAAAGAAAGATTTTACTGTAGTGGTTTGAAATTCAGATGGTATTAAGTTTTCTGTAAACTCCAAGGGTGGCAACTGGGGAGCTTGTTTGTTTTGCTATTGTCGTTGCTCATGATTCACAGTATTTTTTTCCGTCCTCCTGATGTCATAATCACGATCAAGTTGCATTTTCAGCCATATGACCACTCTACTGCCAGTGTTATGCCTTCGCATTTTTTAACAAACATATAGATGTTGCTCTGGCCAGAGCCAAAGGTGCTTTTGCCCCTACAAAGAGACTTTTTTATAGCAAGCAACTCGATGCGAGGGTAAAGGTAATCTGCTACATGGCCCTCATTAGGCCCATGCTCGTATATGGATGCCCCGTGTGGTTCAACGTGGGAGCAAGCTTGTTGGAAAAGATTCGGGTGTTTGAGAGGGCTTGCCTTCATTTGTACAGAACACCAGAGTCCCAGTACATAAAAAGCATAATAATAACTACGCTCCCTAAAAGTATGATGCAACAAATTCCGAAGTGTCTTTTCATTCTGGCAGAATTTTGGTTCGAAGTGTCCTTTCATTCGAGGTTCGTGTCTGCGGTTTCCACAGTTCATGTCTACGAAAGAGACGGATAATATCACGGATGAGAGGGAATTATAACTGCAAGAATGATTGTCATCTTGGAATTTCTCTTGTTCCAGTGGTCGAAGAATTTGCTAGAAGTCTCTGGCTATCAGAAACTTCTGCTATATAAGGACAGATGACGATCAAAAAGGGGGCAGTAGTTTCTAAACTGTAGCGAAGAGATTAGAAAAGTGATAATGGGCGAAGTTGTAATTTTGTGATAAATTCAAAGTTGAGATTTAACAAGAAGAAGTAATTAGTTTGGATTTGTGAATTAAGTAATTGAAAGGAGATAAAGTGATTTGAGAGGACAGAGACCTTGTAAGAAAAGAATTGCGAAGTATAGTGTGAACCTGAATTGTTCTATAGACTAGAAAATAAAGAAATAATTTCACAGAATATTGTTTTATCTACTCGAGCCGTAGCTCGCATTTTACAATATTAACAAATCGCCAGCCACCAGTATAATAGTAGAACCAAGAAATAGCAGATGTACGCAACAAGTGCAATAGAGCGAAATGATTATTCCAGCGATCCAGAGGTTTGCTCTCCTATCAGGATCTACAGGTGCAATGCAAAAATAGGCGTAAACACCTGAAACTCCCCATACGGAGAAGGAAGAACAACAGCTTTAAGATCTTTAAGATAAGTGATAAAATAAGAAGTGACACGAGACATTTCGACGGTGTTCAAGTGAATGTACGGAGTTTACAATGTCTCTATCACCTATAAGTTTTAACGCGCGATTCTGTACCCTGTATAGTATGTGCAAGACAGTCTTGGGTCCACCAGACCAGATATGATCGTTATATTCCAGCTTTGGGCGGATATATGCCTTATAAATTGAGGCCACATCAGACGGGGTAAAAGAGGAATCCTAAACATTTTGCAGCGTTTTTAGCTACCTCAATCATGTGATCATTCCATTAATAATGGTTAGTAATACATATACCGAGAATAGCAAGTCTTTCGGTTTCAGCGATGCAAGTACCATTCATGGATAATGGTTAAGAGTTATGGTTTTGCTTCAGAGACATAACTGATTGGGGCATTGTGTTTGCAAGAATTAAATTCCACTCTGTTGGTTGAACACCATTTGATTATGCTGTTCAAGTCGGAATTTATTGTGTTTAACATACGTTGCCGTTCCTCATCTACGGCCGAAGAGCAATGATGTGAGTTACGGAACGAATATGAAAAACTGAGGGTACTGTCATAAGCGAAAGAATGGATTGGAGTCGAAGTTGAAGACAAGAGCTCATTTATAAAAATAAGAAAGAGATTCGGAGACAAAACAGAGCCTTGGGAAACACCAGCATTTATTTGGTGAATTGCTGACTTGAAACCGTCCAAGACAACTTGTATTGAACGCCCCGAAAGGTAATTTCCAATCCATTGAAAAAGAGACTTATCAACGCCATATGCACGCCAAATGAACATCTGTTTAATGTCTTTGAAATACCAAGCACAACCATCTTAGTTTCGCCGAAGTGATAGAGAGATTGGTTCCACTTCTGGGTGAAATATGCCATCAAGGACCAGTGGACCTGTTGCTACGAAACCATACGGCCGGTCATTAAGTAGTGTTCGTGAATCGAGATATTTCATAAGCTGACGATTTATCAGTGTTTCCATGACCTAGGAAAAAAGGCAAGTAAGTGCAGTGGGTCGGTGATTGGACAGGTAGGAAAACTCGGCTTATTTTAGGGACGGGCTGGACAAATGCTGTTTTCCATCTACTCGGAAACAGCCCTGAAGAGTAGAATAGACAAAATAGCTTACACAGAGGATTCGCCAGCGTAGAAGAACACCTTTCAAACTTATGGGGGGATACTATCTGGACCAGGGGATTTGTGTATGTTAAGACTTTTGAGTATTCCAGCAACTGTACCAGTACGAAAGTGGACTTCCAGTTCAATTTGGATTTCAAAAAGGAAAGTCGACGGAAGATGCACTCTTACAGTTTTGTTCTCAAATAATGTCACACCTAGATGGGAAAAAATGTACAGCGGGTTTATTTATTGACATTACCAAAGCTTTCGATATGGTCAACCACAATTGTCTGTTGAGAAAACTGGAAAAAGCAGGATTCCGTGGTTTCACGTTGAATTGGTTCAGGTCGTATCTTGGAAACAGGTCTCAAAGAGTGAAGATAGGTGAAATAAGGAGTGAAATTAAGTTCTTTAATCTGGGTGTACCACAAGGCTCTGTCTTGGGTCCAATTCTGTTTTTAGTTTACATCAATTCACTGTTTGCTCTTAATTTCAAAGGATCACCTACTGCTTTTGCGGATGATATAGGTTTCTCTTATGGTTTGAACAGTCCTTTGGACCTGGTTTCTGATATAAATTGGGATCTAAATTTATTGAGACACTGGTTTGCTGAACATAACTTAGTTATAAGCTCAAAAACTAAAATAATGTTCTTCTACTTATCTTCCTTGCACAAATTTGAAGCGAATGTGTACTTTCACGCACCTGAGTGTCAAAGATATAAACTGTCTAATTGCAATTGTACGTCTGGTTTTCCCTCTCCCACATTTTGTAGTAGTCTAAACTGCAGTGATAAATGTTTTTTAATAGAAACAGTAGACGACTTTAAGTACTTGGGGCTCACTCTTGATTCTAGAATGAGTTTTTCGAATCACGCAGATACATTGAGAAAGTATTTCCGATGCACACTTAGACATTTTTATTATTTGCGTAATGTATGTTCAACTAAGCTTTTAATGATAATTTATTACGGAATTTTCCATTCTAAGCTACAATATGCAATTGCTTGTTGGGGAGGTGTGTACCAAAATAAAATACAGCCGTTGCTGATTTTACAGAAATATATTTTAAGAAAAATTTGTCGAAAACCTCGCAGACATCCCAGCTATCCCTTGTTCTGTGACCTGCACATTTTTCCTGTTCGTCATCTGTATTGTTTTAAAGTGTTGAAAACGTTCTTTATGATGTCTGGTAATCGTAATTTCCGTTTAATTTCAAATTATAATTTACGTGGAAACTTTTCAAACATGTTATCTGTACCCAACTTCCGCACCACTGCATACCGTAATTTTTTTTCTGTTTATTCTTATCGGTTGTTTAATAAACTCCCACAGTCTATCAGGGCAATATCAATACCTGGAACGTTTATAAAACAAGTTAAAATCTGGCTCTTCTGTTTTGACTATGTTGGTTTAGAATCTCTTATTTCTGATATTTTGGTTTATTTTAATTTAATTTTAGATTTTACGGATTTTTGTTTTAATATTGCATCTTTTAGCAGTTTCCTTATGTTTATGATCAATCTATGTTCTTTTGAACACCTGAATTTACTTTGTTCTACTTTGCAAGTTATTCTTATAGGGTCACCCCACCCATAACTTAAATTTTGATTGTATAAGCCTATTGAAAAGGCATTCAACTCTATTTTTTATTACATATGTATATTAAAAATACAGAATGTCACCAACATTTCTTATATTTATTCTAAGACTTTTAAAATATTATATAAATTATGAAATTACTCTTTGTATCTTGAAATCATAAGAAATAAATATTGTATCTATTTATCTATCTATCTAGTATATGTAATACTTCGGGATAATTTATTAAAATTATGTAATTTATGCTTTTTCAAAATACTTTTAAGAACTTCATTTTTTGCGCCAATCCACCCAGCGTGACTGTTCACTTTAAAAGGAAGGAAAATCCCTCGATTCTCCTGCTTTTTTGTGCTAGATCAGCTAGATCAGTCACGATGGGTTTACACTTATGATTAGCTTACAATATAAGGTCTAGTGGTAAGTTATGTGTACAAAAATTAATTTTATTCTTTTTTACTACATCTCGGTCAACCTGACAGTTTAGATAGACTAATATCTAACATGGCTTAACATCAATCTTTTCGTGCCTTAATTCAATAGTACAATGGTAAGCGTTCATAAGAAAACATTCGATTTGGTCAGCTAGCACTAGTCCTCCAACGGCGGATATTTTTCGCCTCGACAACTCCGTAATACGGCAACTGTGTTATTTGGCAATTTTCAATGTCTCTAATGACATGCCGATCGTGTGGTAATACTTTATGGACCACGTAGGTGCCTTTATATTTGGGAATTCATTTCTTATTAGTACCAATTATTGTATCGACGTTTCTAATGACTACATAATCTCCTGTTTCATACAGCAGCGCCGGAGGATGATGCTCTTCGAACTTCCGCTGGTTATACTCCTGGACTTCAGATATAATTGTCGACGCCTTTTCCCTGTCTTCAGTCAAATCCCGACGAAGGGGAGTCACCTGCTTTTCTTCCATGAACTCTGTCAGTTTATCGATATTAGGGCCGCGTTGATCAACGCCGAACAACAGTCTACTAGGTATATTACTGATAGATCTGTGCATTGTATTGTTTAGAGCATACTCTGCGAGAGACAACTTCTGAACCCAATCGCCGTGATCTATTGCATCGCTTAACTTCCCTAACATACCCGTCAACACACGATTCACCCTTTCTACCTGTCCGTTCGCTTGCGGCGACTGAACTGCCACCTTAACGTGCGTTATGTTGTTATCTAATGAAAAGGAACTGAATTCCAAAGAAGTGAAACAACTGCCTCTATCCGTGATTATTCTGAAGGGCCTACTGTAATATTCGAAGTATTTACAAAGGGCAGCGCACACTTCCTTGGTAGTTGTCGATGTGACTGGGTATAGCTTGACAAACTTTGTGCACGCGTCAACTACCAGAAGGATATGCTTTCTCTTTGATCGAACAGTGGGTAAAGGTCCGAAATGATCCAAATGTAGGGTATGGAAGGGGACTGGTTCTTTTGAGATACTAAACAAATTACGCTCAATAGAATTTGGTGATGAATACATAATGCACCGAACACAATTCCTTATAAACTTCTCAATTTTGCTCTTCATATCGGAGAACCAATAGTTCTTTCTAATTTGGTAATAGCACTTCACAACAACCAAGTGGCCAATACTTTCGTGAACATGCCTAATTAGATTAGTTTCCATCTCGGTAGGGACATAAAACAGGAGTCTACCAGTCTTATCTCTTCGGAACACAACACCATCATGGAGGGCGAACAACCTAGAATCCTGTTCACCTAGTTTGTCTCTTAAGGACGAGATCTTCTGATCACGACCTTGAGCTGCTCTCAGTTGAAAGTCTATCTGTTCAGAATTCACCGCAGAGACCATAAAACATCTACTTAACGCGTCTGCGTGGCTCATGTTAGCTCCACTCCGATGTTTGGCCTTATAGTTATAGTTCTCTAGTTCTAACGCCCACCTCGCGGTTCTTGAGTTAACATTTTTCTTGTTAACTGTAAGAGTAAGAGAGCTACAACCAGTAACCACAGTGAACGGGATTCCTTCTAAATAAACACGAAAGCGTAGAAGGGCAGAAACTATAGCCAGGGTCTCGAGTTCAAAACTGTGGTACCGAGATTCCTGCAGTGTGGTGCTTTTCGAAAAGTAGGCTACAGGGCGGAACCCGTTATCATCCTGCCGCTGCAGGAGGACAGCGTCATAACCAAGAGCTAAGGAAATTAATTAATTAAGGAAATAATCTTATCCCTGACCACCAGTTTGGGTTCAGAAGTAAGCTTTCGACGATTGACCAGGTGCATAGAATTACTGATGTAATCGAGAAAGCACTTGAAGAGAAAAAGATATGTTCAAGCTCATACCTTGACGTCTCACAAGCCTTTGATAAGGTGTGGCATAATGGCTTGAATTGTAAATTACGACAAGTTCTCCGTGTATGCCGATGCGACATTCTAGAATCATAGCTCGGGAATAGACTCTTCCGTCTTAGACATGGAAAAGAATACTCCGAGCTCAAAGAAATTTCGTGCGGTGTACCGCAACGAAGCTTTCTTGGGCCACTTCTCTATCTGCTATATACTCGACATATACCGAAAGAAGATGGCACTGTCCTGGCTACGTTTGCCGATGGCACCGCTATCCTAGCCGTAGGTAAAACAATCGAAGAAACGACTGCAAAACTGCAAAACGCAACGAATCTAAATTTACAAATAAATAAATAAATAAATAAAAACTTTGGTTAGGTGTAATTCTATTTCTTGATTGTTTAAGTATTCTAATAATTGTTCGGCTTTCCAAATTTAGAAAAATGCTCTTCTAATATCTCAATTCTTTTTAACCAATTTTTGTTTGTTAAATGATAAGCATAACCTTTCTTTGTTAGTTTGTCAATAAGGGTTACAAATGACTGCCCTTGAAATGTAAATACTTCCATATGTAGGATGTCATTTGGTGATTCGGGGGTTTCTGTGATGCTAAATTTACGTGTTTATCATGACTAAAGATTCCTATTAAAATTTGTTGGATTTTTTATATTCTCCATACGAAAGGTCTGTATATATACCTATCTTTCCTGGATTAATCGTTCTTTTAAACAGATCTTTCCAATATGTCTGATTTTTAGTCATATCAACTTATATTATTCTTCTCCGATGAATTACTTCTACTTCATTTGTAACGTTGTTGGTTAGTATAAGTAGTGTTTTACATATATTTGTTCACAATTTCTTCCTTAATTGGAAAGTGGTCTAGTAGTTGTTCGGGTACGGAGTGCGTTGTAGCAAGATCTGAGGTTGCCTCATCATCTAAATTATTTACATTTTCTATCCTACTTAGGAAGTCGGCAATTTTATTTACTCTTCCCTTAAGATAGAAGATTTCATAGTTAAATTCAGATAATTTCAATAACCACCGTTGATTTCGTTGAGAGAATTATTTTCCACGATACTTTTTGTTCAAATACTTTGTTGGTTAGTGATCCGTTATTATTTTTAATTTATTTCCCCATAAATAGGGTCTGAAATAAGAAACTGACCAGACTATCGCCGAGAATTCTTTATCTGTCACTGAATAATTTTTTCATGGTCGTTGAGAGACCTTGATGCATAGCAGACAGGTTGCCCTTCCTGAGTGAGGACAGCACTTATTGCATAGTTGGAAGCATCAGTAAATAGCGTAAATAATTTATCGAACCTTGGAAATTTGAGTATGGGGTTATTGATAATATTTAATTTTAATATTTCAAATGCTTGAATATATTCCGGATCATTTACATTGATCTTGGTATCTTTCTTCAAGTATCTGATCATAGGATATGCTATTTTAGAGTAGTCCTTAACAAATTTTCTATAGTACCCTGTAGTTCCAAGGAACCCTTTCAACTGTTTTTCCGTTTGAAGTATTTTGTAATCTATTATACATTTAATTTTGTTTGGATTTGATTTCATCCCTTCTTTTATTAAGACATGTCCCAAAAATTCGGTGTCCTTTGCTAGGAATGAACATTTATCGAACTGGACCTTCAAATTATGTTTGGCTAATATGTTAAATATTGTTTTAAGAGCAGTAAGGTGTTCTTCTAAGCTCGTAGAGAATACTAAAATGTCATCTAGATATACCACACACATCTTATTGATGTGTTCCTTCAATATTTCATTCATAAGCCGTTGGAATGTCGCTGGGGCATTCTTCAGGCCGAATGGCATCCGAGTATATTCATATAATCCATTTGGTGTAATAGATCCATTCTAATCTGGTGGTGGCCTTTCGCTAAGTCCAGAGTTGTGAAATATTGTGCTCGGCCTAGCTTATCTAATATACTGTCTATATTAGGAAGATTGGTGAGGCATATCAGCTGTTCGATTTCCTTACAATTACTTGTTTCTCCATTTCCTCTATTTGATTCTTTACTTCTTCTTCATGTTTTGCCGGTAATCTATATAATCGGGCATTTATCTGTTGGTCAGTAGTAGTTTTATTTTCGTGCATTATGGTATCTGTGTTGATCAATTGATCACCATCTTTATATACTAAATGTTGGTATTGTTTTAATAATTTCTTAATTTTCTCTCTTTCGTCTTTATTCAAATGATCAATGTCTATTTCTTTATTTCGTCGGTAGTTAAGTTCATAGCATTCTATTTTGTCATTGTCTTCTGAATATAATTTTAATTTGACGGTGTTATTGAGTTTCATACAACGTTTGCTAATATTTAGTTCAGTCACACTCTTACTATTAAAATCCATCCCAATAAGGTTTATTTTCTAATGCTATTTTACTACACATTCGGAACTCTTTAGGAGTGTCAGTCACGATTATTTGAATACGTTCTTTCGTAACATTATTTATAGTATTCAATATGATCTTTTTTTTCTCTTCTAGTACTTTAAAATGATCACAGTTGATTCTAGTGCTATTTATTAGACTAATAGTTGAACCAGTATCTATTAGGGTTTTGTATATCTTTCTATTAATTGTTAAATCGCAAACAATTTTAGTTCCGAGGCTCAGTTCTGAAAATCCGTCGGTTCTATATTATTGATTTCTTGTAGATCTTCATTGGTTGCTCTTAGTCTATTTACTCTTATATTGTTAATCTCCATAGGTTGAGGATTTTGGAAACGGTTTCTATATTGTCCAGATGGATTGAACATGTTTTGTCTAGTTCCGTAATTGGGTCTAATCTGGTTTTGGCTCCTAAACTCTCCTAGATTATTGCGGCTCGAATTATCACTTTTTCTAAATTGTAAATTCCTATTTGACTTAATAAAATTATTGCCTCTCCCTCTATTATGACCTAGCTGGTTTGGGTTGGTGTTTTGATACCTGTAGTTATTAATATTGCCTGATTGCCTACTGAGACTATTTTGTGATTGGTTGTGGTTAAGTATTTTTAAGTTTCCCTCAGTGTCGGGAATATATGAATATAAAACACTTTTTATTTTATTGAGGTCATATTCTAGCCTAATTTCCCTAGATAGTTTTCCTATGGTTAGTTCCTTTATTTTAATTACTAAAATTTGTTAAACAGATATCGTCTGAATTTGTTTCATAAACTGCATATTCATATACTTGGTTAGTAGTTTCTTCTAGTTTGTTGCTTAATTCTAATACCGTATTTACCTTAATATTATTGATCTTGCTTATAATATCCCCAAAGTTGATAGTTAGTCTGAACTTCTGAATCAGCAATTGCTTGGCCTCTCCCCAGGTACTCACTTTCGACGTATATATAAAGTTTTTCGCTCTCCCTGTAATCTTGATATTGTAGATGGTTTTGCATACTTCTGCCTTTTGATTGGCTTCAACCTTCTCCATATGGTCATCCACTATTGCGACGAATTTAGCCAACTCCGTCTTGTCTCCTGAGAAAGGTTGAATGTGTTGGATTTCCTTTTCAATGCTGTTTCTTTGGTTTTCTTGAATTTGTTGTTGTTGTTGCCTTTGGATAGTCGCCGAGGTATTCATTTTTACTGACCAGACCTTGCAATAGTTCTGCAATATTGTCTGTGTTTCTCTTCTGGTCAAAGATCTTAGCTCTAGCAAAGATCTTAGCTCTTATCAATTTTGACGTTGATAACTAAACTTTTACTTCTTAAAATTCACTTTGTATGGTTTGTCACTTTGCTTCAGCTTTGTGATCAATACTCTTTTTTTTCGTATTACTCCTCGCTACTAGCTATCGCAATTTCACTAATTGTAACACTGATCGCGAATTTTCGGAAAGGCAATGTAAAGCACTTATAACCGTTTATTCATTCTTGGTTCTTTCACGATGGATCCCTAGTTCGACGGAAAGGGATCCTACCGACTGCGCCATTTATATATTTCCTTTGAAAATGAAAAATACAAACTTCCGATTTCAGTCATTTACACTTTTATTTTTATTTCGTATTAAGAGTGCCGCTGTCTTTAGCGAGGCTGCACACTCTATCGAAACTTGAACTACAATCAACAACGATTTTGCAATATTCAATTGGCTTTATACCCAAATAATGCACAGTCAATATTTCTGTTATTTGTGACAGCATAAAGAAATAAGAAAGAAAAAAAAGAAAAAGATATTTGCTTGCATTGTAAATCAAGCCTCAAACAGCGCAAATGTGCCATCTTGCTGTTTTTTGATTTTGTATTTGGAGTTGTATGTATCTCGCGCGCCAAAAGGAATATGAATACCTTTATACTATTACAGGGCACGGGCTTTTAGGGAAAAGGGGAAGAGGAACAGAGGAGAAGCCTGTGCACGTTGACTTTAAATGTTTGAATGTTTGTAGTGATGGGAAAATACAGAGCTTGGTAGATCATTCCAGAAAGAAAAAGGTATTACTCAATTAAATTATAAATTTGCTTACAATGTAAATCAAGCCTCAAATAGCGCAAATGTGCCATCTTGCTGTTTTTCGATTTTGTATTTTGGGTTGTATGTAACTCGCGCGCCAAAAGGAATATGAATACCTTTATACTGTTACAGGGCACGGGCTTTTAGGGAAAAGGGGAGAAGCCCGTGCACGTTGACTTTAAATGTTTGAATGTTTGTAGTGATGGGGAAATACATAGCTTGGTAGATAATTCCAGATTCGTGTCGTTCGGCTTATAAACGAATCCCTATATTTGACAGTACGACTGAAGTTAGGCTTAAGGGTGAACTGATGTGCACTCGAAGCATGTTGCGTATTGCGGGTGAAATTTCGAGTTGCCTGCTGCCTGTCGTCGTGCGCGCACGTAGAATTAGATTGCTACAAAAAAAAAATTAAAAAAAAAATAATAATAATTCCAACGTCAAACAATATCTGTTCGAGCGCGTCAAATTGCATTTAGTGTGGTGCAGTGGAAAAAGAAATAAATAAAAAAAACAGTGCTATAAAGTGCAGTGGAAAAAAATAAAAAAATAATTCAGTGCCGGTGCTTTCCCCTCTCACCCGCTGTTGCGCTTTTTTGTTATCGCAATGGGAGTACGTGCTACATACTTCCAGTTGCGATGACTGAGAGAGTGTAACATTTGATGCATAGCGGACTGTGAATGTTTATCCGAATAGCGGACCTTAGCTGATTGTCGTTTGGGCATAGCACCTGCCACAGTTTGTTTTGGAAAACTATTCATCGGATCTTAACTTCACAGCTTCGCTTAGTTACGTCAGAGTTGTGTCTTTTTGTGTTTCTATGTTGTAGTGATGAAGGAGTTTAGGGTTGATTTTTCCAACATTCGTGGGCTTCGAATGAATTTCTTCGATGTGTACGCCCACGCCCATTCCCATAATCCAGCTGTTTTGGCACTAAGCGAAACACAGGTAGTTGAAGAATCTTCCGATTTGAAACTGCCTGGATATAACTTAGTGTCATTATTCTTTCCCCTCCGTGGCCTCTCCATTTATGTCCGTAGTGATATTGCTTACGAAGTTCCACCACAGTATGGCCACTGTTCCAACCCGGAATTTAATTTCAAATGGCTAAAATTCACCGTCCGTAAGCAAATAATTCACTACTGCTTTATTTACAGAAGCTCTAGTGCGGACAGCACCTCAACTTTTGACGAATTTGATTCGCTGTCCGATTCCATCACTCGAATTGTCTCCTTGTACCCTCATACTCAAATCGTCATTGCGGGCGATTTCAGTATACACAATTCGGATTGGCTTCAACATTCTGGCCAGACAACACCCGAAGGAAGGTATGTTGAACTTTTCGCTGAGGTAAACAATTTGACTCAGCTTGTAAATGAGCCTACACGTATACCGGACATTTAAAGTCATTCCGCCAACACTTTAGACTTGTTTCTTACTTCGCACCCTGATAAATGCACTATTGATGTTTTAGTGCCTCTAGGTCGGTCTGACCATAATATCGTATCAGCTAAACTCTCGTACTCCGACCACTCAGTTAAAGAAAAAAACTCTTAAAGGAGAAGTATGGCAATACGAGAAAACCAACTGAAGCGGCCTTAACAGCTTCTTTAGGAGTTTTAACTGGTCGCTATGCTTCCTCGATAGCGACGTGGATGCCGCAGCCGATATGATCACTAACACTTTCCTCTTAGGTATGAATGACTTTATTCCTAACAGAATAAAGGTAATTAAACTTAAGGCAAACTCGTGGTTTGACCAGAGCTGTAAAGAGGCTATCAGGTATGAAAAAAGTAAGCTTTCGGTCTTATAAAGCCAACAAATCTGAGTAAAACCGAAAAAAGTTTGAACAAGAGAGAAAAGACTGCAATGCCCATATTCGACGTGTAGAATTCTTACATGACCAAAAATTGAGGCAAAAAATCCTACAATGTCCCAAAGGTAGTAGCAATTTTTGGTCATTCGTCAAAAATATTAAAAATTCTGCCTCACCTGCCATCCCCACGCTCATTTACAATGAGATTCCAGCTGTCAGCTCCTTAGACAAAGCTAATCTGCTTGCTGCTCACTTTGCAGCGAAATCCACGCTGCCAGATAATGATTTGTCTCCACCTTTATTTGAGAGCGTCAAATTTTCCATGGGACAAGTCCACTTTCGCACTCGTGCAGTTGCAGGAGTACTCAAAGGTCTCAACATACACAAATTCGCTGGTCCAGATGGTATCCCCCCATAGTTCTGAAGAGGTATTCTTCTACGCTGGCAAAACCTCTGCGTAAGCTTTTCTGTCTATCCTACTTTTCGGGGCCCCTTCCGAGTAGGTGGAAAACAGCATTTGTCCAGCCAGTCCCCCAAAAAGGCGAATCCCCCCCCCCCCCCCCCCCCCCCCCCCCCCCCCCCCCCCGTCCAATTACCTATCCATTACACTTACGTTCCTTCTTTCCAAGGTCATAGAAACGCTGATAAATCGTCAGCTTATGAAATATTTCGATTTACGAAAACTCCTTAATGACCGGCAGTATGGTTTTCGTAGCAACAAATCAACTGGTGATTTGATGGCATATCTCACCGAGAAGTGGAACCAATCTCTCCATCACTTCGGTGAAACTAAGTTGGTTGCGCTTGATATTTCAAAGGCATTTGACAGAATTTAACATCAGGCGCTTTTGTCGAAGATTAGAAACTACCTTTCGGGGCGTTCAATACAAGTTGTTTTGGACGGCTTCAAGTCTGCAATTCACCAAATAAATGTTGGTGTTCCCCAAGGCTCTGTTTTTTCTCCGACTCGCTTTCTTATTTTTATAAAAGAAGTAAGAAACACATCCAAAGTGTTGGCGGAATGACTTCCAATGTCCGGTATACGTCTAGGCTCATTTACAAGCTGAGTCAAATTGTTTACCTCAGCGAAAAGTTCAACATACCTTCCTTCGGGTGTTGTCTGGCCAGAATGTTGAAGCCAATCCGAATTGTGTATATTGAAATAGCCCGCAATGACGATTTCAGTATGAGGGTACAAGGAGACAATTCGAGTGATAGAATCGGACAACGCATCAAATTCATAAAAAGTTGAGTTGCTGCCCGCCCTAGGGCTTTTGTAAATAAAGCAGTAGTGAATTATTTGCTTACGGACGGTGAATTTTAGCCATTTGAAATTAAATTCCGGGTTGGAACAGTGGCCATACTGTGGTGGAACTTCGTAAGCAATATCACTACGGACATAAATGGCGAGGCCACGGTGGGGAAAGAATAATGACACTAAGTTATATCCAGGCAGTTTCAAATCAGAAGTTTCTTCCACTACCTGTGTTTCGTTTAGTGCCAGGACAGCTGGTCTGTGGGAATGGGCGTGGGCGTACATATTTTTTTTTTATAATTTGCACGTGTTAAAGAACGAATACCCTTATACCAATTTTTAGAACACGTACGTTTTGCGGAAAGGGGAAGAGGCAGAGAGAAAGACCGGGTGGTGTGGTTTGAAACTCAGGTGGTATTAAGTTTCTGTAAACTCCAAGGGTGAATGTCCAGATAACTGGTGAGTGTTTTGTTTGTTTTCGCTATTATTGTCGTTGCTTATGATTCACAGTATTTTTTCCGTCCTCCTGATATCATCACGATCAAGTTGCATTTTAGCCATATGACCACCCTACTGCCAGTGTTATGCCTGCACAGTAGAGTTGACTTAGTTTTCGCAAGTGATCGACTTTTTTATTTATTTTGAGCGAAATAAAAAGATGATTCTTGACTTCAGGATTCGAACCGTGAATCAACAGCGTGACAAGCGATGATGTTACCACTACACCACGGCCACCATCGAAGAAATTCGTTCGAAGCCCACGAATGCTGGTAAAATCAACCCTAAATTCCCTCATCACTACAACATAGAAAAACAAAATAACACAACTCTGACGTAACTAAGCAAAGCTATGAAGTGTAGATCCAAAGAATAGTTTTCAAGAACAAACTGTGGCAGGTGCTATGCCCAAACGACAATCAGCTAAGGTCCGCTATTCTGATAAACATTTACAGTCCGCTATGCATCAAATGTTATACTCTCTCAGTCATCGCAACTGGAAGTATGTACATATATAGCACATGCTCCAATTGCGATAAGGAAGAAGGGCAACAGCGAGTGAGTGGGGGTGAAAAGATGGGATACACATTCACTTAATTGTTTTTTTATTTTTTTTTTTTATTTAATAATGACTAATTCGTGCTATTCAATGTTCCTTTAATTACTTTTCATAAAAAAGTGGAAAAAAATACCAGTTAGTGTTGGGAAGGACAATACGGTTTAGAAAGGATGCAGTGGTTTTTTGGGTAATTGCATTTTGCAGTGGTAGGAATAATAGAAGGTCCATACTTAATACAAAATATAGGAGGAAGCAATAACTGGAAATTCGAGATTTTTAGACGAATGAAATTATCCTAATTTTTTTCAAAAAACTATAATCTGTAGATATGTTTTCAAAATTAAAGCGGGTTTTCACCTCACTAGTGGAATAAAATGTTTACAACAAGAAAACGAATTGTTTATGACGTTCGTTTGCAAATCACTCCGATTTGAAATGTAAGCAAAATCATTAAGTGCACTTTTTTAATAAATCCCTTAAAAAGCAAACAAATATATTTTCATAAGTTTCCAAAACTTCATATACCTGCAATGACTTTGCAAATGTCGAATACATATATACATATGTATATTTTTTAGATTTGATTTTAAACAGAATTGACAGATTTATAGCTGAGCAAAGTAACATTGGACGATTTGTTTCGCCAAAATCGTAGTATGCCATTTGAAGGCATGTTTGTTACCTAATCATTATTTCATTATTTATATTCATGAGCAAGCGAGGTTATGCTCTGTTTAGTGAAAAAAAAATTAACTGATAAGTATATTTCGGCAAGGGTTTCTATCTGTGCTGGTAATTTGTTTTTATCCAATCGTTAAAAAAATAAAAATTAAAATTCAAAATTTATGGTATATGTGCATCCTGCCGTAAATATAATTATTAAGTAAATAGCGGCAAGGGTTTCTACCTGCGCTATCCATTTAATTATTTTAGGACAAAGAAAAAGGCTTTCCTAACCCGAGCACAAATGGGTAGAAAAGAAAGGAGAAAGGAAGTCGCCGATGTTTGTTGCCCTGCATGAAAAGCTAGCAGGCGTAAATCAACTTTACAAGAAGGAGGATGCTAATTTAGTTCACGACAATTACATGGAAGTCGAAACTGAGCAGGATGAGGACTCTGCTACCGAAGAAGAGGAGGTGGAGATTTCTGCTGAATCTGAGTTTGAGAATTCACAAAGTTCCTCATCAGAAGAAGCAGAACAAGGGGAAAAGGATTTTAAGCCAGCTTTCTCGAGGAAAAGGAAGAAGTCTGATTCTCCTACCAACTTCTCAGCTTCGCCGCCGCCAAAGCAACAATTAACTATGCCGAAACCTAGTTTAAGTTGCAGTGGAGTCACCGTGCCTGCAGAAGTCACCATACAAACATTTACGTCCAAAACAACTGCACCGATAACTTCGACTGCAGCCACATCGTCGACATTTGTCTCCAGATCCCCAGATCAGCAGACGAAGTCGACTATGATGCCGGCAATCATTTGCTACAAACTAAATGTAGCTGAACTCAGAAGGCATACAAAGGGACAGTAAATCAACTACAAAATCCATAACATCAACGGCACCAAATCTGGGATCACCATTCAATCAAAGAAGGACCGCCAAGTCAGCCACTAAAGCTTTTGTTTCAGGGTTGAGTTTTGCTGATTTTGCAGCTATTGGCACCACTAGAAAATAGCAGGCACCCAAGAGTATCCCTCAGTTAACAGCAGCCAAGCCTACTAATGCTGATAAACCAAAGCACTCAGCAAACAAACAGAAGACAGCCCAGTCTTCATTCAATATTTTTGACCTCACAGAGAGGCTGTTTGGCACGGATCTGCTGACGCTTCTTCAAAAGGCAAAAAAGGTTGTTCCTAGCAACTATGGTAGCCTTGATGATAAGGCAAAAACAAGCATACTGGGAAGACTAATTTGCGAAATATGTTCCCAATAAATAACATTTCTCTAATTACATACAATGTTAATTCTATATATTCCACAGCCAGGCGAATTTCCTTGAACTTATTTATTAAGCCAAGGAAGCCAGATATTCTTTTTTTTACAGGAAACCAATTTGACAGCAACAGCACTTGTTATCCAAGTTTCTGTATATGGAACTCTGCTGTTGGTGTCTGTTTACAAAACTTATCAAGCATCGAGGGAAAATAAAACTGGACCTCAACACCATCAAAATCGCCGCAAACCTACACAACTACTGCGCGATTGGCGGATACTTCAACGCAAGACACCCACTCTGGCAAGACGATGTAGCCTCACAGCAGGGAACCGCTATTGTGGATTGGATGAATGAAAACAGTCATCGTCATTCCCTCATGGCTATTTCTCAGTCAAGGAAATCCTTCCCAGAACTCCATCAACACTGGACTTCTTCTTGGTGTCATCCAATTTCGCCAACATACTGTCCGATTTTCAGAATTACTCGTTCCGAGCACATGGCAGTGATTCGGATTATCTGGCTGTAGAACTGAGAATTCTACTAAACCGAAGAATAATGACAGAGAGACCTGCGTCTGAACTCCACAATATGTTCAGTAAAGTAAACTGGCCCGATTTCGATCGGATATAGAGGCTGAGCTCCCAATAATTTCGAGTGTGTCTTACCTCAGCAACAGCGAGATTGACAGCGTCATCAATAGATTTAATACAGCTGCTATTAATGCCGTAGATAGCCAGAAAGTCCCCCGTACCAACAGGAACAAATACGAGAACCTTCCTAGTTATATCCAGGCTATCTATGACCACAGGCAGCGGCTGAGGAAGAGGCTCCAGAGGATCTTTCACAGTACATGAAACACCGCGAATGGTGGATATCGTAGTGTGCACTCGCAGCTGCAATCTACTAATAGGATGTTCTTTCAGGCGGGGAAGAACTACAGGGATAACGACTTCACCAGGCGCCTTGAAGATATCAAACCCGATCCCGA
This sequence comes from Pocota personata, assembly GCA_963082735.1. NCBI lineage: Eukaryota > Metazoa > Arthropoda > Insecta > Diptera > Syrphidae > Pocota > Pocota personata. The sequence goes on from OY720431.1 coordinate 86,079,443, forward strand.
CGCCTTCAAGAAAATTAATACCTTACCAGAGAGCAGCAATTGCCAACCATTTTGAGGGTAACTTCACCAACCGACCTCCTGTGCACCTTTCCGATTTTTTAGAGGAAGTAGAATCTGAAGTTCATGAAGTTACATGATCGGATAACCGATCTAATGATACGTCAAGCAATGAAACCTTCACTACCACACAAAAAGTGATGTGTTGAAGCAACTGCTGGAACTGACCAGAAATCCAACTTTTTATTAAAAAAGTTGCCAAATGTGGCTATTTTACTGCTGACTATCGTTTTTAACAACTACATCAACAAGAGCTATTTTCCTACTTCATGGAAAGTGGCCAAGGTTGTTCCAGTACCAAAAAAGACGAACCGTTCGAATATTGATGGATACCGACCAATCGCTTTGCTATGCTCTGTTAGCAAAATACTGGAATAAGTGATGTTGAGGAAGATAAATCACTTTTGCTCAGAGCGAGGAATAATTCCCAACAACCAATATGGTTTTCGAGCCAAACACTCAACCATACACCCTCTGCTCAAGCTACATAGCAACGTCACTCATGGACTGAAAAAAAGAGAGCGGGGGTCTCTAGCCTGCCTGCTAGACATAGAGAAAGCCTTCGACAGAGTTTGTACCAAAGGACTGATTTTCAAGCTAATCAATATTGGTTTCCAAAATTATCTGGTAAGGTTAATTTACAATTTGTTAACCCTTAGGGTTTTCTACATACAGGTATATCAAGCAAAGTCGTCGACTTCGGATTTCTCTTCTAGATAACACTGAGGTGCGAACCAAGACAACCACCAAATATCTTGGAATCCATTTCAGTGAGAGGTTCAAGTTTAATCCTCACGCTGAAATCATCCTAAGGAGGACCAATTATGCGTTGCATTTAGTCCACCCATTACTCAGAAAGAGAAATGGGCTCAGCAAGAAGACTAAACTGACCAGTTATCACATATGGCCCCATATGGTTCACCATATAGTCCACCACCATGAAAAAGATTCAAATGTTCGAACGGAAGGTCCTTCGAATTTGTACAGGACTGTGGCGAAATCCAACCACAAGGAAGTACCACCCTAAGGTTTTTCTTTTCGAGAACGCCGGTGTGAGCCCAATCGAACAGTACATGATTCAACTTTCAAGTAGACTCCTGCAAAATCTTGATGACCATCTCAACGATGAAATATAAGATTACATCCGACTGCAGATCGATCCAAGCCACCGAAACCTGAGTGCACGAGCAATCACCGATTCAAGATTTGAAGACATAATGAACAACGAAGAAATACCGTTCTACCAGCTTGCAGACAATGCGTATTACCGGGGATAGTCCTCTTAATAAAAAAAAAAAAACAAAATTGACAAATATAGTCGGTTTTTTTGAAAAACCTTAGCAAACTAGCCATTAGATATACGTTGGGCCCCTATTGTTGAGCCAACATTAAATTTATAGTTATAAGTCTAGTTTTAAGTCAATTTGTATATAGAACGAATAAATAATAAAAATTCATAAATCTGAAAAAATGTTTACCTTCCTGAAATGTTAAATTTAAACTAAATCATTTTAAAATCGACCATTTTTAAAGTAGATACCCTTAACTTCAGGTTAGAATGAAAACTCAAATTTCGCCCATAAATCGCAGATATGAAGTTTAAAGTAAATTTGTAAAACCGTTCAGGGTGCAGCTTTGCGTGAAGAAAAACAGATGGAATTGACCGACCAACTGATACCAGAATTGAACGAAATCTCGAGGATGAAAATGTTCACGAAACCAATACATTATAGATCTAAAAACCAAATTTTAAATTTTGTTTGATAAACTGAGAATTAGAACTATCATATGCAGTTTGCTCACTCTATATCAGACAAATGGAATATAAAATATTATTTTTAGCATACAAGTGTCCCCATACATATGCTAATTCTAATTTAATAACAATTTCTGATTGTAAACATCGTTCCAGAGTGCAGCAGCAGGTTAATTAACAATTATAGCAAATTTTGCCACGCTCGAGCAATTACGAATTAACAACATCGCCGATATGTTACAAGGGACTAATTATATTTCATTCAGTCTAACACATAAATTCAAATTGACGAAATTGACACACAGTTAATCAGCACACACGTTCATACGTGTTAGTGACTTGCTATGTCGCCAAATGTTCTGTATTAAGCAACAGTTAAGATGTCAATCAATTAGCAACTAACAGAAATCAGAGCACATATTTTAACAGTTGTTGTTTTATTCTCGGATTTGTGGAGCGATAACTGAATGGTCCCGTGATATTTTGTAGTATGAATTTGTTGGTAAACGTGCAACTTGTTTATAAAATTCAGGAGCGCTTAAGTAAATTTTAAATTTTCGCGAATGTTTTATCGTATATGGTGATGAGTGAGTGTGTTGCAACTGAGATAATAACAATGATAAATGCTCAAAAGATGACATCAGAGCCACTTTTGAAGAAACGCATTAATCAGTGGTCACATGAAGTTCGTAAGGTAAGAGTAATTAAATCATTAGGCATTATTGGTCTGTATAAGAGGTAAATTCTGCAGACATTTAATTATAATTTCACTTGTGTGAAGACGTCGTATAGTTTTGAGTTTTGACATTTTATATATCTCAAGTTAATCGTGATGGATCGCGGAACACTTCAAATACTTAATGAGATAAACTGTGTTCGAATGTGCATATCTCCAATGGCCACGAAATCTTCAGCAATTATTTCAACCACTACTCTTTTCTACCAGAGATGTTCTGCTCAAGTTAGGATATGTTTGCAGAAGAACCATCTCTTCTTCTCTGTTGGTTCCAGTAATTAATAATTTTTATTCACTAGGTGTAGGATTTGTCTTAGGCCCAGTTTCCTGACCTGTTCTTTGAATTCTCAAGAGTTAAATTTTAGCTTTAGATCATGGAAGTGTTTAAGGACGATAAGAGGAGGTTCTAAGCCTTATATTGTATTGACAAGTGTATAGGTAATCTAATTTCCGTCGCTTCCCTCATGTCAGGGAAAATGAGTGAGGCTGATTTGTCTGTGAGCATTACTGCTTTTGGGTGTTCTAGATTTTCTGTTTGAAAAGATGTTTACGTGGGATCTTTGGAGGTTACATCTAATGCTTTCTCTGGCACATGGCTCAATTGCATGTACTCGTAGCTCTGCTGAAAAATGAATGTTTATTAGCAGAGACTGCTGATATTTATTTGGAAATATAAATATCTCCATTAATTCCGCTGTCCCTATTTTATCCACCAATTAATTGGCATTGCCTCAATTCTGCATTGTAGTAGAGGGGTGACTATTTTGAACTGTGCTTTTGAAATCTATTTTCGTTTATCCGTGATACGTATATTTGACATTTGATAATATGCGCTTTGTGGCGCAACCTGTGAAAGTAGTTTTGATTTTTACGCGAAGAGGAGGAAGAGCTTCAAGTGAACAATGAGTCTATATATTGGAACAAGAATAGTGAAGTGAGTCCAATAAATTTTCCGATTGAGGACGACCTTTAATCAGTTTGATTATATAAGATAAACAAATGGTCTGCTCAAAATGGTGCACAAAACATTGCACTATTCTCACGTTTTGAATGCAACTTTACGAAAAGGAGGAAGTAAAATATTACATGCGCAGTTAAAGTATTCAAATTACTTTAGAAAGAAACAAATATTTCGTAATGCATAAAAAATATCAAATTGAAGTACAATTTTGCTGCATCAAAATTAAATAAATGTATCCATAATGTAGAGCTTTAGAGCCTTAATTGCTGTCATGTAACATACATATATTATCATTCCGACGTTTAGACTTTCCTAGAAAGGCTACACCATCATCAGTCTTTCAAAAAACTAACACGCACTGTTCTACTTTTCTGAAAATCAGGCTGCTTAAATCTTTCCCTCCTATTTCGTGTCATCCATGTGCAAAGTTTCAGCAGTCAAAATCATCTATGATCCTCTGCAAGGTGCGAGAAGTTACACATGCATATTAAAAAAATGTGAAGGAAGGCTGGTCTCCAACCCCTTGTGTTTCGAAACCTTGAAATTCGGATGCACATTCTAATTTTTCATATATTGTACATATGTATATACTGTAAAGTTGGAATGCTCAAGGAAAACACTTGTTTTGGACCTTTCGACATATTTCTTTTATTTTATTCTTAGCTCAAGTTCGCCATCCAAGCGTCGCTGAAGATTTCAAAAAAATATAATTATTGGTCTCACTCGTAACATTTGCAAGTTGTTTTTATTTGCGCTCAGCAGAAGAGATCGGTCGATGTGGGGTGGTGACCGCTGTTGAACTCCGTTTGCGTTGGATTGGCCGATGTTGCTGAACCTGCATATGTGTGTAACTTCTCCTCGGTTTGAATGAGAATATTGAAATAATTAAAGTATATATTAGTTCTTTTTTACTTCATTAGTTCCAAATGAAATATATTCCAGTAAATCCTTTAGTTGCTTAAATTCATATCCAACCTGAATGCTATTTTACGATTAATTCGTAATAAACTTGGTGAAGTTATTTTAGCTTTAATAATATCCAGTCAATCAAATCTTATTTTAAACAATAACGAATTGTAATTTTATTAACATTAATTTTAGCTCGGCCAATTTCATATTTCATATATTATCTAATTGATAAATGATGAGATGATTTATTAAATTAATAAGTTAATGTTGCGTTCATTATTTAAGTTCTGTCATTTTGTTTAGGTTTTTTAAAATGTTTACTTTATGTACAGATGTATGATTATTCATACTGCTGGGATAAAAGAACCTGACTTTGATTATTAAATTTGCCTTGGTATAATTCTATTTCACAATTATAAAAATTAATTAAGCTATATTTATTTAAAGTATTATAAAATTTCTATCATTGCAGTTTTGTTTAATTTTTTCTTGTAATGCATTTTTAATTAACAATGTTTCATAATGAATTTTATGTTTTAATATTTATACTTTTAACTAATTTTAACTTATAGAAATCGATTTCTATAATTTTATTTCTTCTGCCGTTAAAATACTCTGACAGAATATTATCTTGAACTTGATCATTTACTTTCTTAATTAATTGGAGTACATGTAATATCTTATGTATGTCTGCTTCTACGGCCACTCTAAATAAAAGGTGTCCCAAAATTCACGCAAAAAGTAATTTTGATAGAAAACAAAGGTTGTTAATTAAAAGTTGTACATGTTTCATTGATTCATAAAGTATACAGTATAGGGTTATGTGTGGAATAGCATATTGGGTAAATGAACTCCACGGCTTTGCTGGCACATACACACTCTTTTGTCGAAATTTTTCTTGACCATTTTGCATAATTGTGGCTGAATTTCGTTTATACAGCGCTCACTTTGCTCCTTCAAGGCGTGAGTGATCGTGGGCTTGTTCGCATAAAGCTTAGACTTCAAAAAATCTTAAAGAAAAAAGTCCAACGGCGTTAAATCGCATGATCTGGGCGGCCAATTCTGATCACCAAAACGGCAAATTACACGTCCTGGAAATAACTCATGTAGTAATTGAATTGTTTCTCGGGCAGTATGGTAAATGGCAACGTCTTGTTGAAACCACATGTCGTCCACAATTTGGGCACAAAAAACTTGATTATCATGTTGTGATAAGAATGGTCTGATGATGCCTCCAGCCCAACCAAACAGTGACATGTTGTGGATGTATTTGTTTCTCAACAATCACTCGTGGATTTTCTGATCCCCAAATTCTACAATTTTGACGATTTACAAGCCATCAAGATGAAAATGAGCCTCATCGCTGAAGATGATTTTATTTGAAAAATCAGCATCCACTTGTTGTTGTTGCATAATCCATTCAATGAACTCTCTTCGCTGTGCGTGGTCAGTAGGCTTCAGTTCTTGAGTCAATTGCACTTTGTATGTATGAAAATTCAAATCTTTCATGAGAATACTCTGTAGAAAGCTTCTCGAAATATCCAATTCTTGACCACGGTGCCGATTTGATGTTCCTGGACTCTCAACAGCACTCTCAAGAACTGCTTCAATGTTTTGTGTTGAACGACTTGTTGAAGGACGACCAGGGAGTCTAAGATCACTAATTGACCCAGTCTCCCTGAATTTTTAAATTAATCTCTTCACAGTTGATGAAGTTAAATTACTATTCCGACCATATTTTCGAAAATTGCGAACTGTAGCTGCCAAACCTTCATTATTTTTAAAATATTGCTGAACAGTGAAAACGCGTTGTTCTTTTACATATTTGTTATGTCTATCGGTTTAATATGTAAAATGGTATTAATTTTTAATTAGAAGAAGGGCTACTGTGATTGTAATCAAGAATATTATTGCCACCTGTAAATTTTAAAGGTCGTTTAATATCTGCTATATGTACATTTCATAAAGAAGCTAGTCTATAAAATGGTTCGTCCTTATGTCGGAGTCTTTTCTATATTATTGTATTATATATTTTATATATGGATCTGTTTCCGCTATATTGTTTTCTAGTCAGATTCCTTTTATTCATTATATACATATAATGTTTGGCATTATTGAGTCTTTCATGTAATTCAGGACTGCTTTCTTTTACTTTCCTAGAAGTGCACTTACTTGTTGAGTGATTTCAATCGTTATAGTTTAATATAAACATCTGTATTTTAATTTCAGTTGAGAGCTCATTATCCTCGATCCCTAATATTTTTTCTAACAAGGTGGAGTCTAATCTCTCTGTCTGCATTCCCAGTATGATTAATTAGTTTTATTAAAAGCACTTCGACATTTACGTTCTGCAAATAATTTGTTATTTGTTCTGCTCTAAATTCATTGTCCATTATTATTGTCTTTGGTTTTCCGAATTTTGCAAAATTGTCTATCATAAGTGCTTTCTTCGCTCTCCAATTATTCTCTGTTATGTAATATGCTGCTGTCAATTTTATTAACTGAATTATTTCATTCCATTGTGTTGAGGATTGTGTAATTTGAAAACTTTATTGGTTTCCTATCGTACATAATTTGTCGACATTTGTCGCAATTGTTTATTATAAGCTGTATATAGTCCCTGAGTTTTAGGAAATATGTTTTCTCTTTCAACTATAATAACATTCATTTATTCCGCTACGCATTGACTCTTTTGTATGATACTCGTACAAAGACAACTGCTTATGCAATTCGTCCTCCGCTAATATCTCGCTTACTCTGAACTTCGTATAAACTACAATTTTGGATCTGATGAAAACTTTGATATTAAGATTAACTGTAATTTATGATAATTTGAGTGAGAGACTCTAGAGCAGAATCCTGTTAGTCCTATTCCAAATTTGATTCTGCTTCATTATTGTATTTCATTTACTGTATTTTCTAATCTGGTTGAATAATCAGCTACCTTATCCTGTAAATATTCTATTTCAAAATTGTATGCCTGAAGTTTCAACAGCCACCTTTGGTGTCGCTGTGAAAATTCCTCTCCTTTATAAATATTTGCTATTAAGATATTTCATTAGTTAATTATACATTACAATTTTAAATTTATTTCCATATATGTGCATACGGTCTAAAATAATTGACTGCGTACAAAACTGATAAAAATTCCATGTCTGTAGTGCTTTTCATGATTATTAAGTGTTCTAGGCACAAAACAAACAGGATGTCCTTGCTGAGACAAAACTGCTCCAATGGCATGCTCACTTACGGTTTATCATATTCGGTTTATCATATTCTGGGTATTTCAAGATGATTGAGAGGTATTGAGACTTTTTAGTTTTTAAAATGCAGATTTATATTGTTAATCATTTACTTTGATTCTGCTATCTTTTTTCAGGTACTTTATCATAGAAGAAACTATTCTCCAATAGTGTTTTATTAATTTAATAAATAAGAATCCTTTTAATTGCCTTTCTGTTTTTGAGATGTCTAAGTTTTGAATCGATTTGATTTTATCTGGATTCGGCTTAATACCATCTACTATTAAAATGCGACCCAAAAACTCTGTTTTAATTTTTTTATAAAGCTACATTTGTCAACCTGAATCTTTAAATTATATATGTTCTAGGAAACTCGCAAAATTGTTTGGTAAAAAATTTATATATTCTTCTAGTGTCGTGGAAAAAATGATAATATACTCAAGGACCACAACACATATTTGATTAATATATTCGTAAAGAATATAATACATTAAGCTTTTAAATATTGCCAGGGTATTTTTAATCCAAACAACATACAGACATATTCATATAACCCTACCAGAGAAACAAAGGGCGTTTTTTTCAATATTTTTCCCCTGTACCAGTATTTCATGATAATCCTTATCTAAATCTAGAGTACTGAAATATTATGTGAGTTTGTCAAAGATTTTGTCGATATTACACAAGAGGTATTTATCATCGGCTTTCACCTGCCTTTAGCATTCTGTAGTCTTCTACAATTCTAAACGTCTCTATTCCCGAATTTTATTTTTTTCTTCGACACTACTACCTATGAGTATATACCTAATTGGTGAACTCTATCTACTTTTACTCTTTCTAATTATTCCTTGTCGTTCCATTTCTTCCATTTCTTCCATTTGTTATCCTACATCAGCTTCGTTTTTCGGTGGGTACCGATATATTCTAGTACCGAATTCATTTATTCTTCTTTCGTTATTCTTACATACTCGTACGAGTATTTCATGAAAAACCGTATTTATATTAGTTAATATATCTCCTTCTTTATGTCTTTATGTCTCTTTATCATGTAAATGATCTAATTGGAGATTTTCCATTTCACTTACTTCAAGTACTAGTATATTAACTTATTCTTGCATAATTTTAGTCAAGGCTCATTTCATAAGCCAAGTTAATTTCTTGTTTTTCTACATTAATATCCCTGACATTTTTAATGATTCAATCCATTCCTATTAGAAGATCATAAGGTTTTTCTAATTTCATACCAGTCCACTTCATTTTTGCATTTGTAAAATATTTAAATTATGTAGGGCAAGATATTGCGACAGTTTTATTGAGTGCCTTTACTACTCCCTCTATAATATTGATTGCTTTCTAGAAGTGATTCAATATACTGTCCTTAAAATTAGGTAATTTGTTTTGATTTAAGATACTAATCGTTAATCTTGAATTTACTACAGTGAAACATTTTTCTTCTTCTATAGTTACTGTCATAAAAATTGTAGTAAGGCTAATTTATTAAAAAAATGTTTCATCAATAAAGTTTGTTTCAGTCATATTTACGAGTAAGTTATCTACTTTCATAAAATGAGGTCGATTGTCATTTTCATTTTTATTTCACCTAAAGTTTCATCTGGATGTTTGCTGATTAAACTGATCGTTCAGTCTTGGATGCTAGCTTTTATTTATGTTAAAATGTGTCCTAAAATATTCATTCAATCTTGGTTGATTGGACTGATAGCTATTATTTCCATTCGTCCTTTGAAAATAGTTATAACTAAATCTTTGTATCCTATTGATTTGTCTACTATTGTCTTTCTAATTACTCAAGTTTTTATTATACCCGTTACCATTCGAACTAAAATCTTTGAAGCGTAAATTGCCCCGATCCTGTCCAATAAAATTATTGACTACTTCTCTCTTGTCATTATTACACCTGCTAAACCACCAGATACTAATTATTTTACCTTTTGCACTAAGATACCACTAAATATTTCTGTAATACATATAATCGGGGTGGCCGTGGTGTAGTGGTAACATCATCGCTTGTCACGCTACAGGTTCACGGTTCGAATCCTTATGTCAATAATCATCTATTAATTTCATATGAAATAAATAAAAAGTCGATCAATTGCGAAAGCTTATATCAACTCTACTGCGAAGGCAAAACACTGGCAGTGGGGCGGTCATATGGCTAAAATGCAACTTGATCATGATGATGACATCAGGAGGACGGGAAAAAATTCTGTGAATCATGAGCAACGACAAAAGCAAAAACAAACAAGCTCCCCAGTTATCTGGACAGTCACCCTTGGAGTTCACTGAAACTTAATACCGGCTGAGTTTCAAACCAACTACACCAATCTGTCTTTCTCTCCATTTCAATTCGTCACCTTTTTCGCAGGTTATCCGTAGAATACTGGATAAGTCCAATAAAATAAACATGACGGGCTAGTTTCTCAAAATGGTAGCAAACCCGGAACCAAATTTGTGGGGACGGTACTGTATGTATTTTTTTGCTATATTTATGTCTAGTTCAGAGCCTTTCCTTACTCTACACTTTGTTTTTGAACTTTTTCCAAAATGTTTGTCTTCTGTCTGGTTTTATAAAACACAACTCCGGTCCAAATTTCAATCTTCTACGTTTAACGGTTCAAAAGCTACAATTCAACAGGCAATAATACACCCACTCGCAAAGTTTATGGAGGTTTTCGTATGCTATGGGCCACTTAACGAATAACACCTGTTAGAACAAGAATGATGCTTGCTAAAACTTTACTTATTCCTATTTTGTTGTACGGATGCGAAATTTTCTGCAACTGCGACTACGAGCACAGACGGAGACTTAATGTAGCCTACAATAGTAACGCATGGTATATTTATGAACAGCGGATCGCTTTTCTGAGTTTATTGCGTACATAGATGGTTCGAATAAGCTTTATGCTTGGGAGTGCGGGATTGTTGCAATCTTTTACGTGCTCTCCTCTTTTCTCGTATCAATTTTGCAACTTCTTTCCTCTTGTAGTGAGTATTGTTCCACACGATAATCTGTAAGGCTTTAATAAATCTGCCGTATTCGCCTTCTATTTCCTAGTGTGTTTTAAGCGACATATTCAGAGCAATATATTAATATCTAGACGCTCATTCTTTTTTCATTAGACATTAACTTATTATCAATACAACTAGTGAGTGATCTGAGGATAAAGACTTTCCTCAACGTTCGTAAAGATCTTTTGTGTTAAAGGATTCTATGAGGTCAAGCTTTTTTGCTGTATCGGAGGGAAAATATGTCGGTTTCCCCTTCGAAAAGAAGTCAACACCAAATTGCATGCTGGCTTTGTTAAGTAGTTTACCTTTCGGTGAATTGCATCTTGAATCTCAAAATGTGTGTTTCACATTGAAATCTCCACCAATAATAAAATTCGGTCCAGTTAAAGACATTTAAATCATTCTTTTCTAACTTGCATAGCGGAGAACTATAAATGAACGCGATGATGTAGTATGAGTATTTAATTATTACGTGAACTGTGCTTACTCGTATCTGCATTGTATCGAGCTCAACAACTGTATTCATAGAGTGTTCAATAAAATCTTTAGTGAAGAGGGAGGACCTTTCGGATAGATGGTATGCATGATAAGTATCCTTTTATTTTTACACGAGATTCCTTCTTCAAGTGTGTTTTAGAAATCAAACATACGTCTAAGTTGTCTCTCCGTTAGACAATTTTATGCAGAACGAATATTCATAAATTAGATCGTGTTTTAAGAGGTTTTCACTCGAACTTGCTCAATTTTTCCAATATGAATTTATTTGTCTTGGTTTGCTCCTCAAGCTTCGCGAGAAATATAGAGAAAACTTGGGATATTGGATTTGGTGTAATACGGTTTTGTTTATTTTCTTTCGATTCAGCTTACACATACGTTTGCACATCAACAAATGGCGGTTTTTTCTTTTTGAATCTTTCTTGTTCGTCTTTCGTGTTTGCTTTCTTTAGCTGCTTTAGGGATTCTATGTTTATCCTTAGCTGGTTTCGGGTTGTAGCGCCTTTTTTGAGCTCATCACTTAGCAACCTCGATACTTCGCTGGTTGCTTAACTTTGCAGTTTGAGCAAGTCGTTGAGGCCTGCTTATCTAAGTCGTACTCTTCCGAGATTTCATGCACAGCGACTCTTTTTTGCAACAAGTCTTACGCATAGGTTCAATTTTGACCACGATGTTTAGGTTAGATTAGGTTAGGTTGAGGTGGGTGTCAGATAAAATCCAACACACTTAGACCAATGGTGATACCACGTGGGTTTGGAAAGCAGTCTCTAGCCTACTCATTGAACCATTTGGAGCTTCTGATGAAGCGTGGCAGGTCTCTAACGTCTATTTTTTATTTTTTTTTTTTTCAAATCATTTAAATGATTGAAACAGAAGGCTCCTAAGTATAGTTTACTTCTTTGAGAGAGAGCTGGGCAGGTGCAAAGAAGGTGGAGAATAGTCTCCTCCTCCTCCTCGCCCATGCAGCTTCTGCAGAAATTATTTGAGAATACGCCAAGCCTTAGTACATGCCTATTAGACAGTGTCCAGTGATGACAACAATTACAGAGCTGATATGCAATCTATAGAGAGAAATTAAATTCTTAGAGCGTTTCAGATCCAGCTTAGGTCAAATCTGTTTTGTCGCTAGACACGTTGTACCACTTTTCAACCCAGAATGTTTAGAATAGTTTTAATATTGTAAATATCGTGTACATTCTAGTGCTTATCAAAACTAAGCATTAAAGGCGGACGTCTATGCCCAACTGGTATTTTCTAATCTTTTTCCGTTTGTTGGTTTTCCTTAATAATATCAACGGCATCGAAAATTGAAGATAATTCATAACATCTTCTTTAGTTCACGAGGGGCGGAGTTCTCTTGCAACAACCCGCATGTTTGGAATACTTCTCGGTAGCCATCAGGATCATCGACTTTGTTTTATACACGTTCATGCAGAGAGATGTTACCTAAAATGACATCGTTTCTTTAACTTCGCTACGTAACAAAAAAAACCTGAAAACTAAAAAGGCTCCTGGATATGATTTAGTAACCGAACAGATTTTTAAGGTATTGCCAATGGAAGCTCTAATCAAACATTTTTATCTTACCAATGCTTCGCTGTGATTACTATACTTTCTAAGACGATAGGAAGACGTCGGAGTTATAATGGTTATAAGACCAGGGAAAACTCCTGCCTATAACATTGTAATATGCGAGCTACGGCTCGAGTAGATAAAACGATATTCTGTGAAATTCTGAATGTAATAATTCCAAGATGACAATCATTTAGTGCAGTTATAATTCTCTCTTATCCGTGATATTATCCGTCTCTTTCGTAGACATGAACTGTGGAGACTAACCGCAGACACGAACCCCGAATGAAAAGACACTTTGGAATGGGCTGTAGGAGCGTAGTTATTATTATGTTACAATATCAAAGGTATTCAAAAAATTCCTTTTAGAGCACCTACAAGCGGTCATTGACTTTCATTTCACAATCGATCAGGTTTTATCTAATGAAATTAAGAAAACTTTAGAAGGTAAAAAGATATGTTCTAACATTTTTCTTGACGTTCTCAAGCACGAAGGATTTGAAGTATAAGCTAAGACAGGTTCTTACGGAAGAGTTGTACATGATATTGTAATCCTATCTTGCGAGCAGACTTTTCCGTGTTAAAGACGGAACCGAATATTTCATTTTTATGTGTTTTTGGTTCGGTCTTGCTCTTGCTGTAAATTCGAGACATACCTCAAGAAGAAGGCATGGTTGTAGTCACATTCGCAGACGATACGGCTATACTTGCAACGAAAAGTTCAGTTGTGTTAAGAACTAGCTAAACGTTAAGAAGAAACGTGAAGAGCTCGAAAATAGATTTAGACAAATGTGTTGGATGGAAGTAATGCAAATTAAGCATATATAATAAACTGCTTTAATATAAGCAAGTGCTGAAACTTATATGGACGTATGGTATTCAACTTTGAGATTGTAGTAAGGTAAGTGACCCAAATAAGGCAAACCTTTTCGTTAATCTTTAGTAACTTACAGAGGCTAAGGAAAAACATATTGGATGGATTCAGACATTGGTATACTATACGTATGTATATGTTTAGTTAGCTACATATATAAAAACCATAATTTCAATTGTAAAAAATAAAAACGAAAGTACTTTTTAAATCAAATTCCAAAAAATGTACCTTGGTCCTTATTAAGAGCCAGAACAGAAATATCATAATTAAATTCAGTTCGACTAAGAAATATAAAAAAGATAACAAAGAAACAGTTATTTCAGTAAAATAATAAGATAATCTAACAGTGGCGTGGGGTTAAATTTCAGGAGTGGGAAGCCGAAAAAAGTGTAAGTAAAATGTTTTATTCATCGACCATCACAGATACGATGTATCAAGTCATTTTGAATGTCATTGGAGAGGCCGGAAAAAATGGAGTTTTGGGAACTTGAACTTTGTTCTAAATGCGAATCCATTAAATGGTCACACTTAGCCAAGTGTGGAAGGGTTTCAATATAATTACCGCGATTATCTGATCCAGATTTTTCGTCGTGACCACGGAATGCCAGCTTTTGTTTTCCTAGAAGAACAACAGTGTTTATGAAACGCTTCATTAAATCGCGATTGCGATTAACTTTTCTCTTATGAGCCTCGTAAGAATTCCATAAAGAAGTCTCTATGCGATGTTCGCCAAATTCATGCAAATGCAAGCAACTGCGTACTCGTATATGCTTTTCCGTTTGAATATGTTTTTTTGGAAGAATTAATAAAACTGTTTATATCAAAGAAACCTGTGTGACTCCAAACACTAGGAGAATTAGTAAAAAGAAGAAAAGGAAAACAAAACATTCTATTTAATTTGCAACTGCCAGTCAGCCATGAATTCTTTTTGTAAAAAGACTCATGAAAATGTTTCTGATACCCATCCTTTCGCGTATAATCAATTTTCATTGATGGTGTCGAGCGACCTAGTTCTATAATTTTTTTTTTACAAAAAAGAAAGCTTACTGAACTTGTGGGTTTCTTTTAGAAGAAAATCAGTTAAACAACACTCAAAATTAACTAGAGACATCTTGTCTAAGAATAATAAAAATGTGCAATGGGGACCCTCTTGAGTAGATTTATAATTACTTACTTGGTATATAGCTATTTACTTAGCTCAGTCACTATTTTATAATAATTTATTTTTTTTGAATTTTCAATAAATCACGCACAATTACAGAGCCGATTTGCAACTGTCATTTCAAATTTGCAAAAAAAAATATTACCTTTACAAAAAAATTATACCCAACAAGTTTAAGAAAAACCTCAAAAGCCGTTCGAACCACTACAAATTTAAATACAAAGATTAAGCAAAGGCATATTAAAATAAGATCGTAGTAAAAGTGAAGTTAAGCAGACCAATAGTGCTTCTTGTAAGAGTTTAAAGGATTAAACCGCTTTTAATGGTGTTTTTCATAATCGAGTGTGACTCAAATCTGGGCAAAGAACAAAGTTAGAAAGTGGGTGGACTTCGGGGCTATCAACATTCAATCCGTTGAAAAGTGCAAAAATGTCGGGACCACCAACGCCAGCTAAAACAAGATTTGGGTCTAAAAACAGTAAACCTCAACATCAATCGCCAGCAATAGCCAACAACAAAGAAGATAAATTCTCCAGTAAGTTTGAACTACGTCTTTCTAAACAATTAGAAGACGACAAAAAAGAACTGAAATCCCTCATAATGGACAACCACAATATCCTAATGGAGAAACTGGAAAAGATTGTTGCCGATTTTAGTAGCCGCCTCGATGACGTAAATAGATCCATGTCTGCATTAACAGTGCGAATTGAGGTGCTCGAACAAACCTCCGAATCAATCCGATGCACACAACTCGATAATGAAATATCCAATCTACTTGACAAAGTGGATTCCATAGAGCGCGACAAACTTTCCGCTGATGCCATACTCCATGGTATTCCATTGACAGCTAAGGAAAATCTACGGGAAATGTTTGATTCACTCTGCACCTCCATCGACTGTGTTCCTCCTCTGGTTCCTAAAGATATCTTTCGTACGAAACCTAAAGGGACTATGGAGAACTCAGCCATAGTAATAAAATTTAAATCAGCGGCGGATAAAGTCACCATGCTTAGACTAGCAAACCAATCGTATAAAAAAACACACAAAATCTTGGTTTGTAATCTGACAGACCGATTTACCTCAATGAAAGCCTAACTGCACGCTGTCTTGAGCTTTATCGAAGAGCTTTCCAACTAAAAAAACAGCAGAAGTTTTTCCCGTTTTCACCCGCACTGGTCTTGTTTATGTGCGGCAGATACTGAATGCTAAAACTGTTTTGATCGATTCCATTCACCATACCGATACCAACCATGATGAAGTACTACCTGTTCACACGTAAGCGGCGGTTCCAGATTATTCATTTTGTAACTTTTTTTGCCTCTCAATTATTTTATTTAATTACTATCATGTGCGTATTTTTGTGTATGTATCCTCTATCTGCCAGCCGTTTGAAAGTAGATTCCCTAATTTCAATTTGTGTCTTTACTTCTCTTTTCTGTGAGGTTAGTTTTTCTTTTTTATTTTATTGCATTCTTTATATTGATGTCTGGAACTATCGTTAGCTCATTTCAATATGATAGTGTGAATGATAACTTGGGCGTACTAATTAATATTTTTTGTAATCAGCGCCAAGGGTTGCGTGTGTGTCATATTAATGCACAAAGTCTTTTTAAGAAAATTGATGAATTTAGAGGTCTGTTTGTTGGTTCTAATGTTGATGTAGTATGTGTCACTGAATCATGGTTTAAAACAGGAATAATTCATAAAACCTACGCTCTGCATGGCTACAGAATTCTTCGAGGTGATAGGCACAATAAAACTGGAGGGGGCGTTGCAATTTACCTTCGAAACAGTTTAGTAAGTAAATTTTTGATAAATTCACCCCCTGATAGTCCACTACAGTATTGTTTTGTCGAAGTTGTTTGTGAACGGAAAAAGTGTCTCATTGGTGTCGTTTATAGACCAAATAGCTATTTTGATTTAACTCCCATATTTAACTTATTAGAAAATGACTCCCCAAATTATTGAAAAAAACATAGTATGTGGTGATTTCAATTGTAACATATTGGATGATGAGGGCTCTGAGTCATTCGTTCAATCTATGAAAACTCTTAGCTTGGACATTTTAAACACTACTGTCCCAACACATTTCACTCAAGCTAGCACACTTTTGGATTTGTTCCTCACTAACGACTGTGCCGATGTTTTCTATGGTCAGGTTTCAGCACCTGCGTTCTCCAAACATGACCTAATTTTTGCTATTTTTAACTTTCCACGAGATAAACTTCAATCCAAATACTCATACCGAGACTTTAGAAATCTCAATTCTGATGCACTGGAGCAAGATATTCAAAGAACAAATTGGTATCCAATTTATCATGAAACATCCATTGATGCCCAAGTTGATCACCTACAGCAAATTGTACTGAAATTGTTCAATACGCACGTGCCGCTCAGAACTAAAATTACTACGTATCCCCATAAGTCTTGGTTTACACCTGAAATTATTGTCCTAAAAAACAATCGTGATACAGCCTATAAGAAGTGGAAAAGATTCAAGCTCCAAGAATTTTTTAACAGCTTTCGCCAACTAAGGAATTTGGTTAATTCCAAGATTAAACAAGCCAAAAGAGTGTTCTACGCTAGACAATTTGACCATGAGTTACCTTCAAAAACTCTCTGGCAAAATTTACGCGAGCTTGGTATTGGACGGAAAAAGAATGCTGAAATTCCACTGGCTTGAACTGGATGATGTTGTCAATACTATCCTTAAAATTAAGTCTAAAGCTGTTGGTATCGACGGAATTCATCCGATTTTTATTAAAATCATATTACCTTACATTCTTTCGGCCATAACCCATATTTTCAACAATATAATAACTACATCTACTTTTCCGACTGAGTGGAAAACTGCAAAAATTGTTCCAGCTCTGAAAAAGAAAGCATCATCCAACTCGCTGGCTGAGTGTAGACCCATTGCCATCCTTCCATTCTTGTCCTAGGTCATGGGAAAGATAATGCATAAGCAAATGTCTGTCTTTATCCAGCGGAATAAACTACTTTGCGCAAATCAATCTGGCTTCAGGCCGTATCATAGCTGTACGTCTGCTTTACTTAAAGTAGTTGATGATATCCGAGTGGCGATGGATAAAGATCTAATAACTTTTGTGACTCTGCTGGACTTTTCCAAGGCCTTTGACACAGTGGATCATATGCAGCTTCTCTTAAAACTCAAGAGGTTGTTTGGCTTTTCATCATCTGCTATCAAGCTCATAAAAACATATCTTGGTAGAAGAAAACAAGCCGTTGCTGTTAATAATGTGATGTCTGATTTTATTACAACCTCAGCGGGTGTACCTCAAGGGTCCATATTGGGACCTTTGTTATTCACAATATTTATCAGTGATCTTCCGACCATAATCAAAAATTCATTGCTACACATGTACGCAGACGATGTACTTGGGGTTGATGTAATCTTGGGGTAAGGTTTAACAAAACGTTAAGTTGGCATGATCATATCTCCACTATTATAAGCAAAATTGATGGTTCTCTTAGGAATCTATCTATGTCGCAGCTAGTAAGGGCTTTGCTAATTCCAATATTTACATACGGATGTGAAATTTTTTGTTGCAGCAGTGCTCTCATTCGACGTAAGCTCAACGTTGCGTTTAACAATATAACTCGCTATGTTTACGGATTGAGACGTTTTGAGCATATTTCACAATATGCTAAGAACATATTAAGATGCACTCTTGATAAGTACCTACAAAAAATTATTACTAGTAAACAGCCTCCATATTTATTCGAACTTTCACGTTCGAGCCGATCTTTAAGTTTAATCCAACCGCGTGTTCACTATCAAAACTCAGAGCGTTAATTTTTCGTTCATGCTATTCATCTTTGAAATGCACTTCCTCTCAGCGTTAGGAGACTTTATGATGCGAATGGTTTTGGGGAAACTCTCTTTCGGCACTTGGCAGGGTAAAACAAGCACATTTTAGTTTATTTGCATTTTCACAATTACTTTGACTTTTTGTTTTTACATATTGCATACTATAATAATTTTCTACTTATACATTTTTCATTTTCATTTAGCACTGAATTGTATGAATTTTTGAATATTAGTGTAACCTATATATACATATCTCATTTATAGCTTAAAGATGATGTAAAGTCTATTATAAATGATGTTACTTAATTAATAATAAATAATAAATACTAAAAATACTAAATACATCACCCAATAACCCGAGTTTCGTCGGCTTATTTTGTTGCATACAATAAAAAAACAACTCCCTCGAACTAAAACCTTTCTTCTCCACCAATGTTTATCCACAAAAGCCGAGAAATCCTGGGTTATTTTCCTCATAAGCGAATGTATGTTAGACAAAGAAATCGCAAATAAACTTCTACTATATGCCAGAAAGGAATAGAGTTGAAAGTTCGTACTGTGAAGAAATGAATGCATAAGCCGGAAAATGAACGGCTTTAAAAAAAAATTCATTGCACGCTTTTCTTTTGAAAAAAGAATAAGAAGAATTTTGAAATAAATATAAATAAATGAATAAACAACCGAAGTGGTCGCAGCATTTCATCTTCGAGCGTGTTATGATTTACGAGTATGAATGAAAATTGGTTTGATGAACAAATAATTGAATGCGATTGTTGGCAAGTGGCAAAATAAAAATTTTTCATATTTGAAAAGGGAAGCCGGAAGGAATCGCCACTATAATCTAAGGACAGCCTCCAAGGCAATCAAATCGTCGTCTGCAGTGGGTTCGACATAGCTCGTGATACCAAACACCACAACTTTGCTGTGCAAGCTTGCCAGTACCATGCGCCAGTATTATCCGCTGTATTTTTAGGAACTCCGGCTGAAGACGAAAAAATTGCTGCTGTAGCATTAACAGACGTTGATGGGTTTTTGTCCAAAAATAAACTTTTGGTATCTTCTTGCCCTCTGTAGTTTAGAGCCTTTTCCCGTAGTGCACTTTTATTTAATTTAAGCTTTGGGGTTGGTAAAAACTTTTGAAATGGGGACTTGAGTTGGTCAATTTGCCTATTTTCTTGTTCCAAGACAGCTTTTCCAATAGTCTTGGAGGTTATTTTATTTAAGGATAAACTTCAAGACTTTAAAGCAGAGAGCGGTACATTTTCTGATTCTGAAGTCCTATTATAGTTTTGTAGACTAGTTGCTTCTTGCTCTCCTTGTTGTAGGAATGTTGATGCAACAGCGTTACCCTTGCTTATTGTGCAAGGTATCACAGAAAGTACAGAAGGTGCGAAAGCTGTTTCGGAAATAAAGGGTGACCAGATAGAAATGATAGTTTTTCCAATTGTTATGTTTCAGCAGCTGTCAAAGCTACCAATGACGTCCAGCAGTAAAAATATTTAGTAAGGTTTGCCATTTTATCGTTTGAGGCTTCCCGAACATGTGGGAATTATTAAAAACAATTATCGAAATTCCGGCTCAGTTGTAAAAACGCAACTTGAATTTCGTCGTGAGGTCGATCGTCATCTTGGCTTCAGTGCGCAGGCAATTCGTTGCCACCGTGGAAAAGTTTGAGCGTGAGTACACTCCTTTGGATCATAGGCAGCCAACCAGACAGAGATCGGTGCGTAGTGAAGAAAACATACCAGCCGTAGCGGACAGTATCAAAGAAGACCCAGAAATGTCGATTCGGCGCCGATCAGCTGAATTGGGCATCGCCAGAGAGTCAACCAGGCTTATTTTGCAGTTGGATTTAGGACTACATCCATATAAGGTTATGCTGACGTAAGAATTGAAGCCGGACGACCATAGACAACGCCGTAAGTTCGCTAATTGGGCGATGGAAATGTTGGCCAGAGATCCGGATTTTGGCTAAAAAATCATCTTCTCGGTCGAGGCCCATTTTTGGTTCAGCGCCTACGTCAACAAGCGAAATTGCGTTTATTGGAGCGACCACAATCCACAAGTGTTCGACTAAGCATATCCATCCACAAAGATTGACTGTTTGGTGCGGTTTATGGCACGGCGGCATCATCGGACTTTATTTCTTTCGAAATGAGGAAGAAGACACCGTTACCGTCAAATGGCGATGTTAACCGATTTTCTGTGACCAAAGCTCGAAGTGGTGAAGGAGAAATTTGGCGACCGGGCCATATCACGGTGAGCGTTCATCATTCTCTGGGGTTACGTCAAGGCCAACATTCGAGACACTATTGCTGGAATAACGCCGCACACATTGGGCCGAGTCATCAAAAATTGGACCAACCGCTTGAAGTACTGCCAGCGAAGCCGAGGGGGACATTTAAATAATGTGCTATTCCGTACATAATGGCATGAATGTAGCTTGAAAATAAAGCCAGAATTAATGTGCTATCTCACACAGTTGCGGTTTTATTTAAATTTCTTTTTCTATCGTTCTTATCTGGTCACCCTATATTAGTAGTATTTCCACACCACTACAACTTTCAAACATTTAAAGCCAACGTGCATAGGTTCCTCCTCTATTCCTGAAACAGTTTAATGGTATTCATATCCCCTTCGGCGCGCGGCGATTATAAAAAACAATAATATTTGGATCATAAGGATATAATCCTGTCGCACGAAAACCACTCACAATGTTATGGTTAAGTGGTTTTATTAATTTTTTTTTATGGATACCTATCAACATACTTCAGAAGTTCTTCATCCCAATGGTGTTTGAATGAACAATATACAGCTTTATCCAGTGGCTGGAACCCGTGGGTTATATTTGATGGCAGACAGAAGAGTGTAATGGTTCAGCTTCATCGACAATAGTGCTATTCAAGTGAAATGCTGCTCCATCAAAGATGAGAAGGTAAGGTCCCGATGCTTTAGACTGACTCAAATGCGTTATGCGTTAATATGATAACAAACAAGGCTCTCAAACTCCGTATTCGTCTTCATGGTCATTGCAACAACTTTATACTCCAAATTTTGAACGCGACAAACCTTGTACGCCGACTAGAAAGAAACAAACCCTTCGATTTAGCGCAATAAGGAGTAGCCATATGATATGGCGGTATCAGCAGGTGCTTTTGCTGGAGGGTACCTACCCAATGCGAATATTTTTTGAACCCTAAACTACTAGACAAGGTAACTTAGTTTTTAGTAAACAAGAAGAAGGGAGGAGTTTTTAGTGAGTAAAAATCTCACGCTACTATGAGCACGAGCTGCCGATCCTCATACTAGTAGTGTCTATGAACATTCTCACCTATCCACGTAAAAAAAATTTGTTTGTCTTGGTTGTAAATGAGCATTAATAATAAATAAATAAAAATTTCAGATGGGGCTAGAAAAAAACAAATTCTACTCTTGTGGCAGTTTTAATATGAGCATATTATTGAATATGAGGGAACATGTTGCAATTAAAAAAATAGGAAAAAATTCCAACAAATTAACAAGATTGCGCTATTTTTGTAAATATGTAGGTACATATTTACTTGCTCACGTAGCACACAAATAGCAATGGTGTTTACCGATAATGTTCAGAGGAAAATACTCCAGTACAAGCAAATGTCGCATTAAAATATTTTTCACAATCAAAAAATATACTTTTCGAATTAAAAATTTGAAATTTTCGCTCAAAGTGGAGGAATGTTTGGGAAAAATAAGTGTCAACCCCCTAGTGTTTCAAAAGTAAGGGAATATATATCTCGAGACTTCCCAAGACAATCCTCTAACCAACAAAAAAATAATTTCAATAAAATCAAGTCAATAATTCATTCTTTCTGTTGCAAATCCTTGTTTATTTGAGATGCACTATCGCGCACTCATCAGTCAACGAAACAAAAAAACTACCATGTTCTCCGAGTTTTACGATACTACGATCATACAGAATGCACAATTGAAACTATGTATGTCAACTAAGTGACCAATTGATCAAAAGTGATTTGCGAAATTGTCGGAAACCTAACAGTACATTTCCTTCCTTTCTTTGAGTGTGCTTATTTAGCTCACTGTTTTTCGTCAACGACACGTAGCATTAACGGTAAGATTAAAAATGTAACATTAAAAAACCTTTTTAATAGCCATTATGTGATCAAAATGTTGAGTCACTGTATACTCAGTTTTCATTTCTAATGATGCAGTTTCAATCTATCATAGAAAAAAACCTTCAATACACAATTCATGCGCTCACTTTAGTGCAATCAACAGGAAGTAGTTAAGACTCATTATATAAATATAGAATTTATTCACGAAAATCACATACAGAATTTGAATACATAGACGGAAGTCATAGATCGGATTCACCAGTGTACCCTTGGGGTGTTGGTTTATAGTGAGGTCCCCGTGCCTCTCAGTCTGGCGTAGTTGGTTCAATTTCGTGATTGTTTTGCATTTGTTTTCCTGACGAAATTTTAATTTTTTTGATTTTTACTGGTAATTTTTTTTTTTTTGATTTTCCAGGCACAATGTTTTTGCAAGAGAATAAGAAGTGCAAAGTAAAGAATTTCTTTGCGATGCTCAAAGAATTGGTTTTGCTCATCAAACCACTTCGAGTCTGGTAATAAAAAAGTTTTTGATGTGTGTGGTCTGGGAGGTATCTAAATTTAAAAATTCTTTATCGTCATCAGCACAATTACTATGAGGAGAGAAAGCAATTAGATTTGAGGACAGAATTTTTGACATCAAAACATTAAATTCATACACGGAGGGATTTTTGTTATACCGCCTTTACTGCGAATGACAGAAAATAAATTTTCCAAAATATCTTGATGAGTTCTCTTTGTAAGTAAATACTCAACTTCCCGAATAAACCATCACTTATATCTTCACTAAGTAATAAAACCCCCTTTAATTGACTGTACCATTCCTTTTACAAAAAGTTCCTTGGAAGATTAGTAGACTCTTGCATTGATCTTTAGTAAGACAAAAATTGTTTAAGCTCATTATAAGCTGGATTTCCGACCTGAACTCCATGCTTTAAAATATTTTTATCGTAATGAGACCCACTATCCATACAGTCGAAAGCATTATTCATTTTTAATGTAAACGCTTGTGTTGCTAGAGCTTCATTTGAACTATTTTTTAGGCAATTAAGTTGATGAGCAGTTTGTATTGATGCTGCCGTTGTCCTACTAAAGGTTTCCATTGCCAAGCGAACACTCATTTTTCAAATGCATTTGGGGCTATGTGTGAATTTGTATTGTAAATTCCAAGCATATTTTAGCCACATTATCTCTTTCTAAATTGAACATTTCTCTGAAAACATCAAAGGAAACATTACCATGTGGAGTTAGCACATCAGATTTGAGTAAAACATTACGCATGGATTTTAATAAATGAGGAAAATCATAAAAACTAAATATTTTTTCATTATTGAAAATTGTAAAAGGCTTTACTTCTGTAACACCTAATAATTGGTAAGCTTTCCTGTTGTTAGGTCCTTGGTCGCAAACTATAGCGCACACTTTCAGACCAAGTTCTTGGCAAATTGCCAAATTATTTTCTAAAATATACTTCCGGTTAACCCCTTTGACAGAGTTTGCTAAAACAAAATAATTTAAAATACTTTTCCAGCTATCAAAGAGGCCGTTTACTATGAAAACACTAATTTCGTTGCCGTACAATCTTTTTCGATCCACTCCTTGATCTTCAAATCCATCAATTAAGTCATTTTTGATATTGTACATGAGATTTACACGAATTCTAATTTCATCAAATATCAGTACCACATTCCGTTCACGTTGGCTTAATGATGCAAACTTTACTTTTAGAAAACAGTGGACATTGTTTTGGAATCCAGGTTGTAAGCTTTTAACAGGAGCCCAACGATAAAAAGTGGATACGTGGGGAACTCTAAATCCCAGTCTATCTCGAAGAAATTTATAAGCGTTCTCACATCTGTAATAAATGTTATGGGAAAGTTCTCTTTCAGCAACATTATATTTTTTGGGCTTGGACAGCCCCATTATGGTACCACAAAAAATGTTTGAATGCTCTGAAATATCAAGTACTTGAATTTGCAATGATAAACTAGTTGATATTTTGCTAGTTCGTAGAGCGTTATGCGTTTTAGTCCTAGAGCGAAGTTTTCTTCTCAAGCTTTGAATTTTAAGTCCGCAGCTTAATATATTTTTTTTCAATACAGAATTTGTTTTCTCCTCTTGTGCGCATTTTTCTAATAATTTATTGCATCTAACGCAAGAAATATTTGAACTACTAGAGGTCCTTCTCCGTTTTGGTAGCAAAGATGAAAGATTTTCTAAACTTAAGCCTAAATTTAAATTACAATTTAGATTTAAGGAGGGAACAGCGTCCCTGTTAAACATTTTTCTGACAATAAATTCCGAAGAAAACTGATTTCGACAAACAAAATAAAATCGAACAAAAGGGACATTGACGTCCTTGTCAAAATATATACATATGTATATGTACGGTGTGCCTCCGCAATAAATATGTAGACACAAACACACCACAGTGTAGCGATCCAGATAAACACCAGCGACACAGTCAGTCAATCGTATATATTCGTTTGCAAGATCGATTGAGACGTAAAACAAAATAAAGGGTAGCAGCAAAACGAAATATGAAAAAAATGTGTGTATATCGAAGTTGCAACATACTGGAGGATGGTTGATATCCACGACTATACAACTAAAAATGGTTTCTTACCGAATTGATGCAACAACCCTTAGGTTTGAGAATTTTATTGTCGTTGAAAAAGTGGTCTTTTTTTGGCTCTGCATGCGATATCTATGTAACTTTATTATCTGTGTTAACATCGTACCACAGATAATAAAGTTAAATATGTAGATATCGCATGCAGAGCAAAAAAGAAAACCTAAGGGTTGTTGCATCAATTCAGGCGTGGATATCAACCATCGTCAAGTGTGTTGTAACTTCGATGTACACACATTTTTTTCATATTTCGTTTTGCTGCAACACTTTATTTTGTTTTACGTCTCAATCGATCTTGTAAACGAACATATACGAATGACTGACTGTGTCGCTGATGTTTATCTGGATTTTTTTTTTTTAGCTTTTTATTATTTTTAATTCATTTATACTTACATGCTAGACAAAAACGCTTAAAACTAGCTTAACTAACTTAACTACTTTTTATTCTATCTTACTGGCCCTATGCGGGCGCTCTAAGCTAAACTTAATCCTTAACTATGTCTTTCGACTTAATCTATTACTTATTACTATTTTACTTAAGAACAATTATGACTAAGAAATATTTTGATTTTGAGAAAAAAAATCTTAGTATCAGAACTACTGTTTATCTGGATCCCTACAATGTGGTGTGTTTGTGTGCATATATTTATTGATGAGGCACATCGTATATATACATATGTATATATTTTGAGAAGGACGTCAATGTAACTTTTGTTCGATTTTATTTTTCAATTTCATTTTCAGTCGCCGTCAACTTTCGAGGGATTTGGCTGTTTTTGGTTTATGATTGGTCAGAATTTTTTATTTTTGCTAAGAATTTTATTTTGGTGATTTTGGAAGTCTCTTAGCCCCAACTGATGAATTTTTCAATATTTGTAAGCTCCATTTCAAAGTATTCCATACAATTTTTAAAGATCGTCCGCATATTAGAAATATAAGGGAGAGAATGGCCTTGGAATGCATGAGAATAACAAACCTTAGAGACTCGAACTGGTTTGATGAGCAAAACCAATGCTTTGAGCATCGCAAAGAAATTTTTTACTTTGCACTTCTTATTTTCTTGCGAAAACATTGTCCTGGAAAATCCAAAAAAGAATTACCAGTAGAAATCAAAAAATTAAAATTTTGTCAGGAAAACAAATGCAAAATACTCACGAAATTGAACCAACTACGCGAGAGTGAGAGGCACGGGGACCTCACTCACTATAAACGAACACCCCAAGAGTACACTGGTGAATCCGATCTATGACTTCCGTTTATGTATTCAAATGAAATAATTTAATAATCCACTTCTGTAGGCCAGCAAAAGCAACAACCAATTTGTTGTTCCAACTAAATTTGAAAGAACATCATGTCTTATGCACGATTCGAACGAGTTCGATCAAACTGGGACGTACTCGTAGTAGTAAATCCCATTCACCTGAAAAAGTAACATATATTTTTAACTTTATTATTTGTGGTCGTACACTTTATTTGTTCAAGAATTAGTTCAAATTAATATGAGAGTACAGTGTTGTGCCATTTTTTTGGAGTTTCTGAGGGCATTACGAGCTAATTTTGTATACGCAATTACCACAGAGAAATCCCAAGTCAGCGCAAACGTTGATTTCAAGTTATAACTTAAAGTACGAGTATATGATACTTCTATACTTAATTGTGGATATACAGTGAAGAAAATTTGAATAGCCTCAGTGAAGTTTTTTTCTGATTAAATTCTTTATTTTAAAAATTAAGACAGTCACCGACTAGCCTCTGAACAGATCGGTTCGTTCTCGGTACATTGTGTGTCTTAATTTTTTTTCTTTGCTACAAGTGTGCAAACCGGTACCCCCCCTTGTACCACTAGTCGCTATCTCGTTCATTTTCCCTTGTGAATCTTTTTTTTTCTTTAAGCTAGTGCCTTGCTCACGTGTTAATATGGCCCTCGGGCCAAATAGAACTAATCGATACAGGGATCTCGACGTAGAACCTGTTTTCGAGATCCAACCAAATAAAAAACAAAAAACAAATCCTACTTCTTTGCTCAATTTCCCTACCTTGCCGATAAGATCCAACTCTAATAACCCTAAATTTATAATAATAATCTCAAAAAATAAAGAAAATCCCATCTCGTCTCTCAGTCCCTTCTTGCTCAAAAAAGCGATAGATAATATTAGCACCGAATGTGACCAAATATCCCAACTCCGTGATGGTAACCTATTAATCAAAACGAAATCATAAAAAATTGCAGAAAGATTTCTTAAGGTAAATAATTTAGCAAATGTGTGCCCGGTAGAAGTTAAATTACATGATCGCCTAAACGAATCCAAAGGAATTGCCTATGCCCCATGTTTGATTAATGTCCCCGAAACTGAGATAGTTACTGAGATGATAGTTCAAGGTGTTACAAGTGTCTACAAATACACAAAGGTTGACGACAAAGGTAAGCAGAAACCATCTGGTTTGATGTTATTCACATTCGACCTCTTTCGACACCCCAAAAGAATTGAAATTGGTTTTTACAATGCCAAAGTCTCGGAATTCATACCGAACCCCATGCGCTGTCGCAATTGCCAGCTCCTTGGCCACACTTCCCAACGTTGTAACGGGAACACCACATGCGAGTCTTGTAATCTTCCACCTCACTCGCCAGATGTCTGCTCCCGTATCATGTGCGCCAACTGTTTCTTACCACATCCCTCATCCTCGAAAACATGTCCCAGCTACAAACAAGCCAAAGAGATTCTCTCAATTAAAACCGCAAACAAATGCTCTGTTGGAGAAGCAAAACGAATTTATAAAGAACAAAATCCCTCCCCAACACCAGCCCCTCTTGGATCATTTGCTGAAAAAGTCAAGTATAATAATCAAACACAACATAGCGATCTCATAACATCTGGACCTAAAGCACCCAACCCCCAAACCCCACCAGTAAAACCAACTATCAAAATACCGTCTCTAACAACTAACTCACCTACGAATAACTCAACAAAAAATAAACCTACAGAAATCAACAACAATAACTCTTTACAAAAACCACTCACACGCTCCGACACAGAGCAGCCAAATAAAACAGACTTTCAAGCAACTCCATCTAACTCTAAACAACAAGCACCAATAGCTCACCCAAACACTCACATCTCTAACCCCCCCTCCACAAACTTAATGTATTCACACCCACAACTTCTCTCAAACCCAGCCCATAGCACACAACTGACACCTAGCCTTAACTCAAACCTCATCAAAGACCTCTCAATACTCTCTGAATCGTCTTTACCAAAACAACCACTTATCCAAAAAAACAATGACTTCAATTCAGACACGAATGATGATGTCAACATGTAATACTAAAACTGACGCCCAAGCTTACGACTCTGCTGGTCCGGAATTGCATCGTCCGTGCTCCTCAGGGAGCATGGATGGTTCAACATCGGGGCAGCGGAGTCAAAATCTTAACAACCTAATCATACCAAACCAATTAATCATACAACAAAACACAAATAACACAACTCAACCGCCTAAAATGCATAATGGAACAAATACAACAAAACACACTTTTGTTGCTTCACGCAATAAAAGCTCGTGTATCCAGCCCCATCAAAATATGGCTGTCAGTATTCTACAATGGAATATAAAAGGTTTGATGAACAACTTTGACGAGCTTAATATTTTGATAAAAGAACATAACCCCAGTATAATATCGCTCCAAGAAACGCACCTCCCTTATAATTCCCCCATCCCAATTCTTCCAAAAAACTACGTCGGATATTTTAAAAATATGCCCACCAACACGACATCCAAGCAAGGCATATGTTTACTAATAAAAAAAACCATATCACATAAAATACTACCTCTCAACTCAAACCTTCAAGCAATAGCTTGTGAAATTGAACTTGATGTAAAAATAACCTACATTGGCTTGTATCTGCACCCGAAACAAAGTTTCCAAAAGAACGATTTAGACAATATCATAAATCAAACCCTAGGGGTGCAGTTTTTGAAGATTTCCTTCTTAACTCTAGCCTCATACTATTAAACGATGGCTCTCCAACTCACCTTTCGACACACAACACATTCACCCACGTAGACATAACTTGTTGGTCCCCTGAACTAATTCCAAGAACCAACTGGAAAATCTTAGACGATCTTCATAATAGTGACCACTTCCCTATTATAACATCCATTAATATTGGGCACACGGCCAGACACAACACTTCTAGCGCAAAATTCAAAACTGACTATGCTAATTGGCCTCTATTCAAGAACAAAATCATGGTATACCTGTCAGACAAAAAACCAATCACAAACACCAATAAAGAAGCCGCTTTGATACAAAAAGCAATTAGAACAGCCGCTAACGCTTCGATCCCTCAAACACACCCAATGATAGAAAAAAAACCAGCTGTTCCTTGGTGGAACCCCCAACTATCCTTACTTCGCAAAGATAAAATGCTAGCTCTAAAAGAATTCCAAAAGAGACCCACCCAATGCAACTTAATACACTATAAAAAAACAAATGCGAAATTTCGCAGAATGCTTAAAGACAGTAAAGCTAAAAGCTTTGCTGAATTCACAGGAAGCATAAATCCAAACTCTTCCCCTGCCAAAATCTGGCAAAACATTCGGCGCTTGACAGGAAACCCGACAGAATTGAACATAAAAAGTATCAAATCACCAGACAACATAATTACAGACCCAGATCAAATTTGTAACTTTTTTGCCCACACTTGGTCGCAATTCTCAAACGATTCAAATTTTCATTCGAACTTCAATATTGCTAAGAGTGTTATACTCAATAATCCCGTGCCACAACATGCAACTAATCCTACCGCTAGACGAATAGAGGAACCAATTTCATTTATTGAATTTGAAATGTGTCTAATCAAAACCAAAGGGAAAACACTGGGTAGAGACCTTATCCAATGTTAAAACATTTGCCCAAAGAAATCAAGATGCGACTTATTAAGCTATATAACAATGTACTTGATTTAGCAACTATCCCTCAAATCTGGAAAACAGCCTCATTACTCCCCATTCCAAAGCCAAATAAGGACAGCAGTACAGTTGAAGGTCACCGCCCAATCTCTCTGATCTCCTGCACGTCCAAAATATTAGAAAAAATTGTCGCTAAACGCCTTCTTTGGCTTATCGATACAAAAAAACTGATCTCCCCCAATCAAATTGCTTTTAAAGCGAACAGAGGATGTATCGATGCCCATCTTCATATCGACTACTATATCTCGAAAGCTTTGTCTGCAAAAAATCATGTTTCAGTTCTTACCTTAGACTTCGAAAAAGCCTTTGATAGGATCGGTATACATATTGTTCTAAGAAAACTGAAAGAATTGGGTATTGGAAAAAAGATATATGGGTATGTAAGAGCTTTCTTAACTAATAGGAAGTTCTACACAAAAATTAATAACCACTACTCCAAACAACACCCCTTGTATAACGGAATCCCGCAAGGATCGCCTCTGTCGGTAGTCCTTTTTATTATAGCTTTTGATGAAATAAGCACAATTCTATGGAAATACAAACCTTTAGATCATTGCCTTTATGCAGACGATATCTACATCCTTTGCAAGATCAGCGATCTTAGCAGCTGCGAGAGCTTATTTACAAGTGCCTTAAACGATATCCAAGATTGGTATTAGTCTCTGGCGCAAAACTGTCAATAAGTAAATGTAAAATACTCCATGTGTGCCGTAAACATGAATGTCCCCAGTTAACTTTAAATATTAATAATGTACAAATTATAAACGTAGATAATTTAAGTATTCTAGGACTTGTTTTTAATAAAAAGTATAATTGGAAGCAACATTGTCTAGATCTTAAGAAGTCCCTAGCTGCGAGAACTAACATTATTAAGTACTTAGATAGTAAAAAAAACAATGTCCATATTAACACCTTATCATCCATCACCAAAATGCTAGTTTTAAGCAAAATTGATTATGGTTTATTTATATACGGGAACTGTCCAAAAACAACGCTAAATATCATCAAACCAACATATCACCAAGCAGCGAGAAGAAGCATCAACGCTTTCCCTACAACCCCGATCAAAAACATCTTGGCAGAAGCAGGACTTCCCACTATCGAAGAAAGAAGGGACACAATTACTTTCAAACTAACCGCCAAGCTGGCTTTCTCCAAAAATTCGATTATCGACAAGGACATCTTGCAATCTAAAAGACACAAGTCAAAAAAACGAATGCAATCAGCAATTAGTATTATCCTCGACAGAGCTACACAAATGGAACTTCCTACCAAGCGGCCGCACAATGTAGTACCAACCTATCCTCCTTGGTTCATAAAATCGGAATCAACTATAATGACACTAGCGGATTACAAAAAAACAAACACTAGCAACGCTACGTACTGCACGCTGTTCTCCAGCATCTCCTCCGACCTTAAGTCCGACGGATGGAACCTTATATTCACCGACGGATCAAAAACCGCAGAAAGTACAACATTCGCTGTCACACTCGAAGATGGTACCATCCTGTCCGTTGGAAG
This sequence comes from Pocota personata, assembly GCA_963082735.1. Lineage (NCBI taxonomy): Eukaryota > Metazoa > Arthropoda > Insecta > Diptera > Syrphidae > Pocota > Pocota personata. Next base: position 86,111,302 of record OY720431.1, read on the forward strand.
CCTGCCCGAACTATCATCCATCTTCACAGCCGAAGCATTCGCCATTTTACAAGCCTCAAAGGAAGCCTTGAACCGTCGTGGCAAACATGTTATATGTTCTGACAGCAACTCTGTGCTCAAAGCTGTCAACAACTCCAACAATAACACCGACCTTATCATCGACATTCGTAATAAGCTTGTCAAATCCCCAAACAAGCTAAAATTAATGTGGATCCCTGGCCATGCTAGTATCCAGGGTAACGAACACGCCGACCATGCAGCCAATTCAGCTAAAAACGCACCTGTATTCAGATTCAACATCTACACCAAGTCAGACTTAAAAAACGCAATACAGAAAATCATCAAATGTAATCAGCTTCTTGAATGGAACCGGTACCACCACCACTATACTAAAATCAACCCCAACAAACGCCACCCACAATATCCCACCAACATTACAAAGGCTAAAATTTCAAACTTTGTCCGATTGCGACTAGGACACACTACAGCAACTCACCAACACCTGCTTACAAGAAACCTCCCGCCAAATTGCCCTACATGCAACGTAAGATTTGATTTATCACATATATTTGAAAACTGTATCTTGTTGAAACCAATCATACTCAACGTATTTAAAAATACCAACATTTACGATGTACTTAAAAACCCCAACCCCACAAATATAGAAAAAATAAACGAATTTGTATCAATTGCTAATATTAGTATATAAGAATTAATACCATAGAGCCAATAGTCTCCGCAGCTAGGCTCATTAAATTTAATATTACCATGTAATTTGAATTACTTGTTAATAAAAAATAATAATAATAATAAATAATAAAAATTAAGAAAACAAAATGTTGGAACAATTTATTACATAATTATACGCGATAAAGTGAAGAAAAACTATGAATTAATCTTAAATACGGTTAGTTTCACTATTAAAAATAATGGAATTCTCTTACCTGTAAGATAAGTAATTTTTATTTTTATGATTTTTATTGTTTTTTTTAGTATGTGCTGTACTTTCCTTTATTAGAAAAGACTTGGAAAATTCGGTCATTCAAAGTGTTGGTGATTCAACTCAATTTAATTAAAAATGCATTTAATTAAATAGTATATTGGCAATTATAATTATGTATAACGTAACGTAATGTAAAGATCAAACCCATTATTATTAATTGACAGATATCGAATGTATATATATATATAATCTGTAATTTCCCGCCAAATTATGGGTATAAAACCCAAAAGCAGAATTTTGTATGTACAGTCGATAGTGTACAGTCAATAAATCAATTTTTATAACGTGTGAGATTCAGTTTTTTTTTATTTAAGAAATTTTTTCCAGTAATTCCCCGTATGTATATTGCGAGTGTGCTAACATTTGGTCATATCGAGCCGGATTGTGTGTGCGACAATTTAAACAATAAAAACAGAAAACTTAAAGTGTGTGATAAACAATTTAAACAATAAAAACAGAAAACATTAAAGTGTGTGACAAACAATTTAAACTAGAACAAAACTTACATATAGCACAGGTGTACACAGATACTATACAGTGTGAAAGTGCAAAGGGCAAAATTGTTCTCTCTTCCATTGTTCGGCAATTGAAAATTTTCAATCGTGCAGATCGGTATTCCCGCGTCGTGCAACTCAATTTTCACCGTCAACTCAAAGCATAACACGTAAGTCCTCATTTTTTTTCATTTCCTTTTGTTCTTTTTCATTTATTGATAAGAAGAGGTCCTAGCATGTCGTTTGGAGAACTCCAAAAAAATGCTTTTAGAGCAAATAGTGCGTGATCGCACTAATTTTAAAAAAAACAGGCGAGTCTCGTCGTACATCCAATTATTTGGCAGCTCGTCTTTCGGTGTTGGAAGAAAATCTGGCATACTCTAGGCGATACCATGAGGGGATTATAAGTGCAGGCAAGTTGAAAACAGGGTTAAAAAAGGAGGATTTGGTTCAGGTATACGAAAAAATCAACGACAATTACCTGGAATATCGGACGGAATTGTTAGATGCCATCGAAAATTGTGCTCCGGGCCCGAAAACTCATCAAGCTCCGCTTGTCGCTCCTTCAGTTGCTCCTGCAGCTGCGATGTGCACAGATCTTCGTCTTCCTAAGATACAGATCCCCGAGTTTGCTGGATCATACATCAAATGGCGGTCATTTCATGACATCTTTGTATCGTTGATCCACCATAACAAAGCACTTAGTGAGATTCAAAAGCTGCATTACCTTAAGTCAAGTCTCACGGGTGATGCAGCCAGACTACTGCAACATTTGGCTTTAGATGCAGGAAACTACACCAAGGCCTGGGAACTGCTGAAAGCGAGATTTGACCACAAACGCGTGTTGGTTAATGCGCAGCTGAGACTCTTTTTCAATCAGTCTACCCTTATGAAAGTCTGCAGAGGGACTCAAATTGATTTTAGATGTGTCTCAAGAATGCTTGCATGCATTGGACAATCTGGAATTGCCTGTTAAGCATTGGGACACAATAATTATTTATGTCATTTTTCAAAAGCTGCCCATACTTACTCAACAATTGTGGGAAGAAAGACTTGGCAGTACGAAGGAGCTACCTACCATGTCTGAATTTACAGATTTTTTGGAAACACGGTTTCGAACACTGGAGGCCATCGGGCAACAATCAACACTGAAGCCCAACGCCAATCCAGGGTCAAGATCGGAGAGCATGCCGAAGGTGTTTCACGCTAAAACACACCCTTTATAAAATGTCTCCGATTTTTGGGAATGGACGTGACGCAGAGGCTTCAGATTGTTCGCCAAGTGCGTGTTTGTGACAACTGCCTCGCCTATAGCCACTTCAGCCGAGATTGTCCTAGTTCCAAAGACTGCTACTTCTGTCATAAGTGACACCACACACTTCTGCATACAACTCCACCCGCACACACTTCCTCACTTTACACACAGCCACGCGAGCACACATCGTTACCCCACACTCACACATCAGCACTACGGAGTTAACACCCTAATGGTAGCAGTCAACCGGAGCAGGTAGCCATAAACCCAAATGCGCCTGACTTTCATACGACAACTACCGAACAACCGAGCTCCAGTATACGTAACACTTATTTCGCATCGTCAAAGGTCAACGCGAGCATTTTGTTGGCCACAGCGGTGGTCAAATTAGGTCGGCTGATGGGAGATATGTCAATTTACGTGCCCTAATTGACTCCGGTTCTGAAGCAACATTTATCTCTGAATCAGCTGCCTAATTACTCCGCCTTAAAAAACACCGCACTTTGGTTAAAATATCAGGGCTGGGGAAGGTCAGCAACGATTCGAATTTTGAGAGCTCTGCCAGGGCCTACGTTTTCAAGTCGTTGACTGGGCTTCTTCCAGCCCAACCAATGATGCATGCCGATTGGCACCATATAACTGGTTACAGTTAGCCGATCCCGTCTTTCATTTACCTGCCACCGTCGATATTCTGTTCGGTACCGATGTTTACTCAGACATCATCCTCCCAGACATCATTCGAAATGCCGATGCCAACGCCCCTATTGCACAAAAGACGCAATTAGGTTGAATCATTTTGGGAAAGGTCGCCGAAAGGGTTCCAAAGACCCTTCAAAGTTTTGTGCATCTGGTAGATCTCGACACAGAGATGAGAAAGTTTTGGGAGATAGAAGAAGCACCGTTTCAACCCCAAGCAGCGGAAGAGGACACGGTATGAGAACAGCATTTTACTACACATACAAGGCGACTAGCCGACGGAAGATATGAGGTAGCACTACCATTTAGAGGAGGGAAACCTCCTGCGTTAGGTTCAAGTAGGGAGGTTGCGGTTAAAAGACTGGCTTACCTAGAAAAACGTTTCCAGAACGACGAACGGCTACATGATAGATATAGCCAGTGTATTATGGAGTATCTGACACTGCAACAAATGGAGGAGGTCGATCTGGACAGCGACGTCATTATCAAGTCACCCTACCACTCTTTTCTCCCGCATCATGCCGTTCTAAAGGAAGCCAGCTCTACGACCAAGCTCAGGGTCGTGTTTGACGCTGTTTCAAAAAGCATGGATGGGACGTCATTGAATGATCATTTGATGGTGGGCCCCAAACTTCAGACCAGCATCGTCGATATAATCCTAAGGTGGAGAAACTATCGATACACATTTACGGCGGATATCGAAAAAATGTATCGTCAAATCTGGGTCACTGAGGGGGATAGCTACTATCAGCTTATTTTATGGAGGCCAAATAAAGGTCAGCCTGTCAAAGCGTTTAAGATGAAAACGGTCACCTTTGGCACGGCATCAGCGCCTTTCTTAGCTATTCGCGTTCTCCATCAAGTCGCCGAAGATGAAAAGGAAAAGTATCCTGTAGGGGCGACAGTCATCAAGAGTGATATGTACGTTGATGACCTCATTAGCGGAGCGGATACCATCGGAGAAGCACGGCAAGAGCGGGATGAAGTCCGGAAAATGCTCGCAACCGCTGGATTCAATCTCCGGAAATGGACCTCCAACGACAAAAGGTTGATAGACGACATTCCTGTTCAGGATCGTGAAACTAACTTCGAGTTACCCTTCGGTTCTTCAGATCATGTGAAGACGTTAGGTGGTACCCCAAAACGGACTCATTTTCTTTTCAAAATTTCCAACCGGAGGTCGAAAAGGTCACCAAAAGGACAATTCTGTCAGCGATTGTCAAATTGTTCAATCCTCTGGGATGGATATCACCCTACATCATTAAAGCAAAAATTGTTATGCAGCAATTATGGCATCGAGGAACTGATTGGGACCAACCAATCCCATTGGAACTGAGGGAAGAATGGGAAGTATTTCGCCGGGAGCTTCCAATCGTTCAGCGGATCAAAATTCCCAGATGGACTGGGATTCGAAAAAACAGTAGGTCGACAGAGCTACATGGTTTCTCCGATGCTTCACTCAAAGCCTACGGCGCAGCGGTCTAACTACGAGTATTGGATGACAACAATAAAATACGCATGCACCTTATTCTTGCGAAGACCAAAGTGGCTCCTTTAAAAACGGTAAGTCTTCCGCGACTAGAGCTATGTGGAGCAGTCATGCTAGCCACACTCCTACATCACGTCAAAAGGGTCCTAGATTTATCGCACGCAAAGGTCTACGATCACCCTAGCATGGATTTCCGGACACCCTACAAAATGGACAACATTTGTCAGCAATAGGGTCTCGGAAATTCAGCGGCTCACGAACCGCGACGAATGGAGACATGTACCAACTCAACATAACCCAGCTGATTTTGCATCGCAAGGCATCTCTCCTTCAGTCTTAGAAACCCAGGATATATGGTGGAGAGGCCCAGTCTACCTGAGAAATCAGTGGGAATTCGAGGAACCCGACCAACTAGCAGTAATGGAAACCGAAGAAGAATTGCGGAAAGTCAAGGCTCTCCACATTCGAACTTGCGACACCAACAATGAGATACGAAAACTCATCCAAAAATTCTCAAAGCTCTCTAAGGTGGTTAGAGTTTTGGCTTACTGTCGTCGTTTCTGCCAAAATTGCAGGGCATTGTCTACTTCCAAATAGCTTGGTATACTCGGACCAGAAGAACTTCAAGCAGCAACACAAGCGGCGGTTCGATCGGCTCAAATGGACATGTTCTCTAACGAATTAGATGATATGGTCACTATTCCGAAAAGCCTAAAATCACTAAATGCCTTTAGGGACGGCCAGGGTATTATACGAGTGGGCGGTCGACTGCAAAATACAATACTGCCATATAGTCAACACCCTGTAATTTTACACCCTAGTCACCCCTTCACAATCCTGATAATCCACGACGCACACGAGCAAACCTTGCACGGTGGAATTCAGCAAATGACAGCATTCATTCGTACTGCATACTGGGTGCTCAATATCAGAAGAAGCATCAAGAAGCATATCCACAAATGTGTCATTTGCTTTCGATTCAAGAAGCAACATATGCAGCAGTTGATGGGGAGTCTGCCAGCTCCTCGAGTAAGAATGGCTCGACCATTCAGCAACACTGGGGTGGACTATGCAGGTCCAATAGAAATTAAGACCTGGAAAGGGCGAGGAGCGAAGGTCTTAAAAGGCTACTTCGCAATATTCATTTGCCTAGCTACTAAGGCAATACACCTAGAAATGGTTTCCGACCTTAGTACACAGGCGTTCTTGGCAGCCTTCCGCCGCTTCACGGCTCGGCGGGATACCTGCTCTCAAGTATATAGCGACTGCGGTACTAACTTCGTCGGAGCGAACGCAGAACTCAGACGTATGATGGAGCACGCTCAACACGATTGGAAGGAAATCGCGGACATGTTAGCTACTCAGGGTACGAAATGGAGTTTCATTCCCCCTGCTTCCCCGCACTTCGGTGGACTATGGGAAGCCGGGGTGAAGTCGGTGAAATACCATCTCAAGCGGGTTGTGAAAGATACCAGGCTCACGTTCGAGGAACTTTACACGGTACTCACATAAATTGAGGCATGCCTGAATTCTCGGCCGCTGTGTCCGATTTCAGACAACCCGGATGAGATGGAGGTCATAACCCCAGGACACTTCTTAATCAGCCAAGCGATCAACACTGTGCCCCAACGAGATGCCTCAACGGACAAGGTCAACTATTTGGAGCGTTGGAAGCGCCTTCAAACCACAGTGGACACGTTTTGGCGAAAGTGGAGCGGAGAATACCTTTCGCGTCTGCAGCAGCGTCCAAAGTGGGTAGATACGGTCGAGACACCAAAAGTAGGGGACCTAGTTCTACTCAAGGATGAACGCTTACCACCCTCTCAGTGGATGCTCGCGCGCATCCTTGAACTTCATCCCGGAACCGATGACTTGGTACGAGTGGTAACTCTGAAAACGAAAAACGCAACAATCAAGAGGCCAATAACAAAACCTTGCTATTTACCATCGAACAAAACTAATGAAATCGACACACTAATCTAACAAATTAAACATAAATAACAAAATATGCTAAACATTTAGTATACAGTCCACTAAAACTAAACTAATAAATTAAACAACACAATTACGAGTACCTATTGCCAAAAAGCAATACATATCTCATATACAACACAACACAGAAACCCTAAACGACACTTTTAACAACACAATATACTTATTAAATAATATTTTAATGCAACATAATACAAAACTACACAATTTCGGCATTTTCTATAACTCTACACAACACAAAACTTACATCGATCTTTACGCTATTCTCACATAAAAACAATCAACATGATCAGGAACAGCTGTTAACAAAAAAAAACCCCGCTGATTCTCGTAGGTCATTGCACGCAACGGAAAGCTCCAGTGCAATCCAAAAACACTGTATGCTAAACCAATAAAAAAAAAACCGACGCGTATCACAAAACATTCGCTCGCCTTTACCCTCAAAACTATATCATGCATTACATGCACTCACACACATACACCTGATCACACAAAAAAAAAAAAAAAAATCAAATCATCAAATAACACGATTAATAACGATCATTATGAAAAAATTATCAAAACATAATAAACTACCCGACACCAAAGTAATACAATCAAATATACTACAAAATCACTCATATCAATTCATCTCATTAATAATCACAACACAAAACCAAAACAAAGCAACGCTAGGGCGAAAGGGAAAGCTGTACGACGAGTACATACGATGATAAAAGCAAGAGAAGGACAGGAGATAATATTAACACCGATCATCTCTTTGATAAACCAAAGACATCCACCAATAATGTGTTCGTCTCATCACTCCACATACTTCCATATATGTCGCATTGTGTTGTCTCTTTTATGTTCCGATTCACTAATTCCATTTCTCTTTACATATAACCTTTACAAGATCGACATATATACAGTAGATTGACTCAGCAGCACAGTGCCACAGGGTGGTCCGAAAGTAAAACTTGAAGACTGAAAATTGAAGAGGTCTATGGGCAGCAATTTGCGAACTCCGTTCACGGCCGGGGAAAATGTTGGTGATTTAACTCAATTTAATTAAAAATGCATTTAATTAAATAGTATATTGGCAATTCTAATTATGTATAACGTAACGTAATGTAAAGATCAAACCCATTATTATTAATTGACAGATATCGAATGTATATATATATATAATCTGTAATTTCCCGCCAAATTATGGGTATAAAACCCAAAAGCAGAATTTTGTATGTACAGTCGATAGTGTACAGTCAATAAATCAATTTTTATAACGTGTGAGATTCAGTTTTTTTTTATTTAAGAAATTTTTTCCAGTAATTCCCCGTATGTATATTGAAAGTGTGCTAACACAAAGAATTGACCAATTTGTTCAATGTTTCGTTTGAAACTTCATTCCAAACGTCCTTATTTTTTTTCTTTTAACTCAGGAATCGTTTGAAATTATCTGCCCATAAGTTTTCTATGATCGGGACTGCATGCCGGCTACTGTAGTACTCTATATTTTTCTCTTGAAGCCACTCCCTTGTTATTTTTGCTGAATGAATGGCAGCGTTGTCATGCTGTAAAATAAAGATTTCCCCCATTAAAGCCTCAGCATGATCGATTAGACTCTATATTTTTCTCTTGAAGCCACTCCCTTATTATTTTTGCTGAATGAATGGCAGCGTTGTCATGCTGTAAAATAAAGATTTCCCCCATTAAAGCCTCAGCATGATCGATTAGACTAGTCTCTAGCAATCTGATGTTTTTTCCATTGGGGGGGGTTATCCAAGCTAATGGCAGTTTTCCATTAAAGGATAAAACGCCCCATATCATAACTGTTCCGCCTCCGAAATTGCGGCTTAGTCTTGTTTCTGCTTCTTTCCTCAAATCATGCTAATAACTTTGAAAACCAATCGGCCCATCCAGATTGATCTTCTCATCGGTAAAAAGGACATTCTGCCATTCACGCCATGTACTTTCGGGCGAAGTCGCGACGACTTTCGCAATGCTGCTTTGTTAGTTTGGGTATTGGTGCTTTTTTTGTCATTCTGTTTGAGGGTGCTTTTGCAGAATTTGTCTGCAAGTTACTGTCAACTCCAGTTTTGCCTTAATTTCAGTGTCTGTCATGTGATTGTTCACGGAGCAACTAACAATACTAACAATCATCCGGCTGTTGATTCCAGTGATTCCTTCCGTCACCCTATTTTTACCGTAACTTTATCGCAATTTCAAATAATTGTTAACAACTTTAGGAGAACTTCCAATCTTTTGGGTAATTTCGCGGTTGGTAAGTTTACATTCCTTGTAAACCTAAATTGAAGCAATTTCTTCAGGGGCTACAAATTGTCCACGTCCCCAAATAAGTGAAACTAAAATTAAAATACCCATAAATAAAAAGCAATACCAAACAAATATTTTTTTGTAAATTACCTGATCAATTTTTGGTCAATTATAAACAAATAAATGCAAATTGTTATGAGGCTACCCAAATTTCCTTCAAAAAGTCTACCATGCTAGTAGAAAGACAACTCAGACGCAAACGAAATTATTCATTTGCCGGAAACTTCTCTCAAAGTGATCAACTGTCCATTACAAGACGCCGAAAAAATAAAAGAAAAAATTGCAATTACCATAAAAAAGTGTATGAGGCTATTCATATTTCCTTCACTGTATATAGGTATTATGTTTCTTCCTTCGCATAACATACTTATATGCATATTTACAAAGCCTTATATAAACCTGTTTAAATAATTTTAAATGCACCAACACTTGAAGGAAAACTATGCGTCGTCTATGCAGCCGTTATGTTGGGACTTAGTAGGCCAGTAGATATTAAAAATATCGAAATCATTTATAAAATATTATCTCGAACTGCTGATCCAAAAAATCCCAACCATAACGACAGCAGATTTTTATATTTTATATTATTATAATATATAATATATTCCGCATTCAAAACAATATATTATCAAACTCCTGCTGAAAGCACTTAAAAGTTATTAAATAATTTATTCTTTGTTATTACACTATAGCGTAGAACGTTTACTACTAGTAGGTTTGTTTTAACCATTTGGCAAAGATAATTTTACACCAAAAATAATATTGCGATTTGAAAAACCATTAACAAACTACAGCCCTACAAACTCAATAACTTATATATTTAGTCCTTATTTGTAATTTTAAAAACAGTTATTTAAAACAAAGTTGCGACTCAACTTTTTGATAGCATAATCAGTACAAGAATGGTATTTTTGTTGAAAGTTTTTTATTCATAAAGATAATTTATTGTAATTTTGAGCAGACAATAAGATTAGTATTCTAATTAAGCAAATGAAAAAAATTCTTTATTCATTCTATCATACTCGACAAAATAAAAAATAAGATATTTGATCAATTAATTGACTTTCACAAACATTTGTAGTTTAATACTTTATATGACCTCCTTTTACTGTAAGAACAGCCTGAATATTTTTTTGGCATAAATTTGACGATCGTTTTACACCTCCTAGAGCTTAAATTGTCCAAACAGTTTGGGTTCGGTCCCACAAATTGCTCAGATTTGGCAATCTCCTGGAATTTCTGAAATTGCACGTTTGACTTCAACCCAATCAATATTGAAATTGAAACTCCTTATTTAGTCAGTCAGGCAGTGTGCTTTATCTTGCTGATATCCGACACGTTCTTATTGTAATCATCTGCAGCTGTATTGGGTGGAATTCATTCGCTCTTCTACTTCCACACATTGACCAACACCATTGCCATATACCCTCATATCATTAAATTGCCGCACCAAATTGAACGGTTTGATTGGTCCACAAGACTTTTTTTATGTCCATTGGCGACCATCCGAGCCAAAATGATTAATCTTACGTTTCTTCCGATCACACAACTCTTACCCAGTCACTAATAGTATAATTCTTGTATTTTTGTGCGAACTCTAGCCTTAGTTTTTATGGCATGTTGTTAAGAGTGGTTTCTTCACTTTCACGTGTCCATGGAAACCGTTTTTGCGCAAAATTTTCCTAACAACCTCAGTCGATATATTTTTCCTTCATTCTGTTGCAAATCCTTGTTTATTTGAGATGCACTTTCGCGGACTCATCTGTCAACGAGACAAAAACAACTGACACAACAACTGCCAAGTTCTTCGAGTTTTACGACACTACGATCATACACAATGCACAATTGAAACTATGTCAACTAATTGATCAATTGATCAAAAGGGATTTGCGAAATTGTCGGAAACCTAACAGTTCATTTCCTTCCTTTCTTTGAGTGTGCTTATTTAGCTCACTGTTCCTCGTCAACGACACGTAGCATTAACGGTAAGATTAAAAATGTAACACTAAAAAACCTTTATCCTAGCCATTATGTGATCAAAATGTTGAGTCACTGTATACTCCGTTTTCATTTCTAATGATGCAGTTTCAATCTATCATAGAAAAAAACCTTCAATACACAATTCATGCACTCACTTTAGTGCAATCAACAGGAAGTAGTTAAGTCTCATTGTTTGTTGAGAGAAGCTAAACAAACAGATCCCAATATTATAAACCGTGGTGTTCCAGATTACTTAAAATAAGACAGGAAACACATTTTATCGGAGGTGTTATCTATCTAGACCTCAATCCGAATTACGGCCAAAAGAATGTTTTTTTCGGTTAAATTATGGCAGATGATATAATTCTGAATGGCATATTTTTTTAAAGGATGTGAACATTCCTTTTATAACAAAATTAAACAGTTAAACAATTTTGAAAAAGGAACACAAAAATAAAAAAACTTCTTCTGTATGAGACATTCCTGCTGTGATCTGACAAAAAAAAAACGAAAGAGAGGTAGCCTTTACTTGCACTTCAAATAGATATCCAAATTGTATAAAGTATTTTATACTTAACTCACATAATGTATACCAAATGATAACATGGAAATCATCAAAATAGGTTGAAGGTAAGTTATGAGGATGGAGTTTCAAAATCTTAAAGAGCTGCTGACTATCAGACAAGTCCATGCGTGCTGGATGGCGGAACGGTCTTTAAATATTTAATGACTAAATCACTAAGAATAATGGCATGGAATGCAAATGGACTTGTGCAACATCAAAAAAGAGTTACAGGCAGTCCTGGATATAAAATAGACGTTTGTCTCGTTTCCGAAACTCAGTTCACCAAAGAATCGTTTATTAAATTCAGAGGGTATATTTATTTATTGAGCTTAGTACAAGCTAACTTAATCTAACTTAAACCAAACTTAACCTAATCTAGATTTTTTTTTTTTTTTTATCTCTGAGCCCACTTATTTTTAAACTATAACTAAATGTACTTAAAACTAAATGCTTAAGACTAAAAGGAGATGTTGTGAAGGAAGTGAAGCCAAGTGAGTTTAAGAAAGGGAGGGTGAGGGGTTTGAGTGAAGGCAGTTTCTCAATGCAAATTTGCTGCGGTGAAAATGAAACGAGCTTTGCATTCCGTTCGCCAGTCGTAGCATTCTTGCTATTGGCTCGTTACGACCATAATTGGCGCGGTGGAAATTTTGGTGAAAAAGTGTTACAGACCTAAGGTTGCGTGGATTTGTTTCAAATGAAATTGTTCGGAGCAGCGTGGGGCAGTCGATGTTTCCTGTTATCAACTGATGGAGGAGTATGTCGGCTACTTCTCGACGTTTTACGAGTGATTGCAAATTAATAAGTTTTAAACGATCTTCATATGGGGGTAAGTTAAATTGATCAGTCCATGGGAGGCCGCGTAGAGCGAAACGGATAAACCTGCATTGAACCGCTTCTATTCGGAGAGAATGGACATCGTGGTGCGGAGACCACACTTGGCTAGCATATTCAAGAATTGGTCTGACAAATGTGACATAGAGTGATTTTGTGACATAGGTGTTCGAGAATTCCTTAGACCAGCGTTTTACGAAACCCAGCATTGAGTTGGCTCTGCTTATAATTTGGTCTATATGGCAGCGAAAATTAAGTTCACTGTCGCAGATGACACCCAGATCGCGAAACAGAGAGACGGGGGGAACGAGCTCATTAGCGATGAAGTATAATCGGGGGACTGGTGGAACACGCTTGCGGGAATATGTAATATTTTGACATTTATTTACATTAAGCTCAAGGAAATTTTTTTGGCACCATGTAGAAAATTTTTTTAAGTCTTCTTGGAGTGGGTAAGAGTCGGCGGGAGTTGAAATGTGTCTGAAGATTTTCATATCATCAGCGTAAATGGAAAGATATGAATTTTTAATGACACAATCAACGTCATTGGTTGACAATATGAATATCAGCGGACCCAGGTGGCTGCCTTGAGGAACTCCAGAGGTAGCTGTAATGGGGTCAGATACGGAGGATCTAAATAAAACTTCGTACTGTCGTTCGTCAAGGTAGGATTTAATCCACATAATAAACCCTGGTTGAAAACCGAGAGCTTTTAGTTTGAGAAGAACTATGGAGTGGGAGATTTTATCAAAGGCTTTACTAAAATCGGTGGCAATTAAGTCAACTTCTATACCTTCTTCTAATGCGCATAGAGTAGTCGAAACAAATTCTGTTAAGTTTGTTATAGTTGACCTACCCTTTAGGAACCGTGCTGATAAGGCGAAAAGATGGACTTGCAGTGGAAGAACATTACGTCGTATATAATGCTTTCGAAGAGTTTAGGTATGCAGGAGAGTTTAGCGATCGGTCGGTAATTTGAAATTTCTTTTTTAGGACCTTTTTTGTGAAGAGATATTATATAAGAGCTCTTCCAGAGCGTTGGAAAGACACTCTCTGCGATGGAAAGTTGGAAGAGAGTGGTAAGGGGTTGGGCCAAATGCTCTATGCATTTTTTCAGAACTATTGAGGGTATACCATCAGGACCTGCTGAGTATTCGCATTTGAGTCTTTTTTTCTTTTCTTCGACAAGTGCTACACATATATCAACTGAAACTAATGACGTTTGGGAACAGTTTCTCATGTAGGAGAAGTAATCAAAATCAGGTTCCAAGACATGGTTGGAGAATGATTGGCTGAAGAAATGAGCGAACATATTTGCGATGATTTTAGGATCATTCGACGATGAAGTAGATAATTTCAAAGTCGAAGGGTATTTATCGAATTTTTTTTTTGTATTAATGAAGTGAAAAAATCGCTTGGGGTCAGAGATTAAGTTGGATTGCATCCGAACTAAATATTCATTATAAAGAGATTCGCAGAGTTCGGAGAAGTTGGTATATGCGTGGAGGTAGGTGGAATAATCAGATTCAGTGCGAGACTTAAGATATGAGTGCCAGAGTTAATTTCTTCTATTACGAAGCGAACGTAACTCTTTGGTAAACCAAGGCGGTGATGACGAGGGGGTTTTCTGGGGTACGAAAGGGACGGATTGCGTGAAACAGTTGAAAATCTCGGTGTAAAACTTGGAGAGAGCGTTCTCGGTATTAAGATGTGAGTTGAGGTTGAAGTTGACATTACATAAAAGGGTGTTTAGTTTCGCGAAGTCAGCTTTCCGGAAGTTAAAGCTATATAGCTTCTCTGAGTGTAGAGATTTATTGGCGTTATTGTAGGAAAAAGTAAGAGACAAAGTCTATCATACCATCCACCCGGGCAATTACGCTGTCAGTGTAAAGGAAAGTATAAATCACTACGAGGAATCAAAAATTCAAACAAATAAAATACAATCAACAGCTGTAGTTATAGGGACAACACATTACCCAATACTTGTTGCTAGTATTTACTGCCCTTCTAAACATTCGATAAAAAAAAAAGAATATTCAGAACTCCTAGATCAACTGAGAAAAAAGTTCATCATCGGTGGAGACTTTAATGCGAAAAACACATATTGGGGATCAAGGTTAACGACAACCAAGGGAACAGAACTCCTTAACGCAATAAACGAGAAAGGATGTGAAGCCTTATCTACAGGAAAGTCTACTTACTGGCCGACTGATTCGCAAAAAATTCCCTATCTCATTGACTTCTTCATAGTTAAAAATATCTCAAGAAACTCTTTGCAAATTGAAGAAAGTCATGATTTAAGCTCGGATCACTCACCTATCCTACTGACTATGAGTGAGAGCATTATCCAGAATGTAAGGAATCCAGCTCTTACTAGTAAATGCATGGACTGGGTAAGCTTCAAATCAAGTCTTCAAGAGAGGATAGAACCACGTACACCAATACAATCTAAAGAGCTTCAGAGCTCGAGCAATTTATCAGAGTTATCCAAATTTCGGCTTGGGAAAACACTCCTACTACTATCCTCTCGAAATTAGAGAGTTAATTGCCGAAAAGCGGAGAGCGAGAAAGAAATGGCACCAAAGCAGAGCCCCGCAGGATAAAAATAAGTTTAATAATCTGGTACAGCAAGTTAGACGAACAATTAAGGAACTTAAAGATTCTGAAATTAATTCATTTTTACAAAATCTTAGCAACTATAAAAACACGGAGTACTCACTCTGGAAAGCCACAACAGGATGGAAAGTGGGCTAAAGGTAACAAGCAAAAAGCTGGAAGATTTGCAGAGTATCTGAAAGAAATTTTTGGACCAAACCCAGGAGAGCATGACGATTTGCCTAGCGAAGAACTAGCTGAAGAAAATGAAGAAATACGTACCACATCGTCATCTGAAGTAAGAAAAGAAATAATAACTTTAAATGCGAAAAAAGCACCAGGATTTGAATTGATAACTGGTGAAATCCTCAAACAACTCCCAGAAAAAGGAATCGCGAAGCTTAAATGCATCATCAACGCTGCATTTAAATTAAAATACTTCCCACAGTTATGGAAAGTAGCTGAAGTTATCATGATAGCCCAACCGGGAAAACCACCTCACGAAGCTTCATCCTATAGGCCAATATCTTTGCTGCCTATAATTTCCAAACTTTTTTAAAGACTGCTATTAAAAAGGCTGCTACCAACTATAGAACGGAAGCATATTATTCCAGACCACCAACTTGGCTTTCGAGTGAAACATTCAACCATTGATCAGGTACACCGAATAACAAACATTGTTGAAAAAGCGCTTGAAGAGAAAAAAGTTTGTTCTACAGTCTTCCTCGATGTAGCACAAGCATTTGATAAAGTTTGGCACGTGGGACTAGTCTACAAACTAAAAAAGATACTACCCAACGAACAGGCTGAAATTCTAAGATCATACATTTCGGACAGATACTTTCGCATAAAAGAGAAAGACACATATTCGGAGCTTAAAGAAACCAAAGCAGGTGAACCCCAAGGGATTGTTCTTGTATATATACCTACGAGAATACAACTCGATTGCTGCATTTGCTGATGACACGGCTTTAATGGCAGTTGCGGAAAGTAATATGGACTCAACTCGTAAACTACAAGAGGCGATCTCGCATATTTAAAATTGGACTAGAAAATGACGAATACGATTAAACGAATCAAAATCAGTACATGTTGATTTCACATATAAAAAAGTAGAGCACATACCAGTGTAACAACCAAGCCATACCATACGCAAATTGTGCAAAGTATCTTGGTATGACTTTGGATGTGAAACTTCGATGGAAAGGCCACGTGAAGAAAAAAAGAGAGGAGATTGGTATTCGCTACAGAAAAATGTACCGGATGATAGGAAGACAATCTTGCCTATCAACATATAACAAAATTTTGCTTTACAAGCAAGTCATAAAACCCATATGGACTTATGGTATTCAACTTTGGGGTTGTACCAAAAAAAGCAACATTCAAATAATCCAACGATCTCAAAACAAGGTACAGAAACATTGTAAATGCACCTTTCTATATTCGGAACGATGACCTTCACTGGGACCTGGGCATGGAATGCGTACAGAATTAAACACATAGATTAGCTAAAAAGCATAAGGATCGGCTTCACCACCACACGAACCCTGAGACCACCCCGCTCTTGGACCACACAAACCTAGTTAGAAGACTAAAAAGAATCAATCCTTTTGAACTAGTGCAGAATATATATTCATGTATAGTATAAGTTAGCTTCAAAGCTTCAAACTTTTAATTTTGTATTCTTTATTAATTTAATATTTTACTAACATTACCATATGCTTTTCAATAAAAAAAAATATTAAGGTTAACTCTGAATAAATATGTACAGCAAAGAATAAACAGCGGATATTGAATAGATGTGGAGGAATTTACGATTTTCTAATAACCAAAATGGGCAGCTTCTAACGACGTCTGTTTGGCCAGGTTTGGAAAAAGAAAATACGAACTCGCTAACATGCAGGGTTAGCACGGCGTTATTAATCTGGTACAATCTATCCTTTCCTATGTAATCCTCAATTCTCTTCTATACCCTGCCTTTGAAATAAAACAATTTAGAAACGAATCCCTAAAGTTGTACAAATAAACTCAAAAATTCCACAAATGTCTTCTCTAATTTTGGAAATAATTTTGTTTTTGTTCAAACAATGTCTGAATTTCTGTCGACTTGAAAAATGTCTATTTCAAACGGCCACGGTCATATTATGATGCAGAATACTAACAAAAAAAATGCACTTGACAAGAAACAAATTTTATTTCCGATCCGAATTACGGCCAAAAGTATATTTTGGTCAGTTAAATTACGGCAGGTGATATAACTTCTGCATATTTTTTTAAAGGATGTGAACAATTCATTTTATGTATAGCAAAATCAATATAAACTGAGGCTTTAAATTAACTTTCTTTAAAAACTTTTAAGATTTCGTGCATTTGACAGTAGATATTTATTTTACTTTCATCTATATGGGCAAGTGTTGGTTTCCTAAAAATGTTTGATCTCGAGATTTTGATCAAACTTGACATTACTATAATAGTCAAACTCAAAAAGTGTGTCTGTTTATCTGTCTGTCTGTAGTTCTATGTGTACGAGGGTGGGTCAATAAGCCCCTGAAAATTAACACAAATTGTGTCGTCACCTTAAATTTATTTTATTTTTGTTAAGAATTATGTTTCAAAAGAACGCACCCAAATTTTCAGACAGATCTGTCAAATAGTTTTGTTGTGGCAGCGATTTTATATAGACGCCTACAAGCATCTTCGTTAAAATGGAAAAAAGTGAATTTCGAGTGCTCATTAAACACTATTTTTTGAGAGAAAAAACTACCATGCAAACCAAACAAAAGCTTGACAAATATTATGGGGACTCTTCACCATCGATTGGAACCATTCACCACTGGTTTACTCAATTTCGGTGCGGTCGTTCAAGCACAAGTGACGCCGAACGTTCTGGTCACCCAATTTAGGTCACCACACCAGAAATGGTCGACAAAATCCATGGTTTGATAATGGACGATCGGCGAGTGAAAGTGCGCGAGCTTGAGGAGGCCACAGGCTTTTCACATGGCTCAGTGATTTTGATTGTACATAAATATTTGGACATGAAAAAGCTTTCCGCAAGATGGGTGCCGCGTTTGGCGATGATCCAGAAAAATTCGGCTGAGTTTTTGCACCATTTCGTAACCGTGGATGAAACCTGGATTCACCACAGCACACCAGAAACCAAGGAACAGTCAAAACAATGGACTTCTCCTGGTGATCCGAAGCCGAAGAAGGTCAAGGCGGGTTTGTCAGCAAACAAGGTCATGGCGACAGTTTTTTGGGATGCGCGCGGTGTTATTCACATCGATTACCTTGAAAAGGGTAAAACGATCACCGGCGCATATTACGCAGAGCTGCTGGATCGATTCCAAGCCGATTTGAAGCAAAAACGGCCGCATTTGGCAAAGAAAAAAGTTCTTTTTCACCAGGCCAAAGCACCGGCGCACAAGTCCGCAGTCGCAATGGCAAAATTGCTCTAAATTGCAAAACTCCTCTCTCATCCAGCATATTCCCCAGATTTAACCCACTGCGACTATTTCTTGTTTCCAAACATGAAGAAATGGCTCGTAGGTAAGAGATTTGGGTCGAATGAAGAGGTAATCGCTGAAACAAACGCTTATTTTGAGGGGCTCGAGTAATCGTATTAGAGGCATCAACAAATTGGAGAAACGTTGGATGAAGTGTATAGAGCTAAAAGGAGACTGTGTTGAAAAATAAAATATTTTTATACCGAAAAGAGTGTTCCTTATTTAATTTTTCAGGGACTTATTGACCCACCCTCGTATGTCTGACTGCAGCCTAAACGTGGGCATATTTTCTTCACACTTCATATTTGGAGTCGATGGGTTCTAAATTTGAGACAAAAGTAGAATTTTCATTCGAACCTCAAAATTAACGGTACATTAGTAAGGGCGAAGTTTCTAAAAAATTATTTTTCTTAAAAATGGTTCCAACGCATTTATACAAATTTAATATTTGAATTACATTAGGCATACGAGTATGCTAACAGATGGCTTTTTAGGTTTTTCCAAAAAAATCGTATATGCTGCTTTTTGGACATTTGCTATTTCTCCGCCGAATAAATCGACTTTTTTCGAAGTCAATACTTGATATATACAAGATTATGACATACTAAGATTTGGAAAATCGTGAGAAATAATTTTTTTTTTTTAATTTTAAATTTGAATAAGTTGCAGATAAACAAGTAGATGCGACACAGTCGTGCACATTTTTTATTTCTTGTGTTCTACGGTTGTGTATGAATTATTTTCTTGTATGATAATTCAGTGAATTAATCGAAAGATATAAGGATTACAGATATCTTAGCTCAGCCTCTTCATTTTTGCCTTTTAATTACATAATTATTATTTGATAACACCTTGTATAAATAATCTTATCCCCTGTGAAGTACATCGTGTGAATAATCGAGTCTCTACTGTTCAAGACGTGTACATATTTAAAGGTTCCGGCGATGAAAAAGACATAACTATAAGTTAACTCTTTCAGGGGCACTTTCATATAAATTACAATATATGTCTTTTTTGTTGTTTCTACATACATTTAGGATAGAACAATAGTGAAATGAATGACAAAACAATTTTTGGAGTGGGGGCTTCTGAGAAATCAAGTGGTTAGCTGCGGTAACCACCGCCGCTGTAGAACAAAAAAACACTATTAAAATTCATACATTTTTTATTCATAACTAAAGGCAAAAAACATAACAAAACAATTAGAATCAAATATTTTCTTCACTTTTTATGAAAATCTTGACAGGACTTTCCTTTATGCAAATATAGTGGGACATTACAAGTCTTACATTTCCAAATAGTACGGACTGAAGTATTACTTGTGCTGCATTTGGCGCATCTTCTTGATGCTCTGGCTGATGTTGATTGCATTCCAAGCGAATTTCCTCGGGCACAGCTGCTTTATACCGTTTATTTGGACCGGCCTCGGAGAAGACACTCCTGAACTAAATAGACTCTACACTGAATGATGCCTACGCCGATTGACAAATGCTGGTGCCAAAAGGCCTTGATAGACAGAACGGCGAAAATCCTTCAATGTCAGAGCTTCTAGGTCTGGGCGTGAATTAGATTGCAGTTCCTTATACACCAAAAAGGCATTGACAATACAGCAATAAAGAAAATGGAACAAAATTCGAAACTTTGAAACTCCAGTTTCCTGGTCCGACTCTACACTCCAGCAACTGCCGTCATCTGAAGGTATCTCCTCATCAGCTAACACGCGAGGCATTCTACAAAATTAAAAAAAAAAAACACCACCATATAAAAAAAAAAAAACATTCTATTTGCGCAGTGGTTAGCTATGCTAACCACCTTCAATCAGTGTGAAAGTACATTATAAACACAGAAATATGCACATTATTTATCAAATATATCTAAAAGATGTCTAAGAGCATCAAATAATAATTTAATAGTTTTTTTCCGAGCACGAGACAAAAACAATATACACCAATTTCAGAATGCAACACAATTGACACATCAACGATTACTGGTGCAAATAACCACCTCAATTTAATCAACCGTAATGTGTACTGATATGTTAGATCATAAACCGGTTTCTAGAGCAACTAGCGTAGCTAACAACTGACCCTGAAAGAGTTAAAACAATTAACGACCAAAACGTAGCCGGAGGTGTGTTCTAAAGATTAAACTATCAATGCTAACCAGAAATGTTAGCAAATCCTTGCGATATTCGTAACTTAAATTAGGTTTCAATAATTTAACCCATAAACTAAGTCTCATTAGCAACAGGTGTTCTTGCAATCTCATCTGCACTGGTAACCGAAATCAGAAACGTTAGATCATAAGGTCTCTCATGTACCCCAACACAACAAGCTCACGTTTTGTGCTAATTGCCGCGTAGTGAGCGCTGTACTATTAGCAAAAGAAGCATTAAATTTTCCAGAATTTGTGTAAACATGATCTATAAATTTAAACGATGCGAGGTTAGTATGCCATTAATCTACTTTCTTTTAAATGACCTGTATTAACATTGGCTGTCTTCTGGAAAGTTATTTTGCACTTTAATTACTGCCGTTTATCTGCAAATACCGAATCCCTATACATATCAAATTATTGTATTGCGGTTGGCTTCGAACGAAGCTAAATTATCATTTCTTCGATAATAAACGATAAAAAATAATCAAACGAATTAATGATATTTTCATTCCGACTCTTAATTAATGTGAGATTACAGATACTTCAGATCAGTTTGGAATATTTCTATTTTAATTGCGTTTTCTCACCTTGTTACCCTGATGGCAGTCTTGATCATTCGCTTCTCTGCCATATATGATAGTTGAAAAGCAGACGCAGCCAAAATTAAATGTGGGGCGAAAAAATTGCAGGGAAAATGTAAGCCAAATGAAATTGATAATGGCAGGAGGATCTCCGTTGGTGGGTAGTGCCAGTTGTACTAGCTTTATGAATCCTCTTTGTGCAAAAACTGGTATTTTGTAATTAATTATTTTGACGAGTTATGCGCTCAAATATCTTAGATCTTCAATGAAACACAAGATGACTGTGATAAACTGGAATTAATTTTGAGGAAAACGTAACAAAAATATGACAGTGCTAATGAATTTCTCTTTGAAAAAAGGTTTTAAGTTATTAACCGCAAACTAGTTTGTAGATAAGCGCAAATTATGACATTCAAAAATAGATCAAGGCTAGTCTTACGGTATGACTAGTGACTCGGTGATTGAATTCTATGTGATCACAATGTTATGGAACGTATACAAAAGGTAGTTCATACGACTGTAATAAAATGCCGATATAAGTGCATTTCATGCCAGAGGTTGGATAAATAACAGTATTAGCTTAATGATAATTTATCGGAAAAATTAGTGATGGAAATTTAAATTATCTTGCGATTTCTGTATTTTTCTAAATAAATATACCTTTGTACTCATTTGCTTTGTACGCAAATCAGTCAGGAATGCTTTAATTATTTTTCAGTGCTGCAGCGAATATAATTTACGTAATGATCGATGAGTTCATCAAAGTGAGTTATAGTTCATATTTTACCGGAAAGGCTTAATTTTTGATAGTTTTTTTGAACGACGTTTTATATTGTGATAAAATATTCCGGAGGTAAACTCGTTTCCTATTCGGATCTCCGGGGAGGATTGTCTCAGGGGATACAACATTCAAATGACAACTTGCACCAAACACACATGTCTATTTACATACCCAACTATTGTGCATGCCAACAACCACAAGCTCGTAATACAATTTTGCGACATTTGGATTTATCCCCGTGCAGGCAAACCCCACAGGCGGACCAGTAGGGATGCAGTAAAGTGGGAGGGTTGTGATCCTTCTACTCCGGATCATAACTTCGCCATAAGAAGAAGAAGAAGAAGAAGAAGAAGAAGAAGAGGCCTTGGATTTAACAATTTGAATACAAACTTCATCCATCAACATCTGGAAGGAAAGAAAGCACACTGCTAGTCCTGGCCGAAATCCGAATGAATTTAGCAATCTACTTTAAATATCTTCAGTAAAACGGCCCTTACAACGTCAATCGATTGACATCAATCACTTACATTCTTTTTGAAAATGTATCTGCATGAGTCACACACATTAGTTGAAGTCTATTGACGAAAATCAAAACATTTTTGATTTTACATGACCAGCGTCATGCAGATTGATGTGTGCAAGGGTTGGATTGACCTAATTATATCATTATTTGTTGTGTCACGGAAGAGGAAACATGTCTGTCGCTAGCGGAAAATTGAGGAATGATAACGACCGAGCATATTGAGGCTGTAAATTTTAAATCCTAAAATAAATTCCCTGTGGCAAGATATCGCAACGTTGTATAAATCCGCTGGTTTACGGAAATTTCCAATTCATTCAAAAGATGTTCATGTGTGAACTAATTCCGTTTTTTTAACCACTCCATCATCCAAATTCTGCCATAGCAATATAAGCAATACAATCGTCCGTTTCACTCATCGCACATCCGTACACCATGAAAACTCACTAACAATAAATTTGACGTCAGTCGACTGAACTGTGTAAGGGGCAGCGTCAATTCACACATACACCATGATTGATGTCAATCTATTGACCGTGTAAGGGCCGCTTAAAGGAGTCCTCTATTTCAACATCTATCGGACTAGGTCGACTGGATACAGATTCATTACACGGCTGCCGAAATAATTATCCTTGGCAACTTTAAAGTACACAATTCAAACAAACAACAACAAATTGGTTTCCACTTCTGAACTGAATGGACGTGTTAAGGAATAGTGTCGGAAAAAGTGTACGAAATAAATCAGTAATCAATTGAAGTAGTCATTTAGATTATCCAAATACTAGCCATAGGCAACAGATTATTCTTTGAAAAGACAGTGACTTTATTTAGTGCATATGACACAGAAAATTAAGAAAAAAAAAATGCAAGATTGTTTGAAATGTAAAAGCTCTGTCCGCGGAGAATCCAGTATACGATGTGCAGGTGTGTGTGGAAAGATTTTTCATAGTGCGGTAAAATACAGTGGCTTAGACAGTTGCAGCAGTGGTATACTGTTTACAAATGAAATGATCAAATTTATATGCGAAGATTGTATTACTTATATACATAATGTGGATTTAGTCTTGAAGGACATGCAAGAAATTGTGAAGAAAAACGGAAATTATCTAAAGGACTGCAAAAATGAATTTGAGGAAGCTCTGAAAAAAATGAAGTTGAAATAAAAATTTTAGTAGAGGCAATCGAAGCAAGGTATACGGATAGACTAAAGGCTATAAAATCAGTTCAGGAATCGTGTGAAATGAGTGTTAAACAAATGAGTAAATTTGGTGGCTTAAGTGAAATCTTTAAAGCTCAAAGTGAAAAAAATTAGTGTTGATGTTAAAAAAATAAATGTCAATAATAAAATGGTGATAAGAAGCGTTAAAGAGATGGGAAATGACATAGTAAAAGAGATTAAAAATAATGAGAGCAAGTCAATGTCATATGCATCTCGAGTAAAGTAAACGGTGGCAGCAAGTGCACCGGTAAACAAGAAAGTGAAAGAGAAAATTAACCCGTCGGCATTAAATATAACAGTAAGTGGTTCAACTAAAAGGCATAATGGTGCGGTCGCTATTCGATGTGAAAGTAGTGAGGCTAGATCAATTCTGGCAAATGATATCAAAGAGAAATTGAGTGAAAAATACGACATTCAATTACCAACAATGCGTAAGCCAAAAGTTCTCATAACAGGGTTGAGTAAAAATCTAGAGGGGGACCAAATAGTTCAAGCGATAAAAAATCAAAACAATGTCGAATCTTAGGATATTAATTGTATACGTTAACGGAACAAACATTGAGATCATGCAGTGCAAACAGTTCCCAGAATCGCTCCCACGATTCGTCCGGTAATCATGACAAGTGTTCAGTCTACGTGAAAGAATTTGCTGACATCATGTCTGGGGCACCGAATTGCATCCAGAAAGAATGTGGGGGACACCTGAGACATCAGGCTGTTGCTGCCTGATCATCAACAACGCGCCGATGGATTAGTACTTAAGGTAGAAGAAAATTGTAATTTGTATCAGTTGTTTTGTAGGCAGAATCGCTGCCAGTTTGTATTGCGAATAAAGAATTATTTTTTTGAATCATCGTTATAAAATAAATTAATTGGCGCCCGAGCAGGGACCGGTATTTGAAGTGGTAAATCGTGTGTGCCAGTGACCTTAAGTAGCTCGAGTGCCACCGCGAAAAAATTAAAGAGCCAGTGACCTAAAGCATTTCCCACGCTCTCGCGAAGTTTACGCCAGTGACCTCAAGAAGCTCCCGTGCGTTCGCGGAACTTAATTACCATTGATAATACCGGTTGCAGAAAAAATTTACAATTGTGAAGAAAAGAGGCCCCCGAGTAGCCGCCAGCGGAGGAAAGGGAAGTTGTCCAAACTAGCCGCTTCACCACCCGAGGATTCATCAGCTACGATGCAGATAGTAATATTAGCCTTGTAAGTTACATAGTAATTTAAGCAAATACGAAAGAAAAATAACAAGAGTTAGAAGAAAAAAAAAATAAAATAATTAAAGTATATTAACATTTAATATTGTGTAAGTTAAACAAGCTCTAAATAATAAGTATGGTAAACATGCATCTCAGATCCGGAACGGGAGCGGATAATCCTAATCCCACCAACGAAAACCAACCTACTCCATCCCTTCAACCTATAAATCCTATTACCGGTAGTAATCTTAATGACAGCCATAACTCCTATCAGTCAAGCTCGTCAAATACGGCCGAAGCACAGGAAGTGGGCACCACGCCCCAACTGGAAACGCTAATCGCATCAATTGTCCGCCGTGTCTTTCAGAGGCAAGGACGAGATATTATACAAAAGGTACTTAACCCTAATATAGACAATTTCGCTGGCGTAGATCAACCAATTTCCCCCGAATATCGGGACAGAATAACCGATCTAGATAGGATACCCGACGTCGTTAGATGCTTGGGGAATTTTTCCGGTGAACCAGGACAGTTCAGCTCCTGGAAAAAAAGTGTCGATCGGATCCTAGCTTTGTACGAGCTGATAAGGGGAACACCAAAATATTTCGGGATTTTGAGTTGCATACGCAACAAAATTACAGGAAGTGCCGATACAGCTTTAGAATCGTATAACATTCCCCTGAATTGGAGCTGCATTTCTGGATGCTTGATCATGCATTACTCTGATAAAAGAGATCTAAGCACTTTAGAGTCTCAAATGACCTCACTTACTCAAGAAGGAAACACTGTGCAGGAATTTTACCAAGCAGTGTGTTCCCACTTGTCACTCTTATTAAATAAAATCTCTTGCATGGACGTCGGTGAAGAATCGATGAACCTACTAACGCAACTATACCGAAATAAAGCTCTCTATACCTTTATTAAGGGACTCAAGGGCGATTTACCAATGCTGCTAGCTATAAAGGAGCCTACTGATTTGCCACAGGCACTCCATTTGTGTCTAAAACTTGAGAGTCAGAAAATGAGATTGAATTTGGTACAAAATGCTCAAAGAACAGTTAAAAACCCGCATGTCCCAGCACATCATCAAAAACAAGTAATCACTCAGCCTTTCATACCTTTCAATAGGCCACAATTTTACCAACAAAATCATATGAATTTCGCCCCTAGAGCAACTCAACCATATTCCAATCCTCATAGGCAATTCACACCGATTTACAACCAAAATGCAAGCAATCATAGACAGTTTACTCTAAATTATGGTCAGGGTTTTAATGATCCCACAAGGCAATTTATACCAAGGCCACAGGTAAAACCCGAGCAGCCGGATAACATGCAAAGCATGAAAACAAGGACCACGGGTCTTCAAACCAGGTACCAAGGCGAAAGGTCTCAGCAATGGCGACAAGCACCAAGGCCGCCTCAATTCGCCCCAACACATGGGCTCCAAAAGAATTTCCACATTACCGCCCAAACAGATTCGGACGAGCAAACATACAATGATCTCATGGAAGCGGAAGACGCAAACTACGAGCAAAAGTTAAACGAATATGTGGAAGAACGAGAGGAAACAGACCCAGCTGCCGACTTGGCAACAGAATTTTCAGATATCCATTTTTTAGATCACTGAGCTCCTCCTTACCATATTTCGAGGGTAGGGTAGAGAGCGACAAAATTCTTAAAATACTTATCGATACCGGCTCCAATAATAATTATATTCAACCATCCTTAGTCAAAAATCCTATACCGAATGAACGCCCTTTCTTAGCAAGCTCAATTGGAGGAAACGTAGAAATTACCCATCATACATTTTTAAACATTTTCGGCCAACGAGACATCAAAATTAAGTTTTTTCTAATGCCACACCTAAAATCCTTTCACGGGATCCTCGGAAATGATAGTCTTAAGGAACTGTCAGCCGAAATTCACACGAAGCACATGATCATTCGAGGCAAGACGAAAGTAGGAATAAAACAGCTTATCGCTCAGTCGGTGAACTCGATAACAGTCAGAACCAATCACATGTCCGCTCAGCAGAAACAATCTTTACACCAACTACTTGATGAATTTCCAGCTCTATTCGATGAACCAGATGAAAAACTTACATATACGACCACCGTAAAAGGCGAGATCCGAACCACATCGGATACACCTGTTTACTCAAAAACGTACCCCTATCCAATGGCCCTCAAAGATGAGGTTGAACGACAAATTGGGAAGCTTCTTAACGAAGGAATCATAAGACCATCACGATCTCCATACAATTCCCCAGTATGGATCGTCCCAAAAAAACTCGATGCTTCGGGCGAGAAAAAGTTCCGACTTGTAGTCGATTACCGCAAATTAAACACCGTTACAATTGCTGACCGGTACCCAATACCGGACATCAACGATGTATTATCACAGCTAGGCCAGAATAGATTCTTTACAGTTCTTGATCTCAAGAGTGGGTTTCATCAGATCCTCTTAAAAGCATCTGATATCGAAAAAACTGCATTTTCCGTGAATAACGGGAAATACGAATTCACAAGACTGGCATTTGGGCTGAAAAATGCCCCCGCAATTTTTCAAAGAGCCCTTGACGATATTCTCAGAGACTATATCGGGAAAATATGTTTCGTCTATATCGACGACATAATCATCTTTAGTAAAGACGAAGAAACACACTTTGGGAATATTAAAAAGATCTTCAGCACCCTCGAAGCAGCAAACATGAAAATCCAGCTAGACAAGTGCGAGTTCTTCAAACAGGAGGTAGAGTTTCTCGGATTTGTTGTATCACTGGAAGGTATAAAAACCAGTCAGAGAGATTACGCCAAACTGGCGAAACCCCTCACGGCCCTTTTAAGAGGGGAAGATGGACGTTTGTCCAAAAATCTTTCGGCTAAGAAAAAAATACATTTGGACGATGCTGCAACGGAAGCCTTTAATAAACTCAAAAATTCTCTAACTTCCCAGGACATAATCCTTTCATACCCCAATTTCAAAAAAGAATTTGTGCTCACCACAGATGCCTCGAACTACGCGTTGGGTGCTGTTTTGTCACAGGATGACAGGCCCATCACGTTCATCTCCAGAACTCTTTCAAAGGTGGAAGAAAATTATGCGGCCAACGAAAAGGAGATGTTGGCAATAATTTGGGCATTGAATTCGCTACGCAATTTCCTATATGGCTCTGCAAAGGTGAAGATACTCACAGACCACCAGCCTCTAACATATGCTCTCAGTAGTAAGAACACAAACAGCAAAATGAAACGCTGGAAGGCAATATTGGAGGAATATGATTAGGAACTGCAGTATAAGCCCGGAAAGACGAACATCGTAGCCGATGCACTTTCTCGACCACCCCAAAATCTGACACAAATAAATTCACTCACAGCTTCTCAGCATAGCGATGAGAGTTCATCTCATGGACTCATTCCCAGCGTAGAGGTCCCCTTAAACGTCTTCAAAAACCAAATTCTCATTGAACTAAATACTACCCCGTCACACAGTTTCAAAATTGTTTTCCCTACTTACCATCAACATCTTGTAACAGAACCAGTGCTTGACCAAGATAAGCTAGTGGAGATACTAAAGAAATACCTGAACCCATCAGTGATCAATGGTATTAAAACGGATGAAAGAACCATGGGTATGATCCAACAGGCATACGTGACTCTTTTCAAGAATTTCCGAATAAGGTTTACCCAAATACAAGTGGAAGATGTTGCCAACGAACAGGACCAGGACAACATCATAATTGATACACACAGACGCGCACATAGGAATGAAAGGGAAAATAAGGTTCAAATCTTAAAAAAATACTATTTCCCAGGTATGGCTAGGAAAATAAGAAGAATCGTCAAGATGTGTAACATCTGTAAGGAAAATAAGTACGATCGCCATCCCAACAAACCCGCATTTCAACCAACCCCAATTCCTCAGTTCCCCGGCCAAATCGTTCATATAGATATCTACTTCACCGATGGGAAGATAATTTTAACCGCAATAGACAAATTCTCCAAGTATGCTTTGGCCAGAATTATAAAGTCAAGAGCTGTTGAAGATATAAAGCAACCCCTCAGAGAAATAATATTGTCTTTTGGCGTCCCAGAGGCCATCGTAGTAGACAATGAGAAATCCCTAAGCTCAACTTCCGTAACGTTCATGTTAGAAAACCTTTTCAGTATTAAAGTATTTAAGGCTCCTCCCTATACAAGCTCGGTCAACGGACAAGTGGAGAAATTTCATTCCACGCTCTCCGAGTTAATGCGTTGTCTTAAGTCCGAGAAAACCTACAGTTCATTTTCAGAATTACTAGATATGTCAATATACAAATACAATAGGTCAATACACTCAACAACAGAAAGAAAACCATTAGACGTATGTTTTGGAAAAAATAGGCTTAACAATCCCGAACAGCTCGAACTTGAAAGAAGAGAAAATACTGAAAGAATTAGAAAGAAACAAGAAGCTGATTTAGACTTTCACAATAAGAAAAAGTTACCACCAAAAAATTATTCCGTAGGGGAAACCATCTATGTAAGAACTAATTAAAGAATAGGGAATAAACTCTCCCTAAAAAACAGAAAGGAAATAGTAGGTGAAAATAGAAATACCACAATAATAACACAGTCTGGAAAAACTAGTCACAAAAGTCTTATAAAAAATTGAACTCCTCAACAGGTTACTGCTGCCTTTGTGCACCGCTGAAACTCAAATTCTGGATTACTCCAACTCACAATTAATTAGGATCAATGACGGAACTGCGAAACTACAAAACGGATCGTTTAAAATCATACACGTCATCAACATAACGGCTTATCAAGAAGTAATAGAAAACCTAGAACAGACCCTTAAATCTACCATAAAAACCAATAATCCATTCTTTCCCATCCTATCCTATGAAAATATGCAAATAAAAAACCAACTAAATAGACTCAGAATAAACGATAAGTCGAAGAGACCAAAGAGATCCTTAGACTTTATCGGAAGCGCTTGGAAGTGGGTTGCGGGCAATCCCGATCACCACGACCATGAAATCCTAAAAAACAAAATTAACAATATATTAAAGAACAACAATAAACAGGTAATCATTAATAGATTAACTATAGAAAGAATAAATGAAATCTCGAATATAACTAACAGTATATTAAAAATTTTTAAAGAAAATGAAAAGAATTATAACGAAGTTATTATGAAAATTAAGTTTAAGTTAGAATTAATAAAAGAAGAAGTAACAAACGTAGCATACGCAATTCATTGGGCAAAAGCCAATATTGTAAATTCATTCATCTTATCCAATTCAGAAGTGAATATAACAGAAAAAATGTTTAAAGAAAAAGGTATTCCTTATATTAATATCGATGAAGCATTAGAATTCGCAGATGTTAGAATTGCTTCTAATAATAAAAATATAATATACATTTTAAGTTTTCCTACAACTGATTTAGAAACATGTAATTTGTCAATTATAAGAGCTGTCAAAATTAATAGTAAGATCAATAAAATACCATTTAACTCCATTCTAGAATGTAAGGACCAAATATATGGAATCATTAACGAATGTAAATCATACAATAAATTATCTATATGTCATAGTAAGAGTATTTTAGATATAAGCAACACAACGTGTATCCCCAATCTCCTAAGAAGCCAAGCAGCAAACTGTACCCTCATCAACAATCAGCACATTCCAGCAGTTGAAGAAATCTCCCCCGGCATTTTATTACTAAATCAATTCAACGGACCTATTGGTATAAATAACGATGTTATCATGCTAAAAGGTACCTTCATTATTCGACATTTCAACACCACGATCAACATCGACGGAAGACTACTTGTAGCAAATGAGGTTACCAAACATCAACCCTTACCGGCGATATTACAACCAACATCGAAGCAAGGCAGAACCGAAGAAGTACTATCCCTAGAAATGATGAAACAACTCCACGTCAATGGCACTAAAGAGATCAGCCTGCTCGAAACCAGAAACAAGGTCAATATATCCATCAATATCATCTTGGTAACATTGATAGTTTTCCTGATCGTCATCTTTAAACGATCAGGACGCAACCTAAGATACGAGAGTGGTTCGAAAGCAAATCAAGAACCTGTTCCAGCAAACCCAGAGGGCGTTCCTGCAAGCCAAGAACCCGCAGGTCAAGCACCCGTTCTCGCTCCAAGAAGATCATTCACCACGACTTTGGGGATCGAGGATATCCAAAATGTGCGGTGTATGAAAGTTTAAAGGTTTTGAGATGCTGCAAATGTGTTTTAATCACACATCTACTCACTGCAAACATGCAAGTCAAATATGTGCTAAATGTGGTGAATCTGGGCCCAAATGATTTCTTCAAGTGTATTAATTGTGTAAATTCAAAGGCAAAGTTAAAATTAGAAGACATCTCGGTCGACCACGATTGTAGAGACAATTGCACTCGTACCCTTCAAAGGAAATTAAAAATTGAAGCGGAAAAAATATAATATTAGCAATTAAAACCTTTTTTAAAGTGTTTATACTTAAACATTGGCGGAATGTGTGCGAGCTTTACCCAATTAGAAGTGGTAGTGCTAGATTCGGATTTCGATTTTATTTGTCTGACAGAAACCCATTTAAAAACCTTCATTTTTGATTCTGAAATAAAATTAAAGAACTACAAGATAGTGAGATGTGCTTCGATTTCTAGTCATACCGGTGGAATAGTTTTTTACATTAAACCTCAATCAAAGTAGTAAGTTCAATGGCGATCGGGAAAAAGCTGTGGTGTTTGGTGCTTAATGTGAATTGTAGCAATGTAAGTATTATGCTGGTCGCAGTTTACAGATCTCCTGATAAAAAAGAAGTCACCTGATCATGAATTCTGTGATTTTATTAAGTCTAGGATGGATGAGCTGTTCTCTTCTTGCAGTGATATATATAATGGGTGACTTTAATATTGACTGGCTGACAAATAGCATATATAAAAGAAGAATTCAAAATATTATCTCGGATAATTCTTTTTTTACAAACTGTTATGGAGCCAACAAGGATAACAGATAGCTCAGCGACTTTAATCGATTACGTCTTGGCAAACTGTCAAAATGTTAGTACGAAAGTTGAAAGGCCATATAAAATAAGTGATCACGAATCCCTTGAAATCAGCATTGAAGTAAACAAGATAAAACGGTCATGTAGTCGAAAAATAATTGAAATCCTTGCCTTCCACGAAGAGGTGTTTTGTCGCAGCTTAATGAATAGTGAAATACCTAACATTCTCTACAATATAGATAATACCGCCATCAGCGATTTAGCCAAAAATTTCAGTCACAGTTTAAGTCAGGTTGTAAATTTAATGGTAAAAACGAAAGCAATTACGGAAATAATACGCTTAATACGTGGTTTAATCAATATTTACGTAATATGAAACAAATGAAAATTCAACTTTATGAGAAGGCTACCTGGACGAACAATAGCATTGATTGGAGTAACTACAGAACATACAGAAACAAATATTCCTATGAATTAGCAGCAACAAAAAACGACTTTATTGCGAGAAAATTGATCAATCTAATGATCAGAAAACAATGTGGAGAACAATAAAATCACTAGTGCTAAACGAAGAAAAATGTGAAATAGATGAAGTGACTTTTGACTGTGTAGAAGTAGTAGAGAAACAAATAATAGCAAATAAACTGAATGTTTTTTTATCAGAAGTGTAGAAGAAATTAATAATAATATATCTGTCATGCAATACGTGAATCTTGTAGAAGAAACTACTTCAAACAGTTTTAAATTTGAAACGATAAGCATAAACGAACTAAAAAATTTTTTTTTTCATTTCAATGAACGAACTAAAATTTATTATGAGAAGTATGAACAATAAAAAAGAATTCAACTTTCTGTCAGTAAAAATGATGATAAGCGCGTTAGATATCATAGGGATGGAATTTCTTGGAATTATCAATAATTCCCTTCGTTTTGGAACTTTTCCTGAATGCTGGAAGGAATCGGCTGTGATGCCGATAGAGAAGGTAAGGCATAAGGAAAATCCGGGTGAATTCCGTCCGGTTAATATGTTAATGACGGAAGGTAAAATTCTGGAAAAGGTGGTCCATAAACAGTTGATCAGATACATGGAGAACAACAACTTACTGTCAGAATACCAGTCGGGGTTTAGGCAACAACACAGTTGTGAATCGCTGCTCAATCTTGTAGTTACCCAATGGAAAACGGAGATGAACAACGGGAAAAAAATAGTAGTTGTTTTTCCGGACCTGCAGAGGGTGTTCGAGACGATGGATGGAGGAATTTTGATAAAAAAAACTATTGAAATACGGACTAAAAGCTGTGGAGCTGGAGTGGTTTAGAAGTTATCTTGCGAACAGATCACAACAAACGAAAGTCGCTGAATACACATCAAGCCTTTTGCCAGTTGAGTTGGGGGTACCGCAAGGAGCAGTTCTTGGAACTTTGCTGTTCGTGATTTATATAAACGATATGGAGAAAGTGCTGCAGCATTCAAAAATTTGCCAGTTTGCAGACGACACTTTATTGTTCGTAGCGGGGCCTTCAGCAGACGAGTGCATCGATAAATTGAACGTCGACTTAGTGAATATGGAAAAGTACCTCAAAATGAACAGGCTAAAACTTAATGCAAATAAAACTAAAGCTATAATAATTAATGGAGTTTCAAATAAAGATATTGTTGTTAATGGTGAACTTATTGAAAAAGTGAATGAAATTAAGTATTTAGGAGTGATCATTGATCAACAATTAAAATTTGATGTGCTTATAAACTATATTTGCAATAAAATAGCAAAAAAAAATGTTTTTTTTAGCAGAATTAGAGGTAAACTATCGATGAATAGTGCTATAAAAATATTTAATGTGATGATGAAGCCTCATTTCGAATATTGTTCAACAATTTTGTTCCTGGGCCCGACTCAGATGAAGGATAGAATGCAGATTTTGCAAAATAGAGGTATGAGGTGTATTCTAAGGTGCAATCGATTCACATCAATTAGATTCATGCTTGATGCCTTAAACTGGCTTAATGTAAACCAGAAAACATTATTGAATGTGATAGTATTTGTATTTAAAATGAAATATATGAAATATAATCTTTTACCTAGTTTTTTGTTTGATCAATTAGTGTATGTGGCCGATGAGCAACCGTATTATTTAAGAAATAGGAACAATTTCAGAGTCCCGTATTATACTACTGTAACATCGTCTAA
Organism: Pocota personata; assembly: GCA_963082735.1. Classification (NCBI taxonomy): domain Eukaryota; kingdom Metazoa; phylum Arthropoda; class Insecta; order Diptera; family Syrphidae; genus Pocota; species Pocota personata. The sequence goes on from OY720431.1 coordinate 86,145,680, forward strand.
AAGTATGCAACAATAATGTAGAATAATAACTACGCTCCTACAGCCCATTCCAAACTGTACTTTCATTCGAGGTTCGCAATAGCTGACAAAGCCACGGATAAAGAGAGAATTATAACTGGAAGAAATGATTGTCATCTTGGAATTATTTCCAGTGGTCGAAGAATTTGCTAGAAGTTTCTGGCTATCTGAAACTTCTGCTATATAAGGACAGATGGCGATCAATAGAAGGGACAGTGATTTTTAAACTGTGGCGAAGAGATTAGAAAAGTGATAATAGGCGAAGTTGTAATTTTGTGATAAATTGAAAGTTGAGAGTTAACAAGAAGGAGTAATTAGTTTGGATTTGTGAATTAAGTAATAGAAAGGAGATAAAGTGATTTAAGAGGAAAGAGACATTGTAAGAAAAGAATTGCGAAGGATAGTACAGTGTGAACCTGAATTGTTCTATAGACTAGAAAATAAAGAAATAAATTTCACAGAATATTGTTTTATCTACTCGAGCCGTAGCTCGCATATTACATTGGTGTCAGAAGCGGGATAAAACTTATTCTGTGAATAACTATTTCCGTGGTGTGAAATTGCACAAGCAAAAAAAAAAAAAAAAACGATTTCTGTGTTGAGTTAATTAGTTGCGCAAAATGGGTCGCAAATTGGGAAAACTAACTATAACTCAACTAAAGGCAGAACTCAGTAAGCGGAACCTCGACACAACTGGGGGAAAAGATGCCCTACTGATTCGTCTGGAAGAAGCAGTAACGCAGGAAGGTGAAAATCCGCACGACGTAGAGTTTGACGTGGAAGAGGAACCAGCAAGTACAGCAGCCGACCCGGGTATAACAAGTCTGCTCCTGCAACTTAAGTTAGTCATGGACGAACAAAAGAAAGCAATAGAAGATCAAAGAAATTCTCTAGAACTTAAGCTGGACGAACAAAAGAATTCTCTAGATGCTCTGGAAAGTAAACTTGATGAGCAAAACAAGAACTTGGAATCCAAATTCGAAGTGATCGAAGAGAAAATCGAGAAGGTAGAGACGCAACTCAAAAAGTCGAAACTAGATTCGATGAAAACTTTGAGAAGCATGAAACTCAGTTCGGGAAAATAGAGACTCAGTTCGAAAAAGTAGAAAAACAAGTCGAAAATCTTACTAAGGAACTCAGCAACGTGAAGAGACAGAAAGCACGGGAATATTCCACCGACGGTCTGAGAAGAAAGGAGATGCAGCCTCCTATCTTCGATGGTCAAACATCATGGCCAATTTATAAAAGGCAATTCGAAGCGGCCGCAATGACCAATAGCTGGGACGATGAAGAGAAGTCCATTGCACTCACACTTGCACTGAGGGGTCCAGCTGCGGAGCTCTTGCAGACCATCCCGGAAGATAAACAGCAGAACTACGACTCTCTGGTTCAGGCTATCGAGATGCGGTTTGGGGATGAACACATGCAGCAGGTGTACAGGGTTCAGCTGCGTAGTCGAGTCCAGAAAAGGGGGGAAACGCTCCAACAGTTGCAAGCGGATATAGAGCGACTAGCCCATCTTTCATACCCTAAAGCCGGTGAGGAGCTTATCAACGAAATGGCGGTGGAAGCTTTTATTCAGGCCATAGAGGACAGACAACTGCAAATGGCTGTAAGGATGGCTGAAAAGCGAACACTCCCCGAGGCATTGGCATTCGCTTTGGCAATGAAGGCTGCGGACCAAGCATACCAGGGAATACACCGTGTCAGGGAAATGTCCGTCGTGGAATGCTCATGCCAGAGAACAGCCGTCAAAGCTCGCGGAAGTCAAATCCGTTGCTGGAATTGCAACCAAACCGGACACCTACAACGGCAGTGCAGAAGTGCACCTAGACGAGGAAATTGTCCACATTGCGGAAGTAGGAGAAGCAGAGAGGAAGCATCCTGTCGGTCAGACTTCCCAAAACCAGCAGTCGGGAGATGCGTAAGGACCAACTTCGCGGGGCAGAAGTTGGTTACTGGAATCGAGGCCCCCAGGACCACCATTCAAGTTTCGCAAACCAAACGGGGTAACAAGAGCCTGACAGTGGAGGCACTAATCAACGAGAAGAAGTGCGTAGCCACCATCGACACAGGTGCCACTGCCTCCATTGTAAGAAGAGATATCGTCAAAAGCTCCTGGCTGCACAACACCAACAGCTACTGCCTGAAGACTGCAACAGGGGAAATGGCGAAGGTATTTGGAGAAGTTCGTCTTACGATTACTCTGGCAGGACTGACGTTCTCCCATGCGTTTCTGGTGGCAGATATATGCGACGAGTGCATCATCGGAGTAGACTTCATGAAAGCAAATGAAGTAATCTTGGACATCGGGATGCAAGTACTGAGGTATCGAAATGTGGAGATTCCGATGGTGTACGGAAATGAGAATGCCGTAACTCTCAGGACAGTCATCAGCAAAGACGAAGTTTTGCCGCCGTCTTCAGAGACAATCATTTGGACAAAGCTGGAAGGTGATCTTGGGAGCCACCGATTCTACATAGTAGAACCAGACCCAGAGAAGAATTCTCAAGACTACATCGTGGGAAAGACGTTAGTCGAACCAAAGAACACCATGGTTCCAGTGAGGGTTTTGAACGCAAGACCACACACTGTAAAACTAAGGCGAGGGGATGTGACTGGAAAATGCACGCCGATTACCGCCGTCGCAACAATATCTGAACGTGATGCTCCAAAACCTCTCCCATCACCTTGGACAGCGGAAACGAGAGAGACGATTCTCCAGTCCAGTGAGCTGAATCAGGAGCAGCGAACTATGGCAGAGAATCTTATCAATGAGTACGCTGATGTATTTGCCTCACAGGACGGAGAATACGGCCGAACACACCTGGTACAACATCGAATAGACACTGGTGATACTAGACCAATTCGTCAGCCTGCTAGGCGCCTTCCATTGGCAAAGCAGACAGAAGTTGCAGAGATGGTGTCGGCAATGGAGAAAGAAGGTCTGATTGAAAGTTCCAAAAGTCCGTGGGCATCACCGGTTGTACTGGTTAAGAAGAAAGATGGCAGCACGCGGTTCTGCGTGGACTATCGGCAGCTCAATTACGTCACCAAGAAAGACAGCTACCCTCTGCCACGGATTGACGACACGCTAGACACACTATCAGGAGCCCGATGGTTTTCCACTCTCGACTTGAAAAGTGGCTACTGGCAGGTACAGATCCATCCAGAAGACCGGGAGAAAACCGCCTTCACCGCAGGAAATGGGCTATGGCAATTCACGGTAATGCCATTCGGGCTGTGCAATGCTCCGGCGACTTTCGAGCGATTGATGGAATGTGTCCTGCAAGGGTTAACATGGAAAACCTGTTTGGTATACTTGGATGATGTCATCGTCGTAGGAAAATCGTTTGCGCAACACCGAGACAATCTAAGGGATGTGTTTCAAAGGCTTCGAAGTGCCCACCTGAAGCTCAACCCCAAGAAGTGCGCCCTGTTTAGAGCGGAAGTCAAGTACTTGGGGCACATAATTTCAGCGAAAGGAGTGAGAACCGATCCAGAGAAGGTCGAAGCGGTGAAAAACTGGCCAGTCCCCAAGGATAAACACCAACTAAGGAGCTTCCTGGGCCTAGCCACCTACTACAGACGGTTCGTGAAGGATTTTGCCGGGATCGCAAAGAACCTGCACCAGTTGACGGAAAAGGGAAAACAATTCAAATGGACAATTGAGTGCGAGAAGAGCTTCAAGGCACTTAAACAACGGCTATGCGATGCCCCGATACTGGCTTACCCCACTCCCGGGGAAACGTTCATTGTGGATGCAGATGCTAGTAATGTTGGGGTAGGAGCCGTACTCTCCCAGGTGCATGACGGCCAAGAGAAGGTGGTTGCGTACTTCAGCAAGGTGCTCTCTAAGCCAGAAAGGAACTACTGCGTGACAAGGAGAGAACTTCTAGCTTTGATCTTGGCTACGAAGCATTTTCACAAATACCTCTACGGGAGGAAGTTCGTTCTTCGCACAGACCATGCAGCCTTAAAATGGCTATTACAGTTCAAGAGTCCTGAGGGTCAGGTCGCAAGATGGATCGAAAGGCTGCAAATCTACGACTACGAAATACAGCATCGTAAAGGAAAACTCCACTCTAATGCGGATGCACTGTCCCGGAGACCATGCAGAACGGATTGTAAACATTGTGCGCGTCAGGAAGAACGGGAGCTGGTTTCCATCCAAAGAATGAGAGCCGAACCTATCGCCGGCTGGAGCGTAGATGAGATCCGGAACGCTCAGAAGGAAGACCCGGATATCGAGCCGATTCTGGCCTGGAAGGAGAACATGGAGAAACCGGATCGTCAGGACATCTCTCACAGAAGCCCGACCTTAAAGGCATATTTTGCGCAGTGGGACTCCCTCCATGTCCAAGAAGGTGTTCTGAGAAGAAAATGGGAATCCTCCGACGGAAAGTCGTTTGTAATGCAGCTTGTAGTACCGCGGACGAGGGTCAAGGAGGTGTTACAGGAAATGCATGGCGGGGCGTCCGGAGGCCACTTGGGAGTGAATAAGACGCTAGAAAAGGTACGAGAACGTTTTTATTGGTTAAAAGCGAAGGAAGATATCGAAGACTGGTGCAGAGAATGCGACGTGTGTGCAGCTAGTAAGGGTCCGAGAACCAAAACTCGAGGTAAGATGCACCAATACAACGTGGGAGCACCTTTCGAACGAATCGCCATTGACATCGCAGGGCCCTTTCCGGAAACCGACAATGGTAATCGGTATATACTCGTAGTGATGGACTACTTCAGTAAGTGGCCGGAAGCGTTTCCGATCCCTAACCAGGAAGCCAGAACCGTGGCGGAGCAGATCGTCTACAATTGGGTTAGCAGATTCGGTGTGCCCTTGGAATTGCATTCTGACCAAGGGAGGAACTTCGAGTCAAGAATCTTCCAAGAGATGTGTCAACTACTCGGAATCAAAAAGACAAGGACAACCCCGCTTCATCCACAGTCGGACGGTATGGTGGAGCGTTTCAATAGGACTTTGGACGAACATCTCTCGAAGGTCGTAGGTGACTACCAACGGGATTGGGACCGGCAGATTCCCTTGTTTTTGATGGCCTATAGAAGTGCCGTGCATAGCACTACTCGACATACGCCGTTCGAAATCTTATTTGGTGGAATAGCTCGTTTACCCAGTGAGGTGAAATTTGGATCTCCTACCAATGAGCCCAGAAATGAAGAAGAGTACGTGGCGGACCTTAGGGAAAGGCTTAGGGACATACACCAAAGGACCAGAAGCCAGATTAAGATAACGAGCGACCGCATGAAGACCAGGTATGATGCCAAGGCAACAACGTCAGGATTCCAGGAAGGAGATCTAGTGTGGCTGTATAATCCCCATCGCCAAAAGGGGAAATCACCTAAATTGCAGCGGAACTGGGAGGGTCCATACAGAATAGTAACCCGCATCAACGATGTTGTCTACCGCATCCAGCGAGGACAAAGGGCCAAAATGAAAGTGGTTCATGTGGACCGACTGAGTCGATACAATGGTCGAAGTGAGGACGCACTTGTTCGGGACGAACAAGTCTAAGAGGGGGGCAGTGTAACATCGTCTAAAAGTATGCAACAATAATGTAGAATAATAACTACGCTCCTACAGCCCATTCCAAACTGTACTTTCATTCGAGGTTCGCAATAGCTGACAAAGCCACGGATAAAGAGAGAATTATAACTGGAAGAAATGATTGTCATCTTGGAATTATTTCCAGTGGTCGAAGAATTTGCTAGAAGTTTCTGGCTATCTGAAACTTCTGCTATATAAGGACAGATGGCGATCAATAGAAGGGACAGTGATTTTTAAACTGTGGCGAAGAGATTAGAAAAGTGATAATAGGCGAAGTTGTAATTTTGTGATAAATTGAAAGTTGAGAGTTAACAAGAAGGAGTAATTAGTTTGGATTTGTGAATTAAGTAATAGAAAGGAGATAAAGTGATTTAAGAGGAAAGAGACATTGTAAGAAAAGAATTGCGAAGGATAGTACAGTGTGAACCTGAATTGTTCTATAGACTAGAAAATAAAGAAATAAATTTCACAGAATATTGTTTTATCTACTCGAGCCGTAGCTCGCATATTACACTACTAATAGATCACAAAACATTTTACTGTACAAAGGGTTAGACCTTTTTAATACACTCCCAAATGAACTAAAAAATGAACAAAACTTTAATGTATTTAGGAGATTGTTAGTTCCTTATATTCGACAAAACTACAATTAACACGATAAGTAATAATAGTTATAATAATACATGTAATTATTCGTTAAGAAATAGCGAAATGCTAAATAAAGAATCAAATCAAAATCAAATCAGACTCAAACGGCTACGATATTCGATTATAACTACTGATGCGAGAAAACAAGCTGAAGTCTTTCCCAGCAGTTGCAATCCCGCCCAGCTTGCCAAAGAGCCCATACGGTTTGCAGAAAATCCAGGTAATTTACAAAATACTTTGGATCTATTTCTTATATATCTTCCTGATAGCTAAACCATCAAGGTTTCTGACAGTTTGGAAAATTCAGACCACGCTGTAATATCAGCAGTACACCCGTTACTAACACCAATGGCAGGCTAGCAAAACGGCAATCGCCTGATTTGGAATTGTAAACTATTTAACTGGGATAACCTGCGCGATTGTCTCGCTTCTTTTCCATGGGCTGAAAATTGTTTCAGGAGCACAGATGTCAACGTTTGCACCGAAGCTGTCACTGAAGTAATTTTCATCGGAATGGAACTGTACCACACATTCCTCATTCTGCCAAAAAATCATTATACTCCAGCAAACCGTTGTTAAACAGAAATTCTGAGCAAGCCATTGCTACCAAGAATAGAGCTTATAGATAATATTGATCCAATTCAACAGAGCAAATAAGATCTAGCTTCGTCAGTCTCCGAAACACGTGTAATATAACAGTCTATTCCGCGGAGAAGAACTACAATGAAAGAGTCGCTAACAAACTCCTAGATTGTCCCAGTGACTCATAGCAACAACTTCAGTCACTCTTCGTTCAGACCTCTGGTGAAAGACGACGGGTTACTAGTTACACTTAACTCTTTAAATGAAGACCTGCAAAAAATCGTGTTGTCTTCTTCAATGGGAAGAAAACCCAATTCATCGTCTTTTCCGTAAAACAACTTTTCTGCTATACCACAGCCTCAAATGTACAACAAAATTATTCATCCCAGGGAAACCATCCATCTTCTTAGCGTCACATGTAGTACGACTACATATCCAACATAGCAAAATCGGTACCGATGAAGTTGAGTAAGCTATGTAGAGCGAATAGCTCAACAGCTCCGTCTGCTATACAAACTACAGATTAGACGAGGAATTGAGTATTTTCTTTTTATAATTTGCGCGCCAAATGGGATATAAATACCATTAAATTATGAGCACGGGCGTTTGTAGAAATTGAGAGAGAGGGAAAGAAAGACTGGTGTGGTGGGTTTGAAACTTAGGTGGTATTAAGTTTTCAGTAAACTCCATGGGTGGCGTCCAGATAACTGGGGAGCTTGTTTGTTTTGCTTTTTGTCGTTGCTCATGATTCACAGTATTTTTTTTTTCCCTACCCGATGTCAACATCACGATCAAGTTGCATTTAAGCCATATGACCACCCTACTGCCAGTGTTATGCCTTCGCTCAGTCGTTCACAGACTTTCTTAGAGTGCACACGTGTTTCGGCATTTAATTTAAAATAATAGTGTTCTAAAGTACAAAGTTAGGTAGTATTTTTTCAAGTGGCGAGTTAGCCCAGTGGAAGTGGTAGTGAACCGTCAACCCAGCGGCTTGGGTTTTTTTAAATTAATTAAAAGTGTGTAGACAACAAACAAGAATCAGGTGATGGAAGAATATAAAAAAATTAAACAATTACTTATGGACACGACGACGGAGTTCTTCTCCTTCACCCCGAAGGGGGAAAAGCGGCAAACAATGCTGCTGAGGGGGATAGACCCGTCTACTGATCCGGAGACGCTCCTTGTGCTGCTTAAAGAGAAAGAGTGCAACGAGCTCGAATTTGTGGGGGTCAACCCATTCACCACAGCTAAGGCAAAAAGGGAGAAGCGGAAACTGCCGTTCTTCCTAGTTCAGCTTTCACCCAATAGCAAGCTGGATGGTCTAAGGAGTATTAAAGTCCTAGACTACCAGGTTGTTGCACGGGAAAAATTAAGAAGGAGCGAAAACATTTTACAATGTGTTCACTGCCAAAGGTTTGGGCACGCCGCGTCGAACTGCGATATGCAGCCTCGATGTGTCAAGTGTGGAAAGAACCACAAAGCAGAGGAATGGAATCAGATATGAAGTTTGAAGAAATTCTGTTCAGCCGTTTAAGCAGTAGTCGGACATACTAGGGCAAGGTGAAAAGTTCTCGGCCTGACAATGAAGGACTGCGATTTTCAGTTAAAAAATGATTTTATTTTTCTACATAATCTCCTCCCTTCAACACACTTGGTCCAGCGTTTCTCCAACATCAGTATTCCTTCTCGGAAGTGAGAGTCTGGAAGGCTATGAAAATATTCATCTATGGCCCTCTCATCTTCTGCGTTGGAAACGAAGCGCTTCCCAGAAACAAATTTCTTCAAAGTTGAGATTGAAAGAGCACGTAAAAAAGAAAAAAGAAGAGTTAGAAATCAAATATAGAAAACTGCACTGGCTGATAGGAAGAAACTCATCCGTATCAATTGGAAATAAAGTGCTTTTATATAATCAAATTCTGAAACCAACATGGACATATGGAATCCAACTATGGGGTTGTGCCAAAAAGACAAACATAGACAAAATACAACGTTTCCAAAATAAGGTGCTTGGAAATATAATATAAATGCACCTTGGTACATAAGAAATACTGACCTTCATCGAGACCTGAAGGTAGAAAGTGTATCTGCAGAAATTCTAAAACATGCAAAAGAAACACAAAGAAAAGCTAGAAGAGCATATAAACATAGATGCAAGAAAACTAATGCATAATGGAAATCAATTACGATGGCTTAAAAGAACAAAACCTCTCGATTTAACTTAATATAAGAAAAATAAAAATGGATATACTTGCTTATAAATACATACACACTCGAAATAAAGGGTCACCAGGGGGTGTAACTCATACAAAGACTAAGATGTCAGAAAAAAATTGCTTATTAGTCCAAGTGACTAGATCGCAATTATGTGAGAGGTGTTTTTAGTCGGTAAAAATCCGGCATGCTGATTACTAGGATCATCAGTATCTTTTGAAGATCTCCCCTTCCCCTAAAAAAAAAAAAAAAGTTGGGGATCAGATGGAAGTCTGAGGGTGCCAAATCAGGTGAATAGGGGGGATGGCCGAGCAAATCGTACTTCAAAATCCGCAGTTTTCCCATCGCCAAGGTCATTGTCCTGGTGAAAGATCAACCCAGGCTTCTTCTCTCGAATTTTGGCATTCAGCTGGTCAAGAAGGTTGTAATTCGCCTGTAATTGTTCTGCCATTCTCAAGGTAATAAATTAACAGGATCCATTTCGCATCCCAAAACACGCTCGCCATGACCTTTCCAGCAGATGCAATCTACTTCGCTTTTTTTGCCGCTGAACCACCGGCTTCCACGCACTGCTTCGACTCCTGTTTCGTTTCTGGCGTGTAGTGGTGGACCCATGTCTCATCTATGGTGACAATTCGCTGCACAAAATCGGTCGGATCCCTATTGAATCAGTCCAAAGATTGCCGGCATTCAGCAGATGCGGCACCCATCTTGCGCAGAGCTTTCGCATCCCTAAGTTTTTGTGCAAGATGTTTCGCACCCTCTCTTCCAATATATACACAGCCTCAGCTACTCGTATCTCACTCACCTTCACTCGCCTATCATCCAATACGATATCATGCACTTTTTCGATGGCTTCGGGTGTGGTTGCGGTTTTTGGCCGTCCTTCACGTGGGTCATCTACGAGGGACGTGCGGGCACGTTTAAATTCACTTTTCCACGGTTGACATGGAAGGAGCAGAGTCCCCGTAAACTTTTGTTAACTTTGGATGAATTTCCTTACGGGTTAACCCATCCAAAATGAAGTATTTTATCACCGCACGACATTCAAGTTTATCCATTTTAACGAAAAACACGCAAGGCGTCTACTGCAAAAATTCGTGTAAAGAAACTACTTGAGAGAACAAGTTGAAACTTGTCATACGAACTAATGAGAAGTGCACTAAGGCAGGAAACATAAACTTTTGCTGATTGGAACGCCATCTCTGCGTCAGGCCGAGAACTTTTCACCTTGCCCTCGTACACAGACATGTAGACAAACAGACAGACGGGCAGAATTGAGAAACCCCTTTATTCAGTTTTGCTATTATCGAGTTTGATCAAAATTGCGAGATCGACAATTTTTAGGAAGCCAATACTTACCCTTGTAAAGGGTGGTTAAGTTTTAAGGGCCGATGTTGATTTTGAATAAAACACAAATTATTTAGGAAATTACTGTCATTTCTTTTTATTATGATAATATTGGTATGGTTCAATTATGTATGGAACAAAATATCGGCCAAATGGCCGCCGCGACCTCGGCGGCACACCTCCATCCGATGGTCCAAATTTTCGATGACGCTGAGGCATAATTGAGGTTCTATGCCGTTAATGTGCCGAATTATCTCATCCTTTAGCTCTTGAATTGTTGCTGGCTTATCGACGTACACCTTTTCTTTCAAATAACCCCAAAGAAAGAAGTCCAACGGTGTCAAATCACATGATCTTGGCGGCCAATTGACATCGCCACCACGTGAGAAAACACGGCCATTGAATTTGTCGCGCAAAAGAGCCATTGTTTCGTTAGCTGTGTGGCAAGTGGCATCATCCTGTTGAAACCACATATCGTCCACATCCGTATCTTCCAATTCGGGCCATAAAAAGTTCGTTATCATCTCACGATAGCATACACCATTCACAGTAACTGCCTGACCGGCCTCATTTTTGAAAAAATACGGCCCGATGATGCCGCCAGCCCATAAACCGCACCAAACAGTCACTCTTTGTGGGTGCATTGGTTTTTCGACAATCACTCTTGGATTATCATTCGCCCAAATGCGGCAATTCTGCTTATTGACGAATCCACTGAGGTGAAAATGTGCCTCATCACTGAAGATGATTTTGTTCGAAAATTGATCATCCACTGTTGCCATTTCTTGCCACCATTGTGACCATTGACGACGCTTGAAATGGTCAAGAGGCTTTAGTTCTTGAGTCAATTGCACCTTGTGAGCCCGTAAATGCAAGTCTTTATGCATAATGTTCATCACCGACGAGCGTGAGAGGTGCAATTGTTGGGCACGACGACGAGTTGAGGTGGACGGCTCTTCAGCCACACCATCGCGAACAGCAGCAATATTTTCTGCAGTACGAGCTGTACGAGCATGCACTGGTGTTTTCACATCTCCTACAGACCCGGTTTGCACAAATTTTTGCACGATTTTTCCGATTGTACGCACATTTGGACGATTAAATTGACCGAAAGAATCACGAAATGCACGATATGCATTTTGATTTGAACGCCCATTTTCATAATAAGCCTGAATAACTTTAACGCGTTGCTCGATTGTGCATCTTTCCATGGTTCAAATTGAGTTAGTCTGAAATTGAGAAATGTCAAATGGAATGCAGAAAAAAACTTGACGTTTAGGTGTGGTTCACATTCAACATCGGCCCTTAAAATTTAACCACCCTTTATTAATATTAGGCAGCGTAAAACGAACGGCATTTGTGCTGTTTGTAAATTGTTCAGACTTCAAATTTTGAAAAACCAGTAAAAACCAACAAAATGGATTTATTCGTAAAATGCGTCAAAAATCTAAAATACTTAGTTACGCGTATGTCAACAATTTGTATTTCATGTCCTTACTTGCTCATGTCCAAAATAACATAGTTATAAATTTTGATCAAAATCGTCTTAGTCAATTCGAAAAATAGCTTTCACAATTCTGCTAATAATGTACCGTTATTAAATTTTTTTGCAAAAAAAAGAGTACGCAGTCTTATTTTAAACTCCGTATATGAATTTTTATCGATATCGTAAGAGCCATTTTCAGGACATATGAATTTTTTAAAATTGGCCTTAAGTAAGGTACCGTTAATTTTCGGGCAAAAATCAAACTCCAATTTCCCAGCTGGCCCTTACCCTACAGACCTCAGATATGAAGTTTGAAGAAAATCCAGCATGAGGTTCAGGCAGTCGGATAAGCAGATAGAACTGCGGGATCCACTTTTTTGAATTCCTCCATTATAGTATCCGTAATATCAAGGTTGACCAAAATGTCGAGATCCAATATTTTGACGAAAACAATTCTTGCCCTTTTATCACAAAACTATTGTTGCACTATTTCTTAGCAGAAAATTGGCGTGGCTCCCAAAATTTGTAACAGAAGGGATACGATCTTTCAAAAGTCTGCAGAACTACTCATGTACGTCCACGACATTGACGTAATTGAAATTGACGCAGGCTGACAGTGGTGCTTTGGGGAGTATTGATACAAAATCGCCGAAAATGGGTTTAGCGGTTAATTAGGGCAAAACAAAATATATGTTCTCATAAAAAAAAGACTGTCAACAACTCGGACAGAACGTCACAATAGACAGCTAAAGTTTTGAGGCCGTGAAGGACTTTGTCTACCTAGGTTCCGCTGTAAATTAAAAAAAAGACACCAGCACAGAGATCAAGCGAAGCATCACCTAAAAGTTGAGTAGCAAAGCAATCTCACGTACAACTAAGGTGACTTTTATATAAGACCATCATCGTCCCAGTCCTGCTATATGGCGCAGAAGCATGCACGTTATCATCCATGAATGCACCCTTGGTTGTTTTGAAAGAAAAATTATTCGAGTGATTTTTGGTTCCATTTGCATCGGTGGGAAATGGAAGAGAAGATACAACAACGGACTGTACCGGTTGTATAATGACATGGATCTGGTCAGAAGAGTTCGAATTCATCGCATGAGATGACAAGAGAATTTACTTGGACAACATCGCTCTGGCCCGGAAAGACTTCGAATCCGTCCAAGAGGGACGATACGGTAAAGGAAGACCTCACCTAAGGTGGCACGAACAAGTCAAAAGGGACTCAAGCAATTTCGTGTGCAAAAACTAGAGACGGCTAGTTGACTAGTTGGTTTAGGTCCAGGTCCACCCCGAATTGTAGGGCCATCTTAAGTAAAAATAAATAAAGGATATATGGTCATGCCATATTACACCAGAATTGACTGTATCGCCAAGAATTTGACTGAATGGTTTATTTGTTCATGTGAAGCTCTGGTACAGTAGACGTTTTCTTTTTGGAAAAGGCGGTGAATTGGGTTTTACTCGCATTGAAGTCTACTAAGTTCGCCTTTTCCCACTGCAAGACGGGACTTCTTTTTAGTCACATCTTTGACGAAGTCATTGATCATTGATTGGTTGATTGACTTTGATCATTTACCTTAAACTTCATATCTTAGGTCTGTGGGGTCACAATTCAAAATTAATGGTGCTTTACTTAGGGCCAATTTCGAAAAACTGGAATTTTCTCAAAAACGACTCTTACGATTTCGATAAAAATTCATATATGTGGTACGAGTAACATAGTGATATGGGCAATAAGACTGCATGCTTAGTTGAAAATATTTGAACCAAGGACAGGGAACAATCCTGCGATAGATATTGCTATTGGATATCCAGGGATATCTCAGTTGGTAGAGCGTTTGTGGCTCAAATCATATCTATCACAAGATCGTTCCCTAACCTTGGATCAAATGCTTTCTTTTGAAATTTGCCAATAATGTTTCATTCTTTACATCGAAGGCCTGTTCTGCCACTTTTAATCTCGGATGTTTGTCAGACGTTTGCACGAGAGGTGCTCGTGAAAGAAATAATAAACGCACTTAACCACTGAGCTTTGGCGCCCACATTGATTCAGTAAGCGTGTGATAAATGCCATTTTTGAAGCCCCTTTTAATCCATTTCTCTAGTTGGATGACTGGACGGTATAAATCACCAGGTGTAAAATAATAAAAATTATGTGGCTCTTTAGTTATACGTATGGGAAAGACAAGACAGAATCACGGACTAACGCATGTTACGAGGGCCTGCACCCCGTCCGACGAGCTGAGCCGAGCAACCGCGAGCGTGCCGCCGTCCTCCTTACTCGCACCGAAGACGCCTCCGTGGCCAAGCCTAGCTCACAACAATGGCGCCCAACGGTATTTTTACCAACACCGGCTATTAGAGGCACGATTGCGACTCCAAGGGGACGATTTTCCTTTTTGAAGGTCGTCACCTTGGACTCATATCAATCAGCCTCATTCGCGATTAGATTTTTTTCATTTTTAAATAATTTTTTTTTACTTTCCTATCTTTTACATTCAAGGGCTGTAAATGCTCCTTGCTTAGTCACAGACTGAAGACAGCGATCCAATCCTCAGGCTATAAGCTAGTGGATCCTGTGAGGTAATTGGAGGTCTGCGAATAAGCAAAGAGCGGGACAAGGTGGAAAGGCCGAATGCTAGCCGCTGTCCTAGAATAGTGACGTGTAGTCATATTCTTCGTGAGGCGCGAGCATAAGCCGCGAAGCTTTGTCCGTGTTGGAGTTGATCTGGGAAATCCTGGCCAGCCTTCTATTGGGTATTACCTGATAGCAAGTAGTGGTAAGGAAGGAAAGGATCGGCTTTAACACCTCGTCAAGTATCCGAGGCACCAGTCACTACCCGACGATACTGACTTTACCCTGACGAGAACAGACAGACTCACATCTATAGAACGGTTACTGGAGAACCTGAACAAAAATCCACACACCAAAGCACATAATACACCCATTTTAATAATATTTCTTAGGATTTTGATTTTTTTAGCATTTCGTTTTCCACCCGTTTATTATTTTTTTATATGCCTTTTTTTTGATTTCTTTTACTATTTTTACTATCGATTTTATTCCTTTTACTACTATTTTTTTTCCTGTTTTTGAATTTTTTTTTTATTATTTATTTTTCTATTCTATATTTTTTTTTCTACCTTTTCTTTGAATTTTTTTTTACTATTTTTTTTATTATTTTATTAGGGTTTCGCGTTTTTTTTTACTTCTACTACTACTTATCTTATTTATTTTCTGAATTTTTTTTTTTTTTTAATTTCGCATAATTTGAATTTAGCATAGTAGGGAATTTATTGAATTTTTTTATCATGGAGGGAGACAATAGGAGTTTAGGGGCAGTACCGAAGAACACTGGGTCACAAGGAGCACTTCCGTCAGGAATGCGGGTAACGCGTTTAAGAGCTAGATTGGAACGCGAACAGGGAACTGACGGATATGACTTGCCACCTGCTACAGGGACTGACGGCAATTACGCAAGATAAGGAACGAACGACGACTATCTGTTCTTTGGCCAAGACGACGGAAACTACCCTACGAACTTCAACATGACAGACCATACTGCGACGACCAGACAGAAGGTAACTCGGTCCACGGTAGAGCTCCGTGAGGACTTAGAGAGAAGATCCCTTCCAAATGAACATGACCTACTTGACTTGTACGACGTACAAAACGGACTAAATACAACAGACAAAAGACTACAAGCCAGAGAACTTGTAGGACAACGCAACCAACGGCTAAGTCTGTCGCTAGGCAACCAAGCGACAGCAACTGTAGCAGCGACCAGGGTCGGACAACAAACTTCTGACGGCGAAGACGACCTAACTGACCTGCGGAGTAAGACTGTGGAGGACACAAAACGAATAACACAAGAAATACAAAAGGTGGTCTCTCAAGTAGTAAAGAAGAACCAGGTTGAGATCATGTCGGTGTTCGCCGAAAGTATGAAAGATATGATGACTACTTTCCAGGAAAACATCAAGGCGATCAACGACAAGATCTGCAACTTGGAGCTCTCCGCAGCTGCGCAGAGGGAACCACCGACAACGAACGACCGACGAAAAGACAACACCCGACAAGGACAGTCCACTCCTTCGCACCCACTTAACTGGACGGAACTGTTACACCAACCAACGCTGACACTAAACAGACAGACTTTTAACCCGCCACCACACGAACGGCAAATACCTCTAAATGACCCACTACATGAACAAGCTCCACGCTTCATCGAACCTTTTCCACGGTTTTCGGAAAGGAAGGTGGACATTCATAAGTGGGGCATTAAGTTTGACGGGACACCAAAGACGATGTCCGTAGAAAGTTTCCTGTTTCGCGTGGAGACTTTGCAACGCCAAAACGGTATTAGCGACCACCAGCTGTTCACCCACTTCCACCACCTTGTAAGCGGTCCTGCAGAGAGGTGGTTCTGGCAATTCCTGCAGGAAAATGAAAGCGATAGGTGCCTGAGCTACCAGCGACTCAAAAGAGAACTGCTGAAACAGTTTAAAAATAATATTAGGGACCATGGAATTTTGAGGGCCATAATGGATAGGAGGCAGCAACCCAGGAGTCATTTGACGACCTATACAGCGACGTACGGACGATGGTACTACAGATGACGAGTCGACCGAACGAACTTGACCTAGTGGACATCCTCCGAAGCAACATTAAGGACAGAGTTGCGACGCTAATCTTCGGGTGCTCTATTACGAGCATCCAAGAATCAAGGGATGAATGCAGGCGCGGAGAAGTACTTGACGACTAGGGAGACGAAATTCAGAAGACATGTTAACGAACTAGGAGACGAAGAAATTTTTAGAAATAGGGAAACATTTAGGGATTTAGAGGACGAAGAAGTGGCAATTGCTGCGCTTCAACGAAACAGGACTGACAGACAACCAACTTACATGAAGACAGACAGAACAAACAGTACGAACTCGACCAACAGAACAGACCTGACTAGGAGTCCTGCTTCAACTCCGTCGGCGTGTCAGTCTACTTTCCATAGTCTGACGTGCTTTAGTTGTGGTCAAAGAAACATAAACTTTAGTTGCACACAGTGCCAGGGAAACCTGAGAGTCGGCAGTGCGACCGGGACGAACCAGCCGACCAAGACCACACTCCCGGAAAGCGAGGAGAAGACTTATAAATTTTGAAGAGGATTCTAGAAGGTGATGATACCTCCAAGAAGAAGGAAATCCCTCAAAGGAAGAGTCTTCACCAACGCCTGCAGGAGTATAAAGCCGCCAGAAAGCGTATCTTTGGAGAGGAATTGACTACGCCGGTGGAGAAGAGCAGGAATTATTTGAAAATTAGGAGGCTAAGGGAAATATGTGCAATAAACAGACGACGAAAGAGAGATATAGTAGCGACTGTGATAAATATTTCGGACGACAATAGGCCTTACGCTAAGGTTACGATAGACGGTGAGGAGCTCATGGGCCTATTGGATAGTGGAGCTTCAATTAGTTGTTTAGGGAAGGGAGCGACTGACTTTTTAGACAAACATAACATAGTAATGACTAGGATGAGTACGGACATACGAACAGCAGACGGAAACCACCAACGAATACTAGGACGATTTAAGACAGTAGTCTCCTGGGGTGGCAAGTCTCATGAGTTAGAAATTTTCGTTGTGCCAAACTTACAGCAGGTCCTTTATCTGGGGGTTAACTTCTGGAGAACATTTAAGGTCGCTCCGAACATAATCAACCAACGAAGAACGGTCTCCGGTCCAGGCACTCTCACCAGCACAAGCCCAAGAACTGGAGAGAATCAAGCTACTGTTTCCCTCTTGCGCGATGTTGGAACTGGGTAGAACTAGCCTCGAAGAACATATAATCGAGGTGGATGACGAGAAGATTCCCATCAAGCAGAGGCACTACCCAGTTTCACCTGCGATCCAGAAGCTCTTATATGACGAGTTGGATAGGATGATCTCCCTAGGAGTGATAGAAGAGAGTAACAGTGCTTGGAGCTCCCCAGTGGTGCTGGTGAGAAAACCCGGCAAAAACAGACTGTGCCTGGACTCAAGAAAAGTGAATGAAGTAACGAAGAAGGATGCTTACCCGCTTCCTCATATCGAAGGACTTCTAAGCAGGTTGCAGGACACCAGATTTATTTCAGGTATCGATCTGAAGGACGCATTCTGGCAGATTCCTTTGGAGCGCAAGTCAAGGGAAAAGACAGCGTTCACAGTCCCTGGAAGGCCATTATATCAGTATACGGTTATGCCGTTCGGACTGTGTAATGCCGCCCAGAGAATGTGTAGGCTTATGGACAAGGTCATACCCTCTCGTCTGAAAGAGTATGTCTTTGTCTATCCAGATTGCTGCAGGAAGTGGCCAAGTGTCTGAGGGAAGCGGGTCTGACTATAAATGTAGAGAAAAGCAAATTCTGTTACAAGGAGATCAAATACTTGGGATACATCGTCGGCGATGGTTGCCTACGAACTGACCCTGGCAAGGTTTCGGCGGTCGAGAATTTCCCAGTTCCAAAGACTCCCAAGCAACTCCGTCGATTTCTAAGGATGACGGGCTGGTATAGGCGCTTTATTCCAAATTTTGCGTCTATGGCAGCCCCAATGACCGACTGTCTGAAGAAAGGCAAGGCATTCGACATGACAGACGAAGCACTGACAGCCTTTCAAAAACTTAAGACGACTCTAGTGACAGCACCGATACTAACGAACCCGGACTTCACAAGACGATTTTATATACAATGCGACGCATCAACATCTGGTGTAGGGAGTGTGCTTTTCCAGATGGACACGGAGAACAACGAACGACCGATAGCATTCATGTCCCAGAAGCTCAATTCTGCTCAGCGAAATTATAGTGTAACGGAACTTGAATGCTATGCGGCCGTTCTGTCAGTGAAGAAGTTCAGAGCCTATGTGGAAGGATTACCTTTCACTATTATAACCGATCATGCGAGTCTGAAGTGGCTAATAACCCAAAAGGATCTATCTGGCCGTCTGGCTAGATGGAGCCTAAAACTTCAAGGGTTTGACTTCCAGATCGAACATAGGAAAGGTAGCCAAAATGTAGTCCCTGATACTCTCTTACGTGTTCACATGGATGAGCTCAATCCTGAGAGTGTAATGCTGGAGGTTGACCTTAATTCGCCATACTTTTCTTCGGAGGAGTACGACGAATTAAGGAAGACAATAAACGAAAACAAAGACCGACTTCCAGATGTTTGCGTTTCCGATGGATTCGTATACAAAAGAACAGACATGCGAACTGGCGACGCGATACAAGAAGACAGAGCGTGGAAACTCTGGATTCCGAAGGAGTTGCGTGGTAGTCTAGTGGAGGCTGCACACAATTCACCATCTGCAGGTCACGGGGGTATCCAAAAGACACTGTCGAAATTGAGACAGATGTTCTTTTGGCCAGGCATGGCTACAGACGTGCAGACTTTGGTCAAAGCCTGCGAAATCTGCAAGTGCAGCAAACGCCTCAACATCGTTTCTCGACCGCCGATGGGACAACAGACTATTACGGAGCGGCCTTTCCAAAGACTGTATATTGACTTCCTAGGACCATACCCACGTACTAAGAACGGACACACACACATTTTTATAGTCCTAGATCATTTTTCTAAGTTTGTGTTTTTAAAACCTATTAAGAAGGCAACGGCTGCTGAGGTAGTGAAATACCTAGAAGAAAGCGTGTTCCATATCTTTGGCGTACCGGAGTTTATCCATTCGGACAATGGGAAACAGTTCATCTCAGAACTGTTTGCCAGCTTTCTGGGAAAATACGGGGTCAAGCATATTCGCACCGCGATCTACTCTCCTCAAGCCAATGCTTCAGAACGGATTAACCGCTCCGTGCTGACGAAGACAAGATCGTACCTAAGCGGTGATCAGAAAACTTGGGACATCCACGTCAGCAACGCGGCTTTCTCACTGAGGAGTGTAGTTCACGATGCGACTACGTTGGAACCCTATTACGCTGTGTTTGGTACCCACATGGTACAACACGCGGGAGCGTATGATGTCCTCCGCAAACTAGGTACGGTCAAAGATATGGACATGGAAATTATCGACAATAAGGACAAATTAGAGCTAATAAGAAGTAAAATATTTGACAATCTAAGGCTAGCACATCAAAAAGCAACCAAAACATACAACACGCGAAGCAGAGAAGTCAAGTATAGAGTAGGACAGATCGTATATAGACGAAATTTCAAGCAAAGCAGTTTACCTGACAATTACAATGCTAAGCTAGGACACAAGTTTTTAAAATCAATTATTTTGAGAGCAAAGGGTAATTCCCTATATGAAGTAGGTAACCTAAGAGGCGAAAAGGTGGGCGTATACCACGCCAAAGATTTGCACACCTAGAGGCAAGTGTTAGAAAACACTCTTGACGCACTCATGCATGCCGTTGCCGGAATAGCTGTGATATATATGTATGTATGTATTTAGTTATGTCCTATAGATAGAGTATTTATTTATTTATTATAGAGTTTATTTATTGATAGAGATAGTTTATTTATTATAGAGTATATTTATTTATAGAGTTTATTTATTTATAGAGATTATTTATTTATATATAGAGCCTACTTATTTATTATATAGTTTATTTACATATAGAGTTTATTTATTATTGTATATTTATTTTATAGTTTATTTATTAGTGTTAGGTGGGGCGACCTGGATATATCCAAATGCACCCCTATAATGATTTGTAGGTAGCATACGGGTACATCCACATCTGTGATATGGAAGCTGTGATACAAAATCTGTGATATGAAAGTTGGGATACAAAACCTGTGATATACAAGCTGTGATTGGTGAGAATGCAAGAAGTGCCCAGCTAGCCTCAACGGTTGAAGTAGAGCATCTCAGGGCGTAGGCCCTTGTCACACATTGGGCAATAACAATAAACAAATAAAAGATAAACTAAAGCGCTGGAGCCAACTAACATAAAGGTAATGAACTAGGCCCCTTTTTTTTACGAGGCCGGTTGGCTCACGACTACTCGCCAACCGTCGTCGAGCCTGTTACGAGGGCCTGCACCCCGTCCGACGAGCTGAGCCGAGCAACCGCGAGCGTGCCGCCGTCCTCCTTTCTCGCACCGAAGACGCCTCCGTGGCCAAGCCTAGCTCACAACACGCAGTTCAATAAGCGTTTGTATTGACCTAAAACAGAATTTTGTGATCGGAGATAAAACATATTTCAGCTTTCAGAAACGACTGCATGATTTCCTATTATCATGATGATTACCAATTAAACAAGTTTGTTAAAAAGGAATCGCACAATCATATACAATTCGATTGCACTTCCACGATATTTCGATTTCATTAGCAATCATGCCTACAACTATACCCCCGATTGGTAACAAATTAATTAAATAATTTTACAATGAAATTTTCCTCAGAGTTACCTTGGAAATCAAATCCACAATCGCATGTACACCGTAATTGTGGGGTTTAGTATTTTATTACATTTTTAAGAAAATGTAACTCCAGATTAGGTGCTACCTGCCTCTGATGCGTGAAATAACGTACCAATAAATTACAGGTGATGCCAAACAGTCCCATACACATAAATCTTTGTTTATGTGGTGGACGCAAGTCGTCTGTCGACGGTGTTAAATTCGTTCGCTCGTTCATTCATTCGTTCGATTGTTTGCACAAGGTGAATTGGAGGCCTAGCAATAAATTATTTTGATTGTCAAAACCGTAAGTAAAATATCACTTTGGCACTGTTTTTCTGTCGTAGCTGTAACGCAGTTCTATCTGATCTGAATGACTCGTGAACATTTTAGTTAGAAAACTCATGTGTAATTAAAAAGGAAATATAGAATTATTGGGGAGCATTTATATAAAATGTAGTTTAAGAGATCTTAATGTTTGCTGACATTACATGTCACTTGATCAAAATAAGGTTCACCTGATACCATCCTATAGGGAATATTAATTTTGATATAAGTGATTTGTTACATAGAAAAATAATAACGATATACCCCCAAAAGCATTATCTATTTGCGATCAGAATCAAAAGTTATGTCGCTCTAAACATATCCACCTGTCTATCTATCCGTCCGTATGTAATCAGTTTTCGGGCCTAAATTTAAGCTAGAAAGATGAAATTTTATTTGTAGGCCTTTTAGAACCAGCAGTGCAATGTATGCAATTTGATATACGCCGACTTTTTCTTTTTTTTTTCAAAATTTATACTAGAATATACCTTTAGTTTATCTACAATTCGTCCATGCATTGTACTTGGTCACGTCTATATTTAGTTTTTTAAAAGCTATTTACGAGTACGATGGTGGCTAAGTTTTATTGTGAATATCTCATCAGATTCCGTGAACTTGGGTTATAAGTTGTGGCAGTCACTTCCACTTTCTTCTGAAAAAAAATCGTAACAACATTTTTTCAGATAAAATCTCTTAAAAAATCCCAGAAATATCCTCAGGAAGATGTCATTACAATTGAAATAATAATCCCAATTTGTAAGGGATGAGTGGTAGGGTATACAATAAGGTGGGTCGCTAATGTATGGGCAAAAATAAAACTTATTTGATCATATTCTAATAGTGATATTATGATGTCTTAGGTCTAGACAAATAATAATTGACTAAAAAAAGTTAAATTAATTAATATCTTTAGCCCGCGCATGCGATTCAAAGTTTCAGGAATTTCCGAAAAAACAACCTTTGGATAAACTTTATATTTTATTAAGAAACAAATATGTATATTAATATTATAAGAAGGAATATTAGGAAATATTACATAAAATTCATGAACAATCAGCATAGTAAAATCATTTGGTAATAGAAAACATTAATATAATATAAAAAAAAAATCGAAATTATTATCATTTGACCACAAAATTTCGTTTGCTGTCCAAACGCGGCATAAGCTTTCTGGATGCAATTTTTGCTTGTATTATACCTTCTCTTGATTTTTTATCGCATAAAGACATTGATGCTTCCGTCACTATTTTTACAGATCGTTCGACTGCTGTGTATGACATGGAAGCTTTAAAAAAATTAAATTTTCGTCGCCCTGAATTTCGAATTTCGTGCTTTTAGTA
This sequence comes from Pocota personata, assembly GCA_963082735.1. Lineage (NCBI taxonomy): Eukaryota > Metazoa > Arthropoda > Insecta > Diptera > Syrphidae > Pocota > Pocota personata. The sequence continues at coordinate 86,168,601 of OY720431.1, forward strand.
TCCTCCTGGCAGCGAGTTTTCATCTGACAACATCGAAAGAAGCAAATTTTCGGGGTGATCAAAATAGGCGTTACGTTGAATTACGGGATCTACTATTAATTTTAATTCTGCTGGCAGGTGAACTTTTAATTAATTTCCACAAATTCCTAGACCCATCCTTGCAAGTTGGATTTGTTTTTATTTCAAACCATACTGGAGCGTATACTTTCACACAATATTCAGCTAATAGTTTTAATTCATTTGATGGATTTGATGTAGCAATATATAATCGCAATATTCTATTTGCTTTTGTTAAATATCGAGCATGGGACAATTTTCCTGGGGACCTATTAGTCAAATCTTCAGAACATTTTCCACAAATAACTGACATTGTTATTTCGTATAAGTATTTTTGATCTGTACTTAAGTCTTCAAATTTAACGTCAATAAGTTCGCTTTGTATTTTTTTTATAGTTTGTGATTGAAAATTTTTCGCAGTTTTCTATTGATTTGCCAACAGGACCAGCATGTGACGATGGGCCAATTGTGACATCATCTAATTTGTCTCAAATGCAAATCGTTTAAATGTAGCATGCAAATAATCCACTTCAAAGGGCGTTGAATTCTTTTTTCAAAGAGTCTAATCACACCGTTGAATTTTCCTGAGTTAGTGGCTGTACCATCACAACCAAGAGCCATCAAATCATCCAGTTCAATTTTTTGTGAAAAAAAGAAGGGCATTAATCGATTCTACAATACCTTTGGCAGTACCTTGAATTGGTGTGGCGTAACCAATATAAACTGAATCTCGCTCTTTAACAACGGATAATGTTCTTCAATCACTGTTTGTCTGTACCTTTTTGCTCCTTTCTTTGCAATTTTTAGTGTCTTATGTTTTCGGCCATCAAAGTATAAAGCAGGTAAGTGAAGCTGCGTTTGTTGTTTGTATAATTCATTTCGTTCTTTCTTCCTTTCCCGGCGTATTTTTGATTTATCAACAACTTCAATATCCGCAGATATATCGTGCAATTCTGATAGCGGCTGCTCTATCAGAAATACTGTAACGGTCGCAGGTTTTTGACAATATAGGCAAAGTTTTTCAAGACTTTGTTGTTTTCTTCTTTGTTTGAGATGTGGAAGGTAAGTTTAGCCTATCAGGCGAAGAGTTATTATCTTCCGACTCACTCGAAGAATGACACCAACTCCTGCTGTTCAGTATTACACTTCTCTTGATTTTTGTTAATGTCCAAACTAGGTTTTTTTGTCTTCGAGGCTCGCGTTTCCTTTTTTTGTAATTTAGTTGTAAGAATGTGGTCTATTTCACCAATCCGAATCTTCCTCTAATATCTTTGGTATCTTGTTTTATCTTGGACAACAACAAAGTCGGATTTGTTTACATTTACATGAACAAATGTCGAATAGAACTCTGCTGTGCTGCATAAAATCATTTTTATGTTCAGCAGATACCTTTTAAAGAATTGATGAGGTTTTTGCACTTTAAATGATAAGCCTTTAATAGCTGAATGACTCTTGTGCGTGAAACCGTAGGTAGGGACGATTTTCTCCAAACATTTTCTACTTTTTGAGACACAAGCTCGGCAATATCTAAAAATGATGGTTCTTTGATAGTATTTCTGCTAATTTTAAGTTGTAGCCTATTCCATTCATAACATTTCATGACATCTTAGTAGGTCGGCAAAACATTGTCATTAATGTCTTCTACATTCCCGAATATAGGGCACTTATAACTTTGTCTTCTAGTTTCCTTAATGGTATATTAGTTACTTTAGAGAAAATAATGTTACGAGTGTAAAACGCGGTACTAATTATTTTTGTCGCACTAAAACCAAACTAAATCAATTACTGTACTAAGTGATGCGATACGCACGAGTTACGTCTCTTTATTTTAAATAATAAATAAAACAATATTGTATTAAAGTTTTATCTTTATTCATTGAAATTCAATTGAGGACTAACTTACTGCCTAGCTGTTGCTTAAAATGAAAACTTAGCGCTAGACTTACAACTAAACAAAACAGTAAACAAACAATTTTCCGTTCATTGTGTTTAAGTGCAAAACACCTGCTACACTGCACTTGTTTTCGTTGACGCACTTGCGAGTGCAAAGCAGCTCCAAAGCTTCGCGATGAATTAAAGTGCAAAACATCAGCGTTGGATTTTATCTAATGCCGTTCCTCCGCCCAAGAGCAAAACACCTGCACAGTTTCGCGAAGGGTTCAAGTGCAAACAATTAAGTTTGTACGAAACTCACGCGAATTATATGCCGTTACTTAATTTCACTATTTTTTACGTTCGTATCAAACTTGGGGATCGATGCGCAGGCTGTTACACATAAAATAAATGAATAATATTTTACAGGTTTGTAATTGACCTAATAAGACAACATATTTTCGCTAAAAAAAAATTTGTTGACCCACCCTAATATACAGGGATTGTAACTTTTCTGTATTTTTGTTTAACCAATTAATTCGCATATTATCCATTTTATACATAAATACAACATTGAAATATGAATGTTTGTTTTTAGCATAGTTCTTAAATGCCTGAATAAGTTGCGGCAAATATTTGCTCACATGTACATACATATGTATGTCTCCCACTTAGAAACTCACAATTTATATTGAAATCCGTCCACTTTTTGGGAATATCTCCCATAGAGGTTTTGGGTATCATTGTATAACTTGAATATTGAAGATAATTATACATTTATAAAGCTTAAATTAAATTATTAAGTATTGGTCTGGGGTCGAATCGTCTGATATCTGAACGGATATAAAATCGTGTATGAAGCATCATATTACCCGTAATCGAATAAAATATAACGTAATTCGGTATTAAGGCTTCCGTGAACCAGCACATTCTTTGGAAATGTCTTCCAATTAATCAGCAGCAATCGTACTCATAATTTGTAGTCTTCTTGCACTTAAACGCTAGAATTGATTTGAATACCCACCAATACTTTAGTGGAAAGTTTATTTTATTGGCTTTGGATTAATATACAAATTATAACATTATGTTCGGGTACCTATTATTTATAGTCCTTGAAATAGATTAAGTCAATATGTATATATACAAATATCTATTATAACTTAGGAGGTTTAATGAAACGCATTACTTTTTTACGAATTCATCTAACTTCTTATTATAAACATTAATTCAAGCAATTTAAGTTACTAAAACAAAACCTCAATTTTGTCAAGAAAGATTTCGTAGCAAAACGTTTTTGGAAATGAAAATTGGTTTATTTCATTTAGTTTAACTTTAATTCAAATTAATTAAATAAAAGATGTAGCCGCGAATCAACATTATTTCGATTAAATATTTTGTTGGTTTTTTTTTCACTTCCTATTTTTATATATATTGTAATATGCGAGCTACGGCTCGAGTAGATAAAACGATATTCTGTGAAATTTATTTCTTTATTTTCTAGTCTATAGAACAATTCAAGTTCACACTATACTATTCTTCGCAAATACTTTTCTTACAAGGTCTCTTTCCTCTCAAATCACTTTATCTCCTTTCAATTACTTAATTCACAAATCCAAACTAATTGCTTTCTCTTGTTCACTCTCAACTTTCAATTTATCACAAAATTACAACTTCGCCCATTATCACTTTTCCAATCTCTTCGCCACGGTTCTAAACCAACTGCCCCCTCTCGATCGCCATCTGTCCTTATATAGCAGAAGTTTCTGATAGCCAGAAACTTCTAGCAAATTCTTCGACCACTGGAACAAGAAAATTCTGATGTAATAATTCCAAGATGACAATCATTCTTGCAGTTGTAATTCCCTCTCATCCGTGATATTATCCGTCTCTTTCGTAGACATGAACTGTGGAAACCGCAGACACGAACCTCGAATGAAAGGACACTTCGGACCAAAGTTCTGCCAGAATGAAAAGACACTTCGAAATGGGTTGCATAGTCGTAGGAGCGTAGTTATTATTATGCTACAATATGATAAATAGTTATTTTTAACTCAAAGTTAGTGAAAAATTTGGCTTGAAAATTGTAATTTTTCATACAAATAATTTCCAAGTCTCAACTTGGGACTCTGTTAAATTACAATTCAAAAAGTCTCCGCACAGTGGTATTCTTTCGCATTTATCCTTTCCAGTCAATATAAACAGAGCAAATTAAAAAAAAAACTTGTTTATGAAAGACTAGCAATTCTTCTTTATGATAACAAAATTTACAACACTGTTACTGAATAACATAGCGGCAATGATCATGAAAGTCAGAAAAGTCACAAAACAAACAGCAAAAAAGTCTTTTTGCCTGCTGTGTCAGAAAAAAAATGTATTTGTTAATAGTTCCAGTAGTAGTCAGTTGTGTTTCCTTATTGTGTTATACAAAAGTGTTTTTTTATCAATATGAAGAAGTAAAATGCGCAAATTCCTTTGGCGACGAAGAAAATGACCATACACTTGAAAGAAGGCACATCTTTAGGGGAAAAAAAATTACAAAATAACTGAGATATTTATTTTCTGGAAATTTATTCCAGGTGTAGTACATACGAGTATGTCGAATTTAAATATGGAATTCGACCTCATCATATTCAATTCTTTGAAACCGATTTTCCACTACTCTTCCACACATATCGGCCGGAACGTTGGCAATTTCGCGTTCGTTATTGTTCCTGAGCTACTCTAACGTTGTTGGCTTGTTGGCCACCAACAACTTAACGTAATCCCATAATTCGACCGGACCATTTCTCGAGATTACACGATTACAGAACTTCCCCTTCAATAGATCAATTGTTTGACTAGTATGTGGCATTTGGCACCATATTGTTGGAACCACATATCACTGTTCATCCAATTCTGGCCAAAACTAATCTTCCAACATAGCACGATGGCGAACTCCATTGACTGTAACATGGCGATCATTTTCATCGGCGAAAAAATATGGTCCAATCACACCTCCGGCATGAAATCCAGACCACGCGGTCACTTTTTGTGGATGGAATCTCTTGAAGCACATGTGGGTTTATTGCTGTCCAATAATGCATATTTTGCTTAAATTGGAGTAAGCGCTCTTAGAGTTGCGACCACCGATTCAGAATTTCGGTAGTAATTTTTAATAATTTTCAAACGTTGCTCGTACGTAAACTTCACCATGATAAAAACGCAAACCTTGACTGAAATTTTGATATTAACAGATCATAAAAAAAGTTTAAGGGTGCGTTCGTATTAAAATACAAAATTGTTACGTCCCTATTGAAAAACCGTTTATAATATAATACCCTATAATCTTTCAATCTATTATTCACAATAAGACTATTACAATAAATTGTTCGGAAAAATAAACACCACTCATAGCCATATAAAATGTGTTGAAGAAATGTAGAGAAATCAACGTTATTTCATTCAGACAATACTCGTGGTTTTCAGACTAAAGTAAAAATTTTGAGTAAAACGAAATTTTTTGTAAAGTGGGTGGACTTCATTATTAAAAGCCTATAAATGAATGGTGACGTACCTTTGAAGCTGGTTACAAATACACAAACTTTTGGTGATCTATCGTTATTATTTATCTTTGTTACAAACTCTGTATATCAAAATTAGTATACCCTATGGGATAGGGTACAGTAATTATAGCTTCATGGTTTACTCCAAGTAATAAAGATGATTTTTGAAAGTCGAAAAATATTCAGGTTTGCGGTATTTACAAGGAAAATAAAGGGCTTGACTGAGTCGCACGTATTTGGTCCATATGTGCTGTTCATTTGTAAATTGTTCAGATTACAAATTCAGGCAAAATCGATAAGAAACGATAAATAAAAGACGGATTTTTCGTAAAATGCGTTACAGATAAAAATTTTTTTTACAACACATGAAAAATGTTAATGTCATGCCTTTTTTAAAGATACCCTTAGGGGTAACTATTAAACTTCTACCGACTAAACCCTCTCCATCTTCAGGCAATCGGACTTTGAGTCTGCTTCTTGCATTCCTCCACTTTCCTTAACCTCTATAGGGCTTCAATATTTTATTCCCGTAACAGGGTTATGTCCTGTTTCCCCTTCTTCACGCTTCTTCTATGTTGGTGCCAGTTTTCTTCATTTGTGCGCATTATTCTGTGACGATGTTATCTATCTGGAGTGATTTCGCACATCTCCGTCTCCACTCCAAGCCATCCGAAGCATTTAAAAATCGTATGATTGTTTGTTTATGAAAGACTAGCAATTCTTCTTTATGATAACAAAATTTACAACACTGTTACTGAATAACATAGCGGCAATGATCATGAAAGTCAGAAAAGTCACAAAACAAACAGCAAAAAAGTCTTTTTGCCTGCTGTGTCAGAAAAAAAATGTATTTGTTAATAGTTCCAGTAGTAGTCAGTTGTGTTTCCTTATTGTGTTATACAAAAGTGTTTTTTTATCAATATGAAGAAGTAAAATGCGCAAATTCCTTTGGCGACGAAGAAAATGACCATACACTTGAAAGAAGGCACATCTTTAGGGGAAAAAAAATTACAAAATAACTGAGATATTTATTTTCTGGAAATTTATTCCAGGTGTAGTACATACGAGTATGTCGAATTTAAATATGGAATTCGACCTCATCATATTCAATTCTTTGAAACCGATTTTCCACTACTCTTCCACACATATCGGCCGGAACGTTGGCAATTTCGCGTTCGTTATTGTTCCTGAGCTACTCTAACGTTGTTGGCTTGTTGGCCACCAACAACTTAACGTAATCCCATAATTCGACCGGACCATTTCTCGAGATTACACGATTACAGAACTTCCCCTTCAATAGATCAATTGTTTGACTAGTATGTGGCATTTGGCACCATATTGTTGGAACCACATATCACTGTTCATCCAATTCTGGCCAAAACTAATCTTCCAACATAGCACGATGGCGAACTCCATTGACTGTAACATGGCGATCATTTTCATCGGCGAAAAAATATGGTCCAATCACACCTCCGGCATGAAATCCAGACCACGCGGTCACTTTTTGTGGATGGAATCTCTTGAAGCACATGTGGGTTTATTGCTGTCCAATAATGCATATTTTGCTTAAATTGGAGTAAGCGCTCTTAGAGTTGCGACCACCGATTCAGAATTTCGGTAGTAATTTTTAATAATTTTCAAACGTTGCTCGTACGTAAACTTCACCATGATAAAAACGCAAACCTTGACTGAAATTTTGATATTAACAGATCATAAAAAAAGTTTAAGGGTGCGTTCGTATTAAAATACAAAATTGTTACGTCCCTATTGAAAAACCGTTTATAATATAATACCCTATAATCTTTCAATCTATTATTCACAATAAGACTATTACAATAAATTGTTCGGAAAAATAAACACCACTCATAGCCATATAAAATGTGTTGAAGAAATGTAGAGAAATCAACGTTATTTCATTCAGACAATACTCGTGGTTTTCAGACTAAAGTAAAAATTTTGAGTAAAACGAAATTTTTTGTAAAGTGGGTGGACTTCATTATTAAAAGCCTATAAATGAATGGTGACGTACCTTTGAAGCTGGTTACAAATACACAAACTTTTGGTGATCTATCGTTATTATTTATCTTTGTTACAAACTCTGTATATCAAAATTAGTATACCCTATGGGATAGGGTACAGTAATTATAGCTTCATGGTTTACTCCAAGTAATAAAGATGATTTTTGAAAGTCGAAAAATATTCAGGTTTGCGGTATTTACAAGGAAAATAAAGGGCTTGACTGAGTCGCACGTATTTGGTCCATATGTGCTGTTCATTTGTAAATTGTTCAGATTACAAATTCAGGCAAAATCGATAAGAAACGATAAATAAAAGACGGATTTTTCGTAAAATGCGTTACAGATAAAAATTTTTTTTACAACACATGAAAAATGTTAATGTCATGCCTTTTTTAAAGATACCCTTAGGGGTAACTATTAAACTTCTACCGACTAAACCCTCTCCATCTTCAGGCAATCGGACTTTGAGTCTGCTTCTTGCATTCCTCCACTTTCCTTAACCTCTATAGGGCTTCAATATTTTATTCCCGTAACAGGGTTATGTCCTGTTTCCCCTTCTTCACGCTTCTTCTATGTTGGTGCCAGTTTTCTTCATTTGTGCGCATTATTCTGTGACGATGTTATCTATCTGGAGTGATTTCGCACATCTCCGTCTCCACTCCAAGCCATCCGAAGCATTTAAAAATCGTATGATTGTTTGTTTATGAAAGACTAGCAATTCTTCTTTATGATAACAAAATTTACAACACTGTTACTGAATAACATAGCGGCAATGATCATGAAAGTCAGAAAAGTCACAAAACAAACAGCAAAAAAGTCTTTTTGCCTGCTGTGTCAGAAAAAAAATGTATTTGTTAATAGTTCCAGTAGTAGTCAGTTGTGTTTCCTTATTGTGTTATACAAAAGTGTTTTTTTATCAATATGAAGAAGTAAAATGCGCAAATTCCTTTGGCGACGAAGAAAATGACCATACACTTGAAAGAAGGCACATCTTTAGGGGAAAAAAAATTACAAAATAACTGAGATATTTATTTTCTGGAAATTTATTCCAGGTGTAGTACATACGAGTATGTCGAATTTAAATATGGAATTCGACCTCATCATATTCAATTCTTTGAAACCGATTTTCCACTACTCTTCCACACATATCGGCCGGAACGTTGGCAATTTCGCGTTCGTTATTGTTCCTGAGCTACTCTAACGTTGTTGGCTTGTTGGCCACCAACAACTTAACGTAATCCCATAATTCGACCGGACCATTTCTCGAGATTACACGATTACAGAACTTCCCCTTCAATAGATCAATTGTTTGACTAGTATGTGGCATTTGGCACCATATTGTTGGAACCACATATCACTGTTCATCCAATTCTGGCCAAAACTAATCTTCCAACATAGCACGATGGCGAACTCCATTGACTGTAACATGGCGATCATTTTCATCGGCGAAAAAATATGGTCCAATCACACCTCCGGCATGAAATCCAGACCACGCGGTCACTTTTTGTGGATGGAATCTCTTGAAGCACATGTGGGTTTATTGCTGTCCAATAATGCATATTTTGCTTAAATTGGAGTAAGCGCTCTTAGAGTTGCGACCACCGATTCAGAATTTCGGTAGTAATTTTTAATAATTTTCAAACGTTGCTCGTACGTAAACTTCACCATGATAAAAACGCAAACCTTGACTGAAATTTTGATATTAACAGATCATAAAAAAAGTTTAAGGGTGCGTTCGTATTAAAATACAAAATTGTTACGTCCCTATTGAAAAACCGTTTATAATATAATACCCTATAATCTTTCAATCTATTATTCACAATAAGACTATTACAATAAATTGTTCGGAAAAATAAACACCACTCATAGCCATATAAAATGTGTTGAAGAAATGTAGAGAAATCAACGTTATTTCATTCAGACAATACTCGTGGTTTTCAGACTAAAGTAAAAATTTTGAGTAAAACGAAATTTTTTGTAAAGTGGGTGGACTTCATTATTAAAAGCCTATAAATGAATGGTGACGTACCTTTGAAGCTGGTTACAAATACACAAACTTTTGGTGATCTATCGTTATTATTTAACTTTGTTACAAACTCTGTATATCAAAATTAGTATACCCTATGGGATAGGGTACAGTAATTATAGCTTCATGGTTTACTCCAAGTAATAAAGATGATTTTTGAAAGTCGAAAAATATTCAGGTTTGCGGTATTTACAAGGAAAATAAAGGGCTTGACTGAGTCGCACGTATTTGGTCCATATGTGCTGTTCATTTGTAAATTGTTCAGATTACAAATTCAGGCAAAATCGATAAGAAACGATAAATAAAAGACGGATTTTTCGTAAAATGCGTTACAGATAAAAATTTTTTTTACAACACATGAAAAATGTTAATGTCATGCCTTTTTTAAAGATACCCTTAGGGGTAACTATTAAACTTCTACCGACTAAACCCTCTCCATCTTCAGGCAATCGGACTTTGAGTCTGCTTCTTGCATTCCTCCACTTTCCTTAACCTCTATAGGGCTTCAATATTTTATTCCCGTAACAGGGTTATGTCCTGTTTCCCCTTCTTCACGCTTCTTCTATGTTGGTGCCAGTTTTCTTCATTTGTGCGCATTATTCTGTGACGATGTTATCTATCTGGAGTGATTTCGCACATCTCCGTCTCCACTCCAAGCCATCCGAAGCATTTAAAAATCGTATGATTGTTTGTTTATGAAAGACTAGCAATTCTTCTTTATGATAACAAAATTTACAACACTGTTACTGAATAACATAGCGGCAATGATCATGAAAGTCAGAAAAGTCACAAAACAAACAGCAAAAAAGTCTTTTTGCCTGCTGTGTCAGAAAAAAAATGTATTTGTTAATAGTTCCAGTAGTAGTCAGTTGTGTTTCCTTATTGTGTTATACAAAAGTGTTTTTTTATCAATATGAAGAAGTAAAATGCGCAAATTCCTTTGGCGACGAAGAAAATGACCATACACTTGAAAGAAGGCACATCTTTAGGGGAAAAAAAATTACAAAATAACTGAGATATTTATTTTCTGGAAATTTATTCCAGGTGTAGTACATACGAGTATGTCGAATTTAAATATGGAATTCGACCTCATCATATTCAATTCTTTGAAACCGATTTTCCACTACTCTTCCACACATATCGGCCGGAACGTTGGCAATTTCGCGTTCGTTATTGTTCCTGAGCTACTCTAACGTTGTTGGCTTGTTGGCCACCAACAACTTAACGTAATCCCATAATTCGACCGGACCATTTCTCGAGATTACACGATTACAGAACTTCCCCTTCAATAGATCAATTGTTTGACTAGTATGTGGCATTTGGCACCATATTGTTGGAACCACATATCACTGTTCATCCAATTCTGGCCAAAACTAATCTTCCAACATAGCACGATGGCGAACTCCATTGACTGTAACATGGCGATCATTTTCATCGGCGAAAAAATATGGTCCAATCACACCTCCGGCATGAAATCCAGACCACGCGGTCACTTTTTGTGGATGGAATCTCTTGAAGCACATGTGGGTTTATTGCTGTCCAATAATGCATATTTTGCTTAAATTGGAGTAAGCGCTCTTAGAGTTGCGACCACCGATTCAGAATTTCGGTAGTAATTTTTAATAATTTTCAAACGTTGCTCGTACGTAAACTTCACCATGATAAAAACGCAAACCTTGACTGAAATTTTGATATTAACAGATCATAAAAAAAGTTTAAGGGTGCGTTCGTATTAAAATACAAAATTGTTACGTCCCTATTGAAAAACCGTTTATAATATAATACCCTATAATCTTTCAATCTATTATTCACAATAAGACTATTACAATAAATTGTTCGGAAAAATAAACACCACTCATAGCCATATAAAATGTGTTGAAGAAATGTAGAGAAATCAACGTTATTTCATTCAGACAATACTCGTGGTTTTCAGACTAAAGTAAAAATTTTGAGTAAAACGAAATTTTTTGTAAAGTGGGTGGACTTCATTATTAAAAGCCTATAAATGAATGGTGACGTACCTTTGAAGCTGGTTACAAATACACAAACTTTTGGTGATCTATCGTTATTATTTATCTTTGTTACAAACTCTGTATATCAAAATTAGTATACCCTATGGGATAGGGTACAGTAATTATAGCTTCATGGTTTACTCCAAGTAATAAAGATGATTTTTGAAAGTCGAAAAATATTCAGGTTTGCGGTATTTACAAGGAAAATAAAGGGCTTGACTGAGTCGCACGTATTTGGTCCATATGTGCTGTTCATTTGTAAATTGTTCAGATTACAAATTCAGGCAAAATCGATAAGAAACGATAAATAAAAGACGGATTTTTCGTAAAATGCGTTACAGATAAAAATTTTTTTTACAACACATGAAAAATGTTAATGTCATGCCTTTTTTAAAGATACCCTTAGGGGTAACTATTAAACTTCTACCGACTAAACCCTCTCCATCTTCAGGCAATCGGACTTTGAGTCTGCTTCTTGCATTCCTCCACTTTCCTTAACCTCTATAGGGCTTCAATATTTTATTCCCGTAACAGGGTTATGTCCTGTTTCCCCTTCTTCACGCTTCTTCTATGTTGGTGCCAGTTTTCTTCATTTGTGCGCATTATTCTGTGACGATGTTATCTATCTGGAGTGATTTCGCACATCTCCGTCTCCACTCCAAGCCATCCGAAGCATTTAAAAATCGTATGATTGTTTGTTTATGAAAGACTAGCAATTCTTCTTTATGATAACAAAATTTACAACACTGTTACTGAATAACATAGCGGCAATGATCATGAAAGTCAGAAAAGTCACAAAACAAACAGCAAAAAAGTCTTTTTGCCTGCTGTGTCAGAAAAAAAATGTATTTGTTAATAGTTCCAGTAGTAGTCAGTTGTGTTTCCTTATTGTGTTATACAAAAGTGTTTTTTTATCAATATGAAGAAGTAAAATGCGCAAATTCCTTTGGCGACGAAGAAAATGACCATACACTTGAAAGAAGGCACATCTTTAGGGGAAAAAAAATTACAAAATAACTGAGATATTTATTTTCTGGAAATTTATTCCAGGTGTAGTACATACGAGTATGTCGAATTTAAATATGGAATTCGACCTCATCATATTCAATTCTTTGAAACCGATTTTCCACTACTCTTCCACACATATCGGCCGGAACGTTGGCAATTTCGCGTTCGTTATTGTTCCTGAGCTACTCTAACGTTATTGGCTTGTTGGCCACCAACAACTTAACGTAATCCCATAATTCGACCGGACCATTTCTCGAGATTACACGATTACAGAACTTCCCCTTCAATAGATCAATTGTTTGACTAGTATGTGGCATTTGGCACCATATTGTTGGAACCACATATCACTGTTCATCCAATTCTGGCCAAAACTAATCTTCCAACATAGCACGATGGCGAACTCCATTGACTGTAACATGGCGATCATTTTCATCGGCGAAAAAATATGGTCCAATCACACCTCCGGCATGAAATCCAGACCACGCGGTCACTTTTTGTGGATGGAATCTCTTGAAGCACATGTGGGTTTATTGCTGTCCAATAATGCATATTTTGCTTAAATTGGAGTAAGCGCTCTTAGAGTTGCGACCACCGATTCAGAATTTCGGTAGTAATTTTTAATAATTTTCAAACGTTGCTCGTACGTAAACTTCACCATGATAAAAACGCAAACCTTGACTGAAATTTTGATATTAACAGATCATAAAAAAAGTTTAAGGGTGCGTTCGTATTAAAATACAAAATTGTTACGTCCCTATTGAAAAACCGTTTATAATATAATACCCTATAATCTTTCAATCTATTATTCACAATAAGACTATTACCATAAATTGTTCGGAAAAATAAACACCACTCATAGCCATATAAAATGTGTTGAAGAAATGTAGAGAAATCAACGTTATTTCATTCAGACAATACTCGTGGTTTTCAGACTAAAGTAAAAATTTTGAGTAAAACGAAATTTTTTGTAAAGTGGGTGGACTTCATTATTAAAAGCCTATAAATGAATGGTGACGTACCTTTGAAGCTGGTTACAAATACACAAACTTTTGGTGATCTATCGTTATTATTTATCTTTGTTACAAACTCTGTATATCAAAATTAGTATACCCTATGGGATAGGGTACAGTAATTATAGCTTCATGGTTTACTCCAAGTAATAAAGATGATTTTTGAAAGTCGAAAAATATTCAGGTTTGCGGTATTTACAAGGAAAATAAAGGGCTTGACTGAGTCGCACGTATTTGGTCCATATGTGCTGTTCATTTGTAAATTGTTCAGATTACAAATTCAGGCAAAATCGATAAGAAACGATAAATAAAAGACGGATTTTTCGTAAAATGCGTTACAGATAAAAATTTTTTTTACAACACATGAAAAATGTTAATGTCATGCCTTTTTTAAAGATACCCTTAGGGGTAACTATTAAACTTCTACCGACTAAACCCTCTCCATCTTCAGGCAATCGGACTTTGAGTCTGCTTCTTGCATTCCTCCACTTTCCTTAACCTCTATAGGGCTTCAATATTTTATTCCCGTAACAGGGTTATGTCCTGTTTCCCCTTCTTCACGCTTCTTCTATGTTGGTGCCAGTTTTCTTCATTTGTGCGCATTATTCTGTGACGATGTTATCTATCTGGAGTGATTTCGCACATCTCCGTCTCCACTCCAAGCCATCCGAAGCATTTAAAAATCGTATGATTGTTTGTTTATGAAAGACTAGCAATTCTTCTTTATGATAACAAAATTTACAACACTGTTACTGAATAACATAGCGGCAATGATCATGAAAGTCAGAAAAGTCACAAAACAAACAGCAAAAAAGTCTTTTTGCCTGCTGTGTCAGAAAAAAAATGTATTTGTTAATAGTTCCAGTAGTAGTCAGTTGTGTTTCCTTATTGTGTTATACAAAAGTGTTTTTTTATCAATATGAAGAAGTAAAATGCGCAAATTCCTTTGGCGACGAAGAAAATGACCATACACTTGAAAGAAGGCACATCTTTAGGGGAAAAAAAATTACAAAATAACTGAGATATTTATTTTCTGGAAATTTATTCCAGGTGTAGTACATACGAGTATGTCGAATTTAAATATGGAATTCGATCTCATCATATTCAATTCTTTGAAACCGATTTTCCACTACTCTTCCACACATATCGGCCGGAACGTTGGCAATTTCGCGTTAGTTATTGTTCCTGAGCTACTCTAACGTTGTTGGCTTGTTGGCCACCAACAACTTAACGTAATCCCATAATTCGACCGGACCATTTCTCGAGATTACACGATTACAGAACTTCCCCTTCAATAGATCAATTGTTTGACTAGTATGTGGCATTTGGCACCATATTGTTGGAACCACATATCACTGTTCATCCAATTCTGGCCAAAACTAATCTTCCAACATAGCACGATGGCGAACTCCATTGACTGTAACATGGCGATCATTTTCATCGGCGAAAAAATATGGTCCAATCACACCTCCGGCATGAAATCCAGACCACGCGGTCACTTTTTGTGGATGGAATCTCTTGAAGCACATGTGGGTTTATTGCTGTCCAATAATGCATATTTTGCTTAAATTGGAGTAAGCGCTCTTAGAGTTGCGACCACCGATTCAGAATTTCGGTAGTAATTTTTAATAATTTTCAAACGTTGCTCGTACGTAAACTTCACCATGATAAAAACGCAAACCTTGACTGAAATTTTGATATTAATAGATCATAAAAAAAGTTTAAGGGTGCGTTCGTATTAAAATACAAAATTGTTACGTCCCTATTGAAAAACCGTTTATAATATAATACCCTATAATCTTTCAATCTATTATTCACAATAAGACTATTACCATAAATTGTTCGGAAAAATAAACACCACCCATAGCCATATAAAATGTGTTGAAGAAATGTAGAGAAATCAACGTTATTTCATTCAGACAATACTCGTGGTTTTCAGACTAAAGTAAAAATTTTGAGTAAAACGAAATTTTTTGTAAAGTGGGTGGACTTCATTATTAAAAGCCTATAAATGAATGGTGACGTACCTTTGAAGCTGGTTACAAATACACAAACTTTTGGTGATCTATCGTTATTATTTATCTTTGTTACAAACTCTGTATATCAAAATTAGTATACCCTATGGGATAGGGTACAGTAATTATAGCTTCATGGTTTACTCCAAGTAATAAAGATGATTTTTGAAAGTCGAAAAATATTCAGGTTTGCGGTATTTACAAGGAAAATAAAGGGCTTGACTGAGTCGCACGTATTTGGTCCATATGTGCTGTTCATTTGTAAATTGTTCAGATTACAAATTCAGGCAAAATCGATAAGAAACGATAAATAAAAGACGGATTTTTCGTAAAATGCGTTACAGATAAAAATTTTTTTTACAACACATGAAAAATGTTAATGTCATGCCTTTTTTAAAGATACCCTTAGGGGTAACTATTAAACTTCTACCGACTAAACCCTCTCCATCTTCAGGCAATCGGACTTTGAGTCTGCTTCTTGCATTCCTCCACTTTCCTTAACCTCTATAGGGCTTCAATATTTTATTCCCGTAACAGGGTTATGTCCTGTTTCCCCTTCTTCACGCTTCTTCTATGTTGGTGCCAGTTTTCTTCATTTGTGCGCATTATTCTGTGACGATGTTATCTATCTGGAGTGATTTCGCACATCTCCGTCTCCACTCCAAGCCATCCGAAGCATTTAAAAATCGTATGATTTGCTTCGTCTTGAGTCGAGTCGCCATATGGACATACTTAGCTTCCTATTTTCCTCATCCTACGTAGATATTTGTTAAAGTGCCCGTGTCCCGCAAGTAATTGTGTGATGTACAAATTTACTACTCCATACATTCGTTCTGCCCATTTCGCGATGTTTCTGATCAGTCGTTTAGTCCTACCCCTAATTTTTCTGCTCCAGCATCCTTACCAGTGACGTATATTGATCTCTTAAGTTTCTGCTGTTGCCGTTTCCTTTTTAGCTTCTGCTTTTCTCTCATATATGTATATATACTTTCTCTCAGGTGCAAAGAGGACGCTGGGGATTACTCCCGCAACTACAAGAACGTCTGGTTCTGGGACTGTTCTATAGAAATTCTCCACTCTAAGATCTTCCCTTCGTTGTAGCGCTGCCATTTGTCTTCTATACTGTTCTTGTAGGAGATCATCAGCACAGATCTCACAACCATACGAAAGGTATAGTGCGTGACTGACACGAGTAATTTGCGCGTACTTGCCGTGTGACCTCCCAAATTTGCCATTGATTTGGTCAACGCTTGATTGATCTTTACTAACTCTATTTGATCTGCAGTCAATACGTGAGCTTTGTATCCTACTCCACTCCCAAATATTTTACTACATCTTTGGTGGTTATTGTCTCCAGGCCAGCCCGCATCTCAAAGATAGTGGGAATGTGCCTCCTAATCAGCAGAATTATCTCTGTCTTCTCTGTTGCTAAGCTCAGTTCATGGCACCTTTGAGCATTTTCAGTGCCTTGCGCAGTAATCATTTCCGTGATATCATCAGCGTAACCAACCAAGTGATGTTGGGGGGCACCTCCATTCGGATTGATTTGAATGCCATGTCATTACATATGTCAAAAAGATCGATTTTGAATAAAATTGTTCGAGCTTTATCCAAGAACTTGTCAATTTCCTCAATCCAGCTAATAAGTTAAGTACCATGCAAAAGTCAATATTCCTTAATACATATTATTTTATCGAAATCGTTCGAACAGTTTTTGAGAAAATTGAATTGGTATTAAGTAAAGCGCCGTTAATTTTGAGGTTATAATGAAAATTCTAATTTTGCCTGTGGCAATTACCACAGAGACCCCAAATATGAAATTCGAAGAAAATCAGTCCAGCCATTTAAGCTGCAGCCCGAGGTACGGAAATTATGGCAAATGTAGTTTTTCTAGAAAAGTAAAGCTTCAAGTGGAAAATTGTTATATTCCAATTTGTTCCAGGTTGTTCTAGGTTTTTTCTAAATTGTTTAAAATTTTTATTGTGTAAACTATATACTTTTAGCAATGTTCAAAACCACAGTCGTTAGGTTGGCTGAACGACTATGTCTCTACTAGTAGCCTGAACAATTACGTTCAGTAGTATACCAGGATATTTTTGACTTTTCTTTTGTATTTTTGCCGAAAAGAAGGAAGAATAAAAGACATTCTAGAACAAACAGCCACGCAGAAAACTCGTGTATTTTTCATTTTTTTATCTCAAGAAATCTTGAACATCGCCGAATGAAAATTACAAATCAGATGTGAGGTAGATTCACCTCCAAGTCAAATACTAATTATACAACAAAGTCTGTGAGTATCAATAAATAAAAACATAAAATAGTACACGTGGCCACCGGAGCACCCGCTACCATAACCTACATAAATGACTAACCGAATGAACAAAGCTGAGCTAGCCGAGGCACTACAAGAGGCTGGTGTTGATTTCCCTCCGACAGCTACAGTCGCCTCGATACGCAAAATATATACGGAACATTTTCAATTGCTAATCGAGACCGCTCACCTTCACCCTCACCGTCACCGCCACCGCCACTTGGAGCCCCAACCAACTGAACGTGCCGACAGTTTGCGCAATGCAAACAGGCAGGAAGCCAACGTCCAAACCGACCATACACAACCGCAATAAAGCAACCGAATTCGTACATCGTCACCAGCATCACTGAAGGCATCTGCCCATAGTAGTCGCCCACCATCGCCCACCAGCGTTTCAATCAACCGACAATACCGACAATTTAGATGCCGAATTAACTAGGCTACGGAAAATGGCAGAAATTGCTAAACTCAGGGCGGAAGTTTGTGCATTAGGTGTCGACGACACTGAGTAAACAAGCCAAAGCCATCGTCGATGACTTGAATTTAGTGACATCGAGTACTCCCTCCAGAAATTTAATGGCGATGATAATTATGTAGTACACAAGTGGATCGACGATTTTGAAGAAATCCTGGCTTCTGGTCGAGTAGACGAAAGGGATAAATTAATTTTTGCCCGTCGGATGATGGAAGGAACCGCACGCATGTTTCTCATCACTATACAAGCCCGCGATTGGAATTCTCTGAGGGACCAACTAATTGCGGAGTTTAAATAGAGTCGTTCCCGCCATGATGTGTACTCAGAATTCGCCAACCGATTCATCCATCGAAATGAATCTATTCGTCAGTACATAATCGAAATGCAGGGAATAGCCACCTATGCAGATAAAACCGAAATGGAATTAAACCAATTTATCCTTGATGGGCTTGGCGACCCAGTGGATCTATTCTTTATGCAACACGCAACATGAAGGATCTAAAGGAGTCACTGAGCTATTACGAACGTCGTCGTACTCGAGCTTTAACCAACCGAGCCAGTAATCAGAGCCGCACAACGCCTAACAATCCACCGGTCCGTGTAATTCCACCGAATGCAAATACCGCTAACAAACCGAAAGTTCTAACAAGCCAACTGGATGATACAAACCGTCAACCAAGTTATGTTAACCGTCAACAGAGAGACCCGAATCGATGTGCCAATTGCCGTATTATTGGCCACCAGTAAGCAGAGTGCCAGAAACCCCATAGACCATCAGGTAGCTGCTTTATTTGTTGGGAAATGGGACACCAATACCGAGATTGCCCGAAGAAACGCCGCATTGCAGCAGCTGTCATCGATAGTGAGTCAGTCGTTAAGCCAACCGTAAATACTGGGAAAGATGAAAAGATGATGAACTTGCTAAAGAACTGGTAAGTGTTTCCTTTAATTCTAATCACATTGAACGCAATGGTAATTCGACTTTCGATGCTTTATTTGACGCTGGTAGTCCGGTGAGTTTTATCCGTAGATCTATCGTGCCGGAAGAATTGCAGGGTAACCTGTTGGAATATACACATTTTAAAGGATTAGGAAACTGGAAGTTGTATAGTTACGGTAAAGTTACTTGTTGTATCATATTCCAATCACAATCGCGTTCAATTGACATTTTTATTGTTCCAGATAATGTATTACCAATCCTAATTTTGATCGGTCGTGATTTATTGAAGAAATTTGGGATTGCGTTAAGATTCTCAACTATAAAGCAACGATTAACAAATCCGCATGAATTCAAAAATGTAAATTGTGATAACAGTCTTACTTTAACTACATGCAATTCTTCCGAGCCATTAAAATTTAAACTTAAATCATGTTACCGTGCGTTTAGTTTGTTAGATTGTTCACTGATGTGCCCCGATGTTGATTCATCATCTGGTTTGGAGTCCCATAATTATGGTCTTAATGATTGTAAACAAGTAGCGCCGCTTGAAGCGTTCGATGAATTATCGTATTCTATGAGTGTAGATAGCGAGTTATTTGAGTCTGAAGTTGCCGATATTGGCTATAATTTTGGTAGCGTACATCAAAATGCATGTAAGCGATTAATTAAAGAATACCTTTGCCCGAAACGACCAGGTAAGACACCCGTTCAGTATACAATGAAAATTCGTTTGACAACTGGTATGCCGGTTTATCATGCGCCTCGTAGATTATCCTACCGAAAGAAGGAGGAAGTATCGAAAATTATTGATGACTTATTAGCGCAACACATTATCCGACCTAGTAACTCTCCATACGCTTCTCCAGTTGTACTGGTTCGTAAAAAGAATGGTGAGATGAGAATGTGCGTAGATTTCCGCGATTTAAATAAAGTGACAGTGCGAGATAATTTTCCATTATCCCTAATCGATGATTGTATAGAATACCTCGAAGATAAAAATTGTTTTAGTTTGCTCGATTTGAAGAGTGGTTTTCACCAAATCCCTATGGATGAGGATTCAATTCAGTACACATCGTTTGTCATTGCATCTGGTCAATATGAATATTTGCGAATGCCTTTCGGCCTTCGAAACGGGCCAGCTGTTTTTCAACTTTTTTTCTCCTCGGTTTTTAGTGATACGATTCGTTCTCGATAAATTATCATATACATTGATGATATATTAGTTGCCACTGCTACAGCGGACCAGCATATTCAAATACTTCATAAACTGTTTAGCCGTCTTGTCGAATATAGATTGGAAATTAAATTAAGTAAATCTAAATTTCTGCAAAGCTCGATTAATTGTTTGGGATACATAGCCTATAATCGAGGAATAAAACCAAACGACTCCCATATCGAAACGATTCGTCAGTATTCGATGCCTACCAAAGCTAGTGAATTCCAATCCTGTTTGGGATTGTTTTCTTATTTCCGAAGGTTTGTTCCGTCGTTTTCCCGAATAGCCGGACCATTATTAAATTTGCTAAAGAAAAATACACCGTTTAAGTTTGACGAAAATTGTCAAAAAGCTTTTTGTAACCTTCGTGACTTACTTATATCTTCCCCAGTTTTCGCTATATACAATTCAACCAGAGAGACTGAGGTGCACACCGATGCTAGCTCCCATGGTTTTGGAGCTGTTCTTTTGCAGAAGTAGGACGTAAATGGCATCCTATTTCGTATTACTCTCGTCGCACTACCCCTGCTGAATCGAAATACCACAGTTTCGAATTAGAAACACTTGCTATTATATACGCCTTAAGACGATTCTGCGTCTACGTGGAAGGTATTCCGATTCGTATTGTTACCGATTGCAATGCATTAGTTCAAACACTGTCTAAGAAAAACCAAAATCCTCGCATTGCTGGATGGGCACTTGACTTAGAAAATTATAATTATACTATAACCCACCGCAAAGGAACGAGTATGAGCCATGTCGATGCATTAAGTTGATTACCTCTCGCTGAGCTAACCGAAGAAAATCATGGCAATCATTTTGCACTCTTTGTTCAGGATGAGGATATAGACTTTTATTTGCACGCCACTCAATCTCGGGAACCAGTATTAATAAATATTCGTAACCAAATACAAGAGGGAGATGTGGAATCATTTGAAATGCCCAACGGTTTAGTTTATCGTCGTATGGAACAGGGTCATCTCGCCTTTTGTGTTCCAAACGAGATGGAAGTACAAGTTATACGACTCATCCATGAGAAAATGGGGCATTTCGCTACTGACAAATGCTACGAACAAATTCGCCTCCATTACTGGTTCCCATCTATGCGCCGCAAAATTCAAGGATATATTCAAAATTGTATTCGCTGTATCATCCATAACCCCCCATGCCACGTCAATGAGCGAAAGCTGCATAGCATTCCAAAGGAACCCGTCCCATTTGATACCATTCATATTGATCACTTCGGACCGCTTCCAAATATTCTAAATAAAAATAAGCATATATTGGTAATATTCGGTGCATTTACCAAGTATGTGAAGCTGTATCCAATCAATACAACCAACAATAAAGAAGTTTGTGCGGCATTAGACAAGTACTTTTCATACTACAGTCGTCCCCGGCTGCTCATCTCCGACCGTGGGACCGCCTTTACTTCCCACGACTTTGCTGAATACCTAGCTAAGAATAATATTTTGCACATTATAACCGCTCTAGCTTCCCCAGAGGCAATCGGCCAAGTGGAACGGGTAAACCGTGTCCTTAGTAGGATGTTAAGTAAGCTCACCGAGCCTGTAAGGCAAGCTGATTGGTCCCGGCTATTAACGAAGGTTGAATATGCTGTTAATAACTCCGTACATAGCTCGACTCGTCAATCTCCGAGTATGCTCCTTTTCGGTGTTAGACAACGTGGATTTGAGACCGATGAATTAACTGAATATTTAGATGAACAAAGAATTGCGAGTGAACCTCGGGTATCTAGATAGTATTCGTACCAAAGCGGCAATTGCAACTAAACAGTCCCAAAGGAAAAAACGAATTGCAGTATGCTAAACGTAGTGTTTTACCTCGAAAGTATGTAGAAGGGCAATACGTAGTTATCCGTAACGTTGACACGTCAGTTGGTCAGTCCAAGAAATTGATTCCAAAGTATCATGGCCCATACGTTGTTCATCGAGTGCTTCCAAACGACCGCTACATTATCCGGGACATTGATAATTGTCAAATAACACAAATACCATATAACGGCACTCTTGAGGCTGCAAGACTAAAACCTTGGGTCCATGACAGAGGTGGTTCCTCGGAGGGGCATAAAGTGAAACATGAAAAGGGGATGCTAGATCGAGGCCGATCTCATAATCAGATTGTCCGAATGTAAACTATATACTTTTAGCAATGTTCAAAACCACAGTCGTTAGGTTGGCTGAACGACTATGTCTCTACTAGTAGCTTGTACAATTACGTTCAGTAGTATACCAGGATATTTTTGACGTTTCTTTTGTATTTTTGTCGAAAAGAAGGAAGAATAAAAGACATTCTAGAACAAACAGCCACGCAGTAAACTCATGTATTTTTTATTTTTTTATTTCAAGAAATCTTGAACATCGCCGAAGAAAGTTACAATTGTAGTAAGTAAGAAACTATAAGAATGAATGCGGAATTCCAAGATACGAGGGGGATTCGAGTTTACCCTCGCAAAATGTTATTCCAAAAAGTGACATCATGACTTTTGGTCATAATCAGCCTGATTGGTAAAAAATAAAAATAAAAGTATTAATGAATGGACATTTTTACACTTATTTATTTACGAATAATATTTTGACACGCTATAAACAAAATTATATTTACTTTGTACCCCAAAATTCACTACTGAAACACAGTTTTGAGTGGAGGAAGAAAACTGAACTTATACACGAAAAGTAGCTAGTCAACATTAAATGGCAATAAGAACTCTTGAACGTTTTTGCAATCATTTTTAAAATCAATGAGGAGCTGCTGAAGTCGATTTATGAAAATAATAGTTGGTAATCTGAAAGCTTTCTTAATGGCTTAAATCATAAACTTGAACTGTTTTTCTACTACTAAATCTTTCCAACAAGCAAACTTCATTTTCCCATATTTAAGTCCCGGGAATTTGGATTTATGGTTTGGATTTTTAATCATTCTTCAGTCATGAGAATAAAGTAGTAACGTTTAGGACCACCCGTGATTTTTTTTTTTTTTGTTATAATTTGCGGCCTCCAAAGAGAATATGAATACCCTTATACTATTACAGGGCACGGGCGTTGTAAAGATAGACGGAGAGAGAGAGACAGCAAGAAAGATTTGGTGTAATGGTTTGAAACTCAGGTGGTATTAAGTTCAAGTAAACTCCAAGGGTAGCGTCCAGATGACTGGGGAGCATTTTCGTTTTGCTTTTATTGTCGTTGCTCATGATTCACAGTATTTTTTCCGCCCTTCTAATGTCATCATCACGATCAAGTTGCATTTTCAACTATATGACCACTCTACTGCTAGTGTTGTACCTTCGCAGTAGAGTTGACTTAGCTTTCGCAATTGATCGACTTTTTTATTTATTTCATGCGAAATAAATAGATGATTCTTAACATCAGGATTTTAACCGTGAACCAACAGCGTGGTAAGCGATGGTGTTACCACTACACCACATTTTTTTTTTTTTGCGTTTTCTTAAAAAAAACCTGATATTGTAGCTTACCTTATCTCATCAAAATTCATGAACTTCGGTAACAAATAGTTAGAGCCAATTTCTTATAAAAAAAATCCGTAAAATCAGTCTTTTTGATAAAACCTTTTAAAGTCTGAATAGTAAGTTACGCATATCCTTGAATTTGAATTTATTAGTGATGGGTTAGAAGATGATAATTCCAAAATCCATCACTTTCCCATCAACTCTGCATGTCTGCACTTTAACATTATCTAGCTTTCTGTTGCTAATTTCATATTATCTATACATAAACAATTGTTATGTGTTCGATTACTTTACCAGTTCAATAGCAACTGTCTAGTGATTAATTGCATCAAACGTTCTCTACTAACAAACACATAATTGATGTCTCACAGAAATCATTTAGAAATTATTTATTAGAAGAACTATGTAGTAAAATGATCAATTTCAATTGTCTGGTAGTACTGTCATGCACATCAAACAAATTCATTATTACCACATAACAAGTCCCACACACAGTACGTACTTTATTTGATGGAGCCCCACTTTATAAATACAAAAGGAGCAAAGCCTGTCAGCATAAGTCTTGCCACTGTCAACTATTTTCCATTAACATTGTTCAATGTTGCCACAATCATTGCAAGTGAGCCCCGTGCTCAATTGCAGACTACACCAAAAAGTACATTTTTCTGGGCTCAGCACCTTAGAGCCATATCTGATCACATTAGTTTTCGATAAAAATGGCATTTACGGTTCCTTTTCCAAATGCACCGACCATATCCGACAGGCATGTAACAGTAAATATTCACTTTCTCCACATGACAGGCCTGCACTTCGATATAATATCATTTTATTTTGATGACCTTATTAAAGTAGATTGCAATATGTGGGCTGATAATACTAACAGCATTTTTAGTTATGTATGTAGTTGCTATAGCCATGCTCCTCATTATGTTTACCGCTATATTTTGACCAATATTAAATTAAATGTACGACTCTATACTAGTGCAACCTCTGCAAGACGAAATATTAAAAATGCTGCTTTTGTATTTCGACTTCAATTGGCGTGTCGCTCTTTGTGTATCCTGCACCATATGGGCACTGAACATAACCATAACACTTGCAAACACGTGGAATGTTTCATTGGAAAGTCAAAATTAAAGCGACCACCGTTCGTTGTCACCGTTGCAGTCACCACACCGGTTTCCAAATGGAAACCAAAGACGTCAACCGCCTACATCAGAAATCCGCTGGGGGACAGCAGTCCTCTAAGTTATAAATATATATACAAACTTGCATATAAACATTGGAGAGAAGTGGACAAGCAAGGAAGAAACCTACCAAAGTCATAGCGAATTCTTTTGAAAACCATGTTAAAAGTCTATTTGCAACGACAAACTCCCTGCTGAAAAAATTCAAAGGTGCCCATACTGAGGCGCTTACGATATACTTCGCGGCAATACCAGTAGCCGTCGACGGAACAGCTTCTTGCAGCCGATTATAATATAAACGGTGGAGGATGGTGGCTATCAGCTAGAAATCCCTTGGCCTCTTATACAGAGAAATGTGGAGGAAGATGAATTAAGTGAATTTCTTTCGAGGACAAAAGGCTGGCGCTGTGAAATACTATTGCGGAACAAAGGCAAAAAGAAAGAAATAAAGAGTGAATTTTCTCCATGCGACGCGCAACGCGCAATAATGTCTTCCTGTTCCTTTTATGTTTAATGGACCAAAGGCCCAAGTGCAGAAGTTATTGGGTGTAACTATGGGCACCTTCTTAGCGCACCTCTCTGGTTCGCTGCTATCCTCCGGCTGTTTATTTCTATTGTAATGAAAACACTATGTACACACTATGTGCAAGGCAATGAACATTAGCAATGCAAATACTATTGTTTTCTTTTTATGCACTTCTTAATTGCTGTCGATGCGATGGCTGTGTAAATGTAGTTGAACGCATCACATTTGCGGTCAAATACAAAAGGCAAATAAGTTATGAACTCTTACATCGATTTGATGTAAATCCAGGGATTTCTTATTTTGGTTCAAATACATTTACTTGGAGTCTAGTCATTATACGCAAAACGGGGGTTTCCCAAAAAATGTTTTGCTGTAAGTGTGAAAAGTTGTAGACGAGAAATACGTCCACATTTGGTTCTACCCCGTAAGCCATTCTGTATGTGTAGGAAGCTGTATCTTTCTAGGTAATCCGGGAGGACCTGAGAATTTCGGAAAGGCCCATACAGAAGTGTTTGAAAAGTGTGTGTAAAGCTACACACTTTCACCCGCAAGTCGTATAAGAGTGATTTCTAAAATGTTCTTTGTATTCAGGGTTATTATATTTCCTGATTTATCGGATTTCTCCATATTTTGGAAGCCACCCCCTGTGGGTTAGGGGACAGAATATACCCACGTATGTCGTAAAAGGCGACTAAAATGTCAACCTGTCGTCTTTCTTGAGATTACGGTAATAAAAATCATGCAATGAACAAAACTAACGGTATTGATACCTCAGATGCAGCCCAGTTCAACGGGAAAATCCACCCTCGCAAGAGGCATGCTTTCTGCGCGCGCCGGAGGGGATATGAATACCCTTAAACTGTTTCAGGGCACGGGCGTCGAGGAAAAAGGGGAAGAGGAACAGAGGAGGAGCCTATGCACGTTGGCTTTGAATGTTTGAAGGTTGTAGTGATGGGGAAATACAGACCCTGGTAGATCATTCCACATTTATGTTGTTCGGCCTATAATATGAATATTTTACAGTACGACCGAAGTTTGGCTTTAGGGTAAACTGATGTGCATTCGAAGCATGTCGCGTGTTGCGGGTGAAATTTTGAAGGGGAAGAATTCAACTGGCTATTTCACTGGAGTATTTTTTATTAAAAAAACGATAAAACAGGGAGAGACAGGAGACATTTCTCCGATGTTCTAATGAATGAATGGAATTCACAATGTCTCTATCACCTAAGTTTTAACGCGCGATTTTGTGCCCTATCAAGAATATGCAGAACGTTCTTGGGTGCACCGGACCAGATATGGGCGTTATATTTCAGCTTAGGGCGGATGAATGCCTTATAAATTGAGGCCAGATCAGATTCGGATTCTGAGGAGAGCTATTTATTGCATCAAATTTTAATTAACCCATTTAGGAAAAGCGCAAGGCTATAAAGATCTTCGCCTCAAAAGACTTCTCTTAAAGAGCAAAATAAGAGTTTCGCGAACCCGGATGTGTTAATTCGAGAAATGCAAACCTCGAAACAGAGTACACTGGAAAAAGTGCCGAACTCCGAAAGAAGCTCGACGAAATGGAGCTGTTGTGCCGGGAGGTCAAAAAGCAAAGTTGAGAAACTTGAATCAGAGAATAAAGTATATTTGCTTCAAAAGGAATCTTCACAAACGAAGACGGTTATTCATAGTGAACCTTCTCCGGGTAGCCATTACTACAGTACGGACGAAGAAGAATTCGGGCGCGAAATGGACTGGATACTTAAACGAAGACCATCTTAAAAAGTTAAGCCCGTTCATCGCCCGAGGATGTTTCGCAACACGAACCTAATCGCAAAGCGCAGCGAAAAGCGGAAAAACAAATTGAAGCAAACGCGCCCCTCCTCCAGGCGTTGCAGACTACAATTCTCTGCGAACAATTTTAAAAACAACGAACGCTACTTCATTTAAAGTAACTTCTTTGTGAAACGATGCATGGAAAATCAAAGTTAATGACGCTGAGGGCTATCGGGCTGTGTCTCAAAACCTTAACAACGAAAAAATTCAATGGCATACTTATGAAGTCAAGTCTGAGAGACCTTTGAGGATCGTAGCTAGAGGACTTCAACCATCATGCGCTAAAGAAGATGTTATATGTGATTTGCCGATAGAAGTTAACATTCTTGATGCTGTGAACCTCTTAAAAAAAGAGAGAAAACGACCCGACCGTGGAGAAGAAACTGAAGAAACGTGAAACGTAAACTTCCGCTTTTTGTGCTATCATTCGATAAAACGGAAAGCCAGGAAAAGGTATATTTATTTTTTTTACAGCATGATTTTGTGTGTGGTCACTACATATACAATATTCGTACAATCATGAGTATGGTCATTGAAATCGAGCCAATACGTATCAAATGAAGGGAATCCCTCAGTGCAAGCGTTGCTAAGAGTTTAATCATATGCAGGCGTACTGTCGAAAAGAGCCGCGCTGCGTTAAGTGCGCTGAAAAACACTCTTCTGAAAATTGTAATTTGAGCAAAAATTAAAAAGCAACTTGCGTTAACTGCAAAAAAAGACACCCAGCAAATTATCGCGGTCGCGAGGTCACAAAGGAACTACAGATGCGACGGAGAAAATCTACAACGCTGAATGTGCGGGGAATGAAATCAGTAGATTGGGCTCCTTTTTTTTTTTTTTTTTTGTTTTGGTTGCGCCTGGAGGTGCAGGAATCTTCAAAAGATACCAATGGCCCGCACCATTGGTTATGCCCGATTCATATATCTGACCTGATGATTCATAAGTGTCGGCCAGTATATGCCTACGGGCTAAACCTCACCCCCCAGAGAGGCACTATGAGAACCGGTCGCTCGTGCTCATAGTAGTAGGAAATTCGTTCCTCTCATTTTTTCGTTTTGTGGTGACTACGACTAAGTTACTTTAACAAGTAGTTTACGCTTCTGTAGTGTTAATCGCGTTAGGTAGGTAGCTTTCCAGCGAAGGCACCTACTAATACAGTCATTACATGCGGTTTTCCCTTACTGCGCCAGATCGTACGGTCTTGTTCTTTGTAGTCGGCGCTCGAGGTTTGTCACGTCCATAGTACGGATTATTTCATTATTGCAATGATCAGTTCAAATTGATTAGCCGTGTGCGACTGTCGTGTCTTCTTATCTATTGAACTTCAGCTGTGAATTATTCCAATTTAAAGTAATTAAAAGTGAATAGAATAATATCTAGAAAACGTGGTAGTAGTGATTTATGTGAGGATGAAACCGAGCAAATGTCCAGTGATAACATTTCAGTAACTGCAAAGTCCAAGGAAATAGTTCCTCCAATCATTGTTCTTAAATGTACGAACGAAACAATTCGAAAGTCCTTAAGTGAATTAGAAATTGATGACTTTATCATTAAAAACATATCCCTGGGACAAAAAATCCAATGTGAAAGTTTGTCTTCATATAATAAACTGGTGACCGAATTAAAAAAGAATTCGTTTGAGTTTTATACTCATCAAGTGAAAAGCAATAGACCCTTCAAAGCAATTCTTCCGGGTTAGATTTATACACGCCTGATGTGATTAAAACTGAACTTATCTCACGTGGTGTTAATTGTATTGATGTGAAACCCATAACAACAAAAACTCAGTCAAACTTTATGCATTGCATTTACATTATACACATCCAACGTGGTTCTATAACACTAAACAACCTAAGAAATGATCATAAAACCATATTCAAAACGATCGTAAGATGGAATTACAAAAAACATCTTCCGAACAAGGTGACACGATGTCATAATTGCCAAATGTTTGGCCATGGCGCGATGCATTGGAATATAAAAACTTTCTGTGAAATTTGCTCTGGAGCACATAAAACAACTGACTGCAACTCTACTGCTAGCGTTAAGTGTGCCAACTGCAATGGTCCACACAAATCTACAGATCCTTCATGTATTAGCCGAACCCAATATGTAAATATAAGACAAAATCTCTCCCTGAGAAGTCGAAATCATAACGCTAAGTCGTTCGCTTTACCATAAAAATATATTATTTACTCAAGACGAAATTCTTTCTCTGTTAAACGAAGTTATGTCCAAGGTAAGTTCATGTCGTTCTAAATCCGAACAATACACTGATATTACTACTTCAGCTATAAAGTATGTTTATAGTCAAAATAATGATACATAATAACTTAAAAATTATAAATTGGAATGCCAGAGGCATTCGCCATAAGTGTTTTGAATTCTTTAACTTCTTAATTAATAATGGTATTGACATAGCTCTCGTAACTGAAACTGGTCTAAAATCAGAAATCAAATTTGCTCACACCAATTATGCATGCTACAGATTAGACAGAGAGTGCATGCGTGGTGGTGGCGTTGCAGTTGTTATAAATAAACAAATAAAGCACTCTATCTTAAAAATTCCAAAACTCGATGTTATAGAAGCATTTGGAATTGAAGTTTGTCTGGAAGATTGTTCAAGACTTGCAATCTTTTCTACCTACTTCCATGGAGGAAGGAGTAATAATGAGAAAAGAAGCAAATTTCGAAGAGATATCTTAAAATTGTGTAGACAATACACAAAATTTTTAATCGGTGGTGATTTCAATTCAAGGCATCAATCTTGGGGTTGTCTTAGAGCAAACTGTTGGGGAAATATTTTGAACGATATTCTAACCACAAACAGTTTGCTTGGGCTCCTATATCCAACCGAACCAACATTTATACCTAGTATATCTACAGCCAGTTCTTCTACTTTGGATGTATTTATTACAAACACTCATTCTTTATTTTCGCAACCTATTGTATTTAACTCTCTTGGCTCTGATCACTTGCCAGTGTGCACTACTATTAACATAAATGTGTCAGGTAATAATTTCATTGGCAAATTTAAATATTCGGCAGCAGATTGGATCAGGTTCCGGTCTGTTGTCGAGAGAAAAATAAATCCCGAAAACTTTTTGTTGCTTAACACCATTGACTCCACTCAAGTTGAATCTCACATCGACAATTTTATAAACATTGTTAGTAGTGCGGCTGACGCGTCCATTCCCAAAACAGTTGCTCCTCCTTCTCAAACCCCTCCACTTCCTCCCTACATTAAGCGCCTTATACGACTTCGTAACTGTGCAAGAAGGAAGTGGATCATATACAGGCAAGATGCTTATAAGGATGAAATTAAATTATTCAATACTCAAATCAAGTATGAAATAACTGTATTTCGAAACAAAAACTGGAACTCTTTGTTGGCAAGTTTCAATAAAAGCTCGAAGCCTTTTTGGAAAATTACAAAAATTATTAAGAAAAACACCTCTTTTATACCACCACTCAAATATGGTGATACTCGATATGTCACGCAGGAAGAGAAAGCAAATCTGTTAGCAAAAACTTTTAGAGATAATCATACCCTTTCCGAACACCTCAGCAACGCAGAAACAGAGCAAGAAATTGAAAATTCGATTGTTGAGTTACGAAGGTTAACAACTACAATAGACGACAGTTACTTAACTAACTTAGCTACCGTGAAGTGCTTAATAGACTCCACAGTAAACAGAAAGTCGGTAGGGCTCGATAAAATATCTAACAGACTTCTGAAAGCTTTGCCTAATAAAGGACTACAATATCTAACATTCATATTTAATGCATGTCTTAAATTAAACTATTTTCCTAATGCGTGGAAAAATTCCAAAGTGGTTGCAATAGCCAAGCCTGGAAAGTCAAAGGATAATCCTCTTAATTATAGACCAATAAGTTTATTGAGCTGTGTAGGAAAAATTCTTGAAAAAATAATCAAATCCATACTTGTCCTACACATCGAGTCTTATTCCATTTACAAAAAGGAGAAATTTGGTTTCAGAAGTGGCCATTCAACAAGCCACCAAGTCCTTCGAATAAAAAGGCATATTAAAAACGGATTTAAAGAGAAGCAATCAACAGGATTAGTTCTCTTAGATATTGAGAAAGCATTCGACACCATCTGGCACAATGCACTAATACATAAATTAATGACATACAGGTTCCCTATCCCTGTTATCAAAATAGTACAACGTTTTTTGAAAGATAGATACTTTGCTGTATATTTCGGAAGTGTCAAATCCTCCTTGCAGGACGTTCCGTTTGGTGTTCCCCAAGGATCTGTACTTGGACCTATTCTGTTCAATATATTTATTTCCGATATGACTGAACTAAGTGTTAACACTCAGTTAGCACTGTTTGCAGACGATACTGCTATATATTCAACGCATATACTGCCTTGTGATATACTACAAAGCATACAAAATTCGCTAAACTCAGTAGAAGCCTTTTTTCATAAATGGAAAATAAAAGTAAATGCTCAGAAAACTTAGGCTGTATTCTTTAGCCGGCGTAAAAGGATTTCATTTTACCCCACAACAAAATTGAAAATAAATTCTATCGATATTGACTGGAGTGATGAATGCAAATACCTAGGTATAACACTGGACAAGAAACTATCATTCGAAAAACACGTTTCTAGAACAATACACAAAGTTAATCTAACGATTAAGATACTATATACATTTATCAACAGGCACTCTGACCTCAGTATTGATAACAAAATAATAATTTTTAAAACGATCTTCCAAGCAATACTTACGTACGGTTCGCCAGTTTGGTATGACTGTGCTAATAAACATAAGTATAAGTTGCAAATTCCCCAAAATAAAATTTTAAAAATGATGCTCAATTTACCATGGCACTACTCAACTGCCCAGTTACATGAGAGAGCCAATGTCAAACTAATTTCATCTCTAATAGAAAAATATCAGTCAAAGTTTATAGAGAAATGTTCTTATTCCGACAATGAATTTATTTTACAACTCTTCTGCTAACCTAAGACTTATTTTGCATTGTTACTTAGTTTTAAGCGTTATTTAGTTATAAGAGTCTAATAAGGGTTTTTTTTTTGTAGTATTTTCCCTTAACTTAAATTAAATTAATAATAGTTGTAACATATTTTATCATTTTATCCATACATAAAGTATCATAGTTGTAAAGAACTAGTTTCTATAACTCTAAAATATACTGTACGAAACATTGTCAACACTAGCCCACAAAGAAAGATAAATAAATAATAACTGCAGTAGTCGGTTAGTGTAGTATTATTGCAATGATCATGAAGGCGAGTACGAAGTTTGTGAGCAAAGTTTGTTACTTCATCCCTCACGGTAGCAATTCCTAGATCTCTGTGAATATCACTATTCCTTATATACCATGGAGCATTCACCGAGAACGCTTCCTTGCGGAACACCGGCATGGATTTCTTTGAATATTCTGCCCCATGTTTAACACGAAAGAGTCTGTTATTAAGGTAAGATTCCAATATTCTGTAGAGTTTATCTGGTAAGATTACCCTTAGCTTATATCTCAGGCCTTCGTGCCATACCTTACCGAGAAAAGCGGTAGAGCATACCTTTTTCCCTTCTAGAGCTTTTTCAATTTCATTTGTAATTCGATACACCTGATCGATTGTAGAATGTTTAACCCGAAACCCGAATTGATGATCCGGGATCAATCGCCTTTCTTCAATTACTGGGTGCAATCTTTTTAGCAGAAGTTTCTCAAAGACTTTATATATTATCGGCAGAAGCGAAATGGGTCTATATGATTTTTTGTCATTTGTACATTTCCCCGGTTTCGGAACCATTATTACTTCGGCGACTTTCCATTGCCTTGGAACATATAGAAGTCTCAATGAAGCATTTATACTAACGCTTTTTTCGGTAGCTCCTTCAAAACTTCGCCAGTGATTAAATCATATCCTGGGGCCTTGTTATTTTTCAGTTTTCTTATTGTCATACGAAGTTCGGACAGGGATACAGTTTTTAATTTAAAGTTGTCGGGTGCCGTATTTGCATTCGGATCTTCGATCAATGGTTGTCCATCGAATGGCTTGAACGTTTCCTCTAAATGTTCGGCAAATAATTCCGCTTTCTCTTTGTCTCCTTTTGCCCATTCGCCGTTAGCTTTTCTTATTGGTGGCGAGTGTATTACGGGTTTCCTTATGGACTTCAAGGCTTTCCATAGAGAGTAGTTTGAACACTTATCAGCGGTCAAGCTCTCGAGGTAAGTAGAAGTCTCGCGATTTCTTAAGTTCTGCAGCACATTTTTTAGCTTGTTGCAAAGGTGGTTAAGATAAGTTTTATGCGGTGGCGCGCGGGATTGTTGCCATCTCTTGCGCGCTCTTCTCTTTTCTCGTATGAGGTCTTCGATATCAGGCTGGTATTTGACTTTGCTGTTCCGTGTTGCTGTTTTTCGAAAAGGGGTATTTTTCCATGCTGCGCACTGAATGGCTTCCACGAGCTTGTCAATTTTGTCTTCTATTTCAAGTGGTGTCTTTAGCGGCACATTTAGAGCAATATTTTCCTTGCAGTCTTTTCTGAAAACGTCCCAGTTTGTTTTGTTACTAGTTAACTTAGGCGGTCCTTCTTTTTTTGCTAGACTTCCATCGATTTTCAGAGTGACTGCTGAGTGGTCTGAGCATAAATCATAACATTCTTCTACTTCCGTTAGATTTTTAGTTAGCGCTTTTGCGATAAAGAAGTCAACGAGGTCAGGGATTTTATTATTGTCAGTTGGCCAATACGTTGGCTTTCCCGTCGAAAAAAATTCCAAACCACGTTTCATACTGGCTTTGTACAATAATCTGCCTTTCGTTGAATTACATCTTGAACCCCAGAAAGTGTGTTTCGCGTTAAAGTCACCACCGATGATAAAATTAGGCCCGAGTGAGTCAAAGAGGCGAACGAGGTCGTCGTCCACCAGCCTATATCCCGGAGGGAAGAAACACAATCCGATCTGGTAGTCTAAATGATTTATTTTTACGGAAACTGAGCTTATTTGCATAGAATCCAGTTCAACTTGTATGTTTTCGGAGTGCTTAATGTATTCTTTAATGTACATAGAGGAACCGCCTCTCGCATTTTCCGAAGGATGATGAGCATGATAATCACTGTAGCCTTTTATTCTGGGCCCAGGTCCTTTTTTTAAGTAGGTTTCCGATATCAAGCATATATCAATAATGTTTTTCCGTAAAAAGATTTCTAATTCGTCTATTTTTGCCAGAATACCGTTTGTCCACGTTAGTATCTTTAGCACCTGTTTCATATTCATGTTTTGTTGTTTGTCTTGCGAGGCTTGAACTCGAGCTTGCTCAATTTGTCGAAAATAACTTGATTAACCTTAGTTTGCTCCTCAAGTTTTTCCAATATCACAGTTAGTATTTGGCAGACCGGATCTGTTGTGGCTGACCTTGATGCGACTTGGGCGTACGATTTCGTACTTCCAGCCAGTGGCAGTTTTTCCATTGGACTTGGACCAGCGACGTTCTCTTGTGCAATTTTTATATTTTCCTTTATCGGTCTCGTCCTTTTGACTGGCTTAACGGTCTTAGGCTTATCGATTTTAGGATCTCTTAAGTTTGGTTCCGGGTGTAGCGGTTTTTTTAGAGTATCGCGTCTTTTTTGAAGTTCTTTGGCGATTTCGCAACGTCGATAGTTCGCTGGGTGATTTCCCATGCAATTCGCGCAGACCGCTGGGACCTGCTTGGTTATGTTGCACTCTTCCGAGAGATGTGTACCGGCACATTTTACGCACCGTGGTTCTTTCTGGCAGTATGCCTGCGTATGGTTAAAGCCTTGACATCGCTTACACTGAGGTATCGATCTCTTGCCCTTACTCATGGGCTCGACTTTTACCTTGATGTTTAGAATTGTTTTCATTTGGAAGATTTCGTCCACATTCTCGGTCCTATCAAAGGTAACCATAAAAAGTGGGAGACCGCGTTTGATGACATTATCTTTGTCTCCTTCCGTACGTTGCTTTTCCTTCTTGATAATATTCACGGCGTCAATAATTTTCAAGCCTTGGCTTTTCACGTCTTCCATAACGTCTTCTCTTGCGCACGACGGGTGAAGTCCCCTAACAAAGACTCGCAGTGGTTTTTCGTACTTATTCTCGTAAGTTACCATTGGATTTTCTCGGTGTTTAATTTTAGAGACAGTGCTCGGTAGGAGTCTGGGTCATCTACGTTGATTTTCCACTCGTTGTTTCGGCGCGAGGTTATATTGTGTTTTGTCCTCAGCGTATTTTTGAGAAGATTACGAAGCTTTCCATAGTCCGCTATCCCGACGACATTTATTGCGGGTGAAGGGCGATTTTTCGCTTGGGTTTTTGCCTTGTTTGATACGGCGGGCTTATATTCCTTTTGTGAAACTTCGGGTGAAGTAACGGCCTTACGTTTTTTGCTAGGCCTTTTTTTGGAGGCCGGTTTCGTGAGCAAGTTCTTCCTCGTCCGTAAAATATTCACTTGCTGGACGGTTTGGCGTTGTATCGGGATCTTTCGGTACATGGATGTTCTTGAGATCCTCGTTTTCTTTTCGCAGAACATCTACTTCCTTTTTAAGCTCGTGGAAGAGTCGCTCCATTTCATTAAGTTTACCTCGTAGTTCGTTGTTCTCTTTTACGAAGCATTTCATTTTCACTGAGTCCTGGTTAGCCGGCGGACTACTTTTCCCGGAGATATTCGACGTAGGTGGTATAGTTTTCGCTTGTGAATCAGTTTTATGTTCACTTCCAACTTTACTGGTTTCAGTTCCAGATTTCAGTTTTTGTATCTTCGGAATACTTACAATTATAGCGCTATCTTTGGCCGAAAGGCTTTTTTGCGCTATCGCTTTTGGTGGAGTTCTCGGCGTGAGTGGTGTTTTGTTGGAGAAGCAATAAATGGTCCCCCCAGAATCCATGGGACCGACCTCCGAGGAGGGTGGATTTTCCAGTTTACCTGGTCTGCCACCTGGGGTATTTATATCGTTTGTTTTATTCATTGCCATATTTTGTAACCGTATTAGTTTTATTGTACAGTTATTTCTACTCACAAACCCCCTGCCAGGAGGACCTAGTCATTCGTTTTTTTGTTTGCCAATTTTTCGAAGTTTTCGTCTCCGCTTTGTGGATCGACTCTTACGACAGGCATGCCTACCTCGGGTATATTCTGTCCCCTACCCGAAGGAATATTGGGCTCCTAAGCCTCGTAAGCCCGTTGCTCAGACTCCTGAACCGACTGAAAGGACGCTCGAATCAGCAGTGCAGACTCTTGAATCAGCCTATCAGCCTTCTAATCCGATTAATCATACGTCGAAGTCATCCACTAAAAAGACCGAATGAAAAATAATCTCGGATAAGCCAAAGAAACCCAGTTTTCTGACGTATTCTCAGGCTGTAGTCAAAGCAACTAAACGAAAGGACGGTCCACCCTCTGATCCATTGAAAGAAATTCTAAACTGCATTTACGCTAAGTTCGAGGAACAATGTGAAACGAACAAACGAATTCTTGAACGACTCAGTAACGTCGAAAGCTTTTGTATGGCTAACCTTATATCTGAATCTACTCGTAAGTAGTTTAATTTAATCTTAATTTTGGTGGGGGCGAAAGCCCCCATTTATTTGGCTTATTACAAGCTACAACTAACTTAAGGCTAAAACTTAAACCTAAAACTTAAAACTAAAACTTAAAACTAAGACTTAAAGTTAAGGAGAATGGTGAAGGAGTTCGGTTTTGAGGCAGGGAGTGCTGAGGGTAAAATCAAACTTGGTGTGGTTTGAGTTCACTTTTCGCAGCATACGGGAAATTGGTTCATTAGATCCATATGAAGTGCGGTGGGACGGTAGATAGAAAAGACGAGGGCATCGTAAATTTCGTGGGTTGGTATTGAAAAAAATTGAATTATAAAGAGATTCGCAATCGACAGAGCCTGAAAGAAGTCGATGAATGAAAAGAATGTCTGCAACATCTCTGCGTTTCTCTAGAGAACTCAGGTTGATGAGGTTGAGGCAGTCTTGATAGGGAGGCAAGATAAATGGATCGTTCCAAGGAAGACCTCGAAGGGCAAATCGAAGAAATCGACGTTGAACATTCTCGATTCTGGTCACATGAACTTGCTGAAAGGGGGACCACGCTTGACTGGCGTATTCAAGGAGGGGGCGCACAAAGGTAATGTAGAGGGATCTGGTCACGTAAGGGTCGGAGAATTCTTTGGACCATAGTTTGACAAAGCCAAGTGATGGGTTAGCTTTACGAATTATCTCATCATTATGTGAACGAAAATTTAGTTCCCTATCGTACAATATTCCAAGATCGCGGAGAGATTGAACGATGGATATAGGTTGACCATGGAGAAGGTAAAGGCGGGCTTAGGACACGTGGTGCTTACGTGATAAGGTAATGGATTGACATTTGGCGATATTGAGCTCTAAGCGATTTTGTAGGGACCAGTTCGAAAAACTATCAAGGTCTTGTTGAAGGAGGCAGTAGTCAGGTGGTGAAGTGATCGCTTTGAAAATTTTGGTATCATCAGCGTACAGAGAGAGGGAAGAGTGTTTAATAACCCTCTCGACATCGTTTATGGCTAGAATGAAGAGAAGGGGACCTAGATGGTTGCCTTGCGGAACACCAGGGTTGGCCAAGAAGGGAGTCGATAAAATGGATCTGAAGCAAACTCTGTAAGAACGGTTTTCCAGGTAAGAAGATATCCATTTTAACAATATGGGTTCGAGACCGAGGGCAGACAATTTGAAGAGGATTAAGTTCTGAGATATCTTATCAAAAACCTTACTAAAATCAGTTGCAATAACGTTGACTTCTTTGCCATTCTCTAAGGCAGACAGGGCGAAGGACACGAATTCGACTAAGATAGTGGTAGTTGAACTACCTTTCAGAAAGACGTGTTCGGTGGGAGAGATAAGAGACTTGCACTGAAAGCTTAAGGCTTCGTATAAAATACTTTCGAAAAGTTTGGGTAGATGAGAAAGTTTAGCAATGGGGCGATAGTTTGTTACCTCGTTCTTTGATCCCTTTTTGTGAATGGAGGTTATGAAAGAGGTCTTCCAAATCTGAGGGAATTCTCCTAGTGATAGAGACAAACGGAAGAGATGAGAGAGGGGGAGGGAGAGAATGGAAGTGCATTTTTTAAGAAAAATGGCAGGGAGACCATCTGGGCCGGGTGAGAATTCATCATTAAGATTTTGTAGTTTATTTTCAATTACAGCAGGATCAAAAGGCAGGGACAGAAAGGGGCCAATGGAGAAGTTAAGAAGGTGAGTGAAGTTAGAGGGGTCTGGTTCAAAAGAGTTGTCGGCGAAGGATTGTTTAAAATAGGTGGGAAAAAAGTTTTCAATGGTTTGCGGATTAGTTGAAGATATGTTTTCAAAAGGGAAGGACGGAGGGTAACCGTCAGATTTTTTTTTTATAGTTGACGAATTGAAAAAATGACTAAGAGTCGTTTATAAGATTTGCTTTCGCGTTAATTAAGTGCCGCTGGTAGAGAGAGTTATAAAGATGATTGAATTGAAGGTAGGAACCTAGATAGTTGGAATAGTCGAAAACAGAATTGGAACGAAGGAAAGCTACCCATAACTTGTTTCTCTTGTTACGTAAGGCGCGAAATTTGCGATTATACCAAGGGGGGGATGAAGATGCAGTTTTATGACGAGAAAAGGGGACATGAAGAGAAATAGAATTAAACGTTTCTCTGTAAAAAATTGTGAGGGCTTCGTTTAAGGATAAGTTAGCAAACTCAAAGGAACATCTACTCAGATAGGCATTTATTTTGCGGAAATTAGCTTTATGAAAGTCGTAAGAAGTGCGAAATGCAGGAGGTGTAGATTGAAATGGAGACTTGAGGAAAAGTGAAAGAAGAAGGGGAGGATGAAAGTTATCAATAGTTGACAGCGTTAGGGGACAAAGCGAGACTGAGGAGTTAACGAGATCAGTTGTTGCCTTCCCATGTACAATAATTTAAGACATTACTAACTTGACATAGACTTGTATCAGTTAGTCGATCTATGAAGCGACATTCCTTAGTGGAGGTGGCATTTGAAGCGATGAAAAAGGATTCATCATCGGAAGGACTCCACTGCATCAGAGGTAGATTAAAGTCGCCAAAAATGAGGGTGTCATCGAGGGAATCAGATAGGTCGATTATTTGATCAATCGCGTCTATAGTAAGTTGGTAAGATTCAATAGATTGATTTGGTAGAATGTGACAACACATAACGTACAGAGATCGGTGTGGAAAAGTTATTTTTATTGTAATAAAGTCGACCTTAGAAGAGGAAAAAATGGCAATGAGAAAAGAGTCAAGGTCATTATGAATGGCCAGTAGCACGCCTCGAGGGGGAGAGTCAACAAAGAGTTGGGTAGGGTCGTCGTCTCGAAAAACATTAAAAGTAGGGGGGAATAATTCTTGACTCTTTATGTCGGGGATCAGGTTGGTTTCAGTCAGAGCATAGATATCGAAAGGGAGAGCATGGGATTGGCGCAAAACAGCTTGGGTTTTCGAGCGTAGGCCTCTTTCGTTCTGTTAGTAAAATGTAAGAGGAAGATTGTTGTGTAGAGACGAAGGCGAAGGCAGTTGAAGTGCTGATGATAGTGGCAGTTTATGGACGGAAAAATTTGTTGTGGTCACTTCGGCTCCGTTGGAGATGTTGCGTTCTTTTAGAGTGTACGTAGTTGCCAAAAAGCAGCAAGGTCATCTGCTACTTTTTGAGGAGACAAATAAAAAATCTCGTGGAACTTGATATAGATTTTCTTGAGACTGTCTATTTAAATGGGGAGGCCTTCCTGCTGAATGGAAACCATGACACTTGTTTTGGTTTTACCCTCATAGCAAACTGAGTCAGATTTGTCATAAAGATACGCGAGAAAGAGACGTATATTCTCGTAAACCCTTTTTTTGTCTTAGCCTGGAGAGTGCGTAGCGACATTCTGTGGTGTCGATGGTTTGCTGTGTTACTAGATATGGACCTTTTGCTTAAAATTATAACATGGAATGCAAACGGACTCGTAAAAAAATTTAACGAATTAGAAATTGTTCTAATAAGAGAAAATATCGACATTTGTTTGATCTTCGAAACTCATCTAACAAGAAATTGCAAATAAAGATAAGAGGCTGCGCTGGTTTTCACTCCTATCATCCTTTTGATTGAGCGCGGAGCGGTTCGTCCTTATTCATTAAAACTAACATCGAACAGTCGTTCGATATAAACGTAGAGCTGGAAAATCTTCAGCTGTGCGCGGTAAGGGTTAAAAATAAACACTTGATCTGCAATATAGCATCTGTTTACTGTCCGCCGCGATGCTCGCTCGAAAAAGACGACTACTTTCATTTCTTCAATGCCCTTGGTTCAAATCTCCTTATTGGTAGAGATTTCAATGCGAAGCATATCTTCTGGGGTTCAAGTCGTACATCTGCTAAGGGAAGCAAGGGTTGTTGTTTTTATTCGACAGGAAAAAAAAATTCGCGAAAAAATTCGCGATCTTATCGATTTTTTCGTTTTTTTCTTTACAGTCGAAGAAAGTTTTGATCTCTCTTCTGACCACTCTCCGGTACTTTATTACTTGGTGAAACGTTGATCAAGAAAAAAAGGACCTCTAAGCAATAGAACAAACTGGGAGGGCTTTAGAAATGATTGCGAAACAAATATCGCCTTAAATGTATCACTTAAAACACCTTGTGAACTGGAGGACGAAGATGGAGAAACACTCCTTCTAGTAGCTATAAGACTAACAGCAACGAAAAGTATCACAGAGAAATCATTGAAAAAATTTGCAATTTTCAGGAGATAGTTCACGAATTATTTGACCAATTTGTTCCTTGTAAAACAGTAAACGTTCGTAACAGTTGTTGTCCTTGGTTCACAAGTGAAGTTCTTGGTGTAATAAAGCAACGAAATAGGCTTTATAGTAAATGGAAAAGAAGTCCATCGAATTCCAATTGGCTTGCTTATTTTTATATTTTATATAATTACACGTAATGCTAAAAGGAATTACTTTGCTTCTAAATTAAATACTATGCTTGCTCCTAAGAAACTGTGGAATAATCTACGTCAAATTGGAGTTTCTGGTAATAAAAGTACTAGTAAATGTGAAGTTGATCCTGACGAACTTAACAACTTCTTTCTCGGTAGTACCACTGAGGAGTGTTCCTTTAATCTTACTGACCAAGTTCTGCACCCTGGTTTAAGGCAATTTGAAGTTGATACAGTTACTGAAATTGAAGTTGTTAATTTAGTCAGAGATATCAAATCAAATGCTATTGGGGAGGATGGGGTGTCCTTGCGGTTTATTAAAATTATCCTGCCTTTTATCATCTCCCACCTGACCCATGTTTTAAATCATTGTATTACAACATCTACTTTTCCTCGTTCCTGGAAAATAGCGCGGGTATTACCGATCTCCAAGTCCAAAAGTACTAATCCAGCGTGTGCAGCGGATTTTAGGCCTATTAGTATTCTTCCATGTTTGTCAAAAGTCTTAGAGAAAGTTATTGCTAAGCAACTTCTTGACTACCTGTCTCGAAATAAACTGCTCTATGTAGGACAGTCCGGTTTCAGAGCTAACCACAGTACGTCTACAGCTATGGTCAACATATTGGAGGACATCCGACTAAACTATGATAAAGGATATGCTACTCTTCTCTGTCTTCTTGATTTCTCTAAGGCCTTTGATCAAATTAATCACAAAATACTCTGCTGGAAGTTAAAAAATCTTTTTTTCATTTGGTGGCAGTGCAGTGAGTTTGATAAGTAGTTTTCTGTCTGATAGATTTCAAAGAGTAGTCAACTGTGATTCTTTTTCTGCACTTCTTCAAGCTAAACAGGGCGTTCCGCAAGGATCTATTCTTGGACCCATTCTTTTTTCCTTGTTTATAAATGATTTGCCATCAGTGTGTAAACACTCAACTGTTCATTTATATGCAGATGATGTCCAAATGTATACGTCTAACCTCAATAATAACATAGTTGATCTAGTTAATGCTAGCAATTACGATTTGGATGGAATCTATAACTGGTCTGTTTATAATGGCTTACACTTGAGTCCGAAAAAATCGCAGGTGATTCTTATCTCCAAATCAAGTCTAAACGATAGCACTTTGCCATGTGTTTACATATCGGGAGATAAACTTGACATGGTTGAATCAGCGACTAGTCTTGGGTTTGTTATTAACTATAAATTGTCTGGTTGCGACCATGCAAACAGTGTAACTAGACGTATATATGGATGTCTCCGCAAGCTCTGGCTGAATCAAAGTTTCGGCCCTACTGATATAAGACGAAAACTTGTTTCTGCACTTATTATGCCTCTTATTACCTATGCGGAAGTTGTTTACTGTAAACTCGACTGCTTTTCCAACGAAAGCTAGAAGTAGCTCTTAATGATGCCGTTAGATACATCTACGGGTTGCGCCGTCATGATCATATATCTCATTTGACTAGAGATTTTTTGGGAACTTCTCTTAGACACCACCTAGACGCCAGAAATTGCATTTTCCTGCATAACATTATAATGAATAAGACTCCAATGTACCTGTATGATAAGCTCAATTTTGCTCATTCTCTCAGAACACGTGCCCTAATTTCATCACGCTATCGCCTTAATAACTCATCACGCTTTTTCTTCATTTATGCTGTACAACTGTGGAACTCCTTACCGATTAATATTAGAACAATTATGAACGCCAAACGCTTCAAATGTGCCATTTTTCAATACTTTTCTTCCCTTCCCTAATTTCATCAGTCCTTTGTCATTCTCCTTCTGCTTTCACTTCCTTCCTTTTCATTTATTTTATTTTTTCTTTTCTATATATTTAATTTAATCTCTATTTCTTTTTTTCTTTTTTTTTTCTTTTGTTTGTGTATCTATCTTTTATCATTCCTTATTATATTCTTAATTGTTGTACATTTTTAATTGTTTCTTAAAAACACTAATTTTTTATACTTAGTACTATAAAGGACTTATGTCTTAATGTACCTATATTTATTTTAAATAAATTGAATTGAAAACTGGGGAGGGAAAAAGAAAAGCACTAAAGAAATTGCAAATCACACTTGCACAGCAGCATAAAAAGGTTCTTAACTGACTATGCAATCGCCTTTGAGATAGTATTCGGGAATTTAAAAGCAATAAGATAGCGACGTACCTTGAAGATCTCTCCACTGGAAGAGAATCAAATTATTCACTTTGGAAAGTGCTAAAAGGCATCCGGAAACCTAAAATGCAAGCGCCACCAATTCGGAAAAACGATAGAACTTGGGCCAAGAGTGAAAGAAAAGGCGAAACTTTTTGCTTTGCACTTAGAAGATACGTTTAAGCCATTCGACGGCTCTTTGATAACGCCCGACTCCCCAGTCACGACATCTGACAACTTTAAAGTAAAAAAGTTGCATTAATTGAACTGAGGGAAGTGATTAAAAATCTAAAGACTAAAAAAGCACCGGGTTACGACTTGATAATGGATTGCTCTACGTTCCGCGACAATGGAAAGTCGCAGAGATTATAATGGTCTCCAGGCAAAGCTTTGAATGAGAAGAAATCATATCGGCCTATTTCCCTATTGCCGATTATCTCTAAAATATTCTAAAAACTACTTTGTAAACGACTACAACCCGTAATCAACGAAAGGCGTCTCATTCCTGACCATCAGTTTGGATTTAGAGTGAAACATTCTACAATCGACCAAGTCCACAAAATAACTGACGTGATTGAGAAAACTCTCGAA
This sequence comes from Pocota personata, assembly GCA_963082735.1. Lineage (NCBI taxonomy): Eukaryota > Metazoa > Arthropoda > Insecta > Diptera > Syrphidae > Pocota > Pocota personata. The sequence goes on from OY720431.1 coordinate 86,212,842, forward strand.
GAAAAAAAGATTTGTTGTAGTGTATTTCTTGACGTCTCACAATCTTTCGATAAGGTTTGGCACGAAGGCTTGGAGTATAAATTGCAGCAGCTACTGTCACAGCAACTCTTTCTAATCTTACAATCGTACCTCACCGAAAAACTTTTTTTTGAGTTCAAGGAGATGTGTCCCTGGCCCGCTTCTGTATGTACTCTACACGCGCGATATTTCGCAGGAGAGAAACTGCGTCATCGCCACATTTCTGGACGGTACGGCGATTGAAGCAACAATTGAAAAGCTGCAACATGCTATTAATAAAGTCCACGCTTGGACGAATTCTTGGTGTATTGTGCCGAACGAAAGCAAATCTACCCACGTCAACTTTACGTACAAAAAATTGGATAGATTACCCATATATTTAAACTCAGCTAAAATACCGTACGCCAACTAAGCAAAATATCTAGGAATGACTCCAGGTGTTAAGCTTAAATGGAAAACGCACGTAAAAAAGAAACGCGACGAGCTCGAAAACAAATACCGAAAAATGTACTGGGTACTCGGAAAACATTCGAAGTTGAGCCTACATAACAAATTTTAATTCAATTTTAATTTAATTTTTTAATTTTTAATTTTGGCGGGGGCGAAAGCCCCTATTTATTTGGCTTATTACAAGCTACAGAGTCAATCCGGAGCTTTCATCTGCGTATGACGTCTCTATCCGACTATCGTAAGCGAGTTAATTGCAACAATTAGTAAACGCGGTAGATCACCGAATTCCGAGGACAACCAACTGTCCTCCGACAAAAAGTTACGAGTCATTATGTCTGGTAGTAATTCTCACAAGGACTCCAGATTTAATTACTGGAGACCCTTGCAGTGTCAGCCGGATGATGTCAATGGTGACAGTGAAAGCATGGACGAGATTGTTACGCCATTGGCAACAAAAGTGTATGTGCCACCGATAAAACTATTGCAAAAATCTAGTGATTATGTATACCAGCTAATGCAATCTTTAAAAATCAGTGGCTACTATATAAAAAATATTTCCATTGGAATAAAAATAGTCTGCGAATCAATTGAATCATTCAACTCTGTGCTCGAGAAACTAAAAATTAACAATTGTCAATATTTTTCACATGACCTGCGAAGCGTGAAGTTGTCCTCTATGGTATGAACGATGTCGATGATAGTGTATTTAAAACTGAACTAATTAGACTCGGCTCAAAGTGCATTGATATAAAAAAAATCACAAAAAAATATGAACTAAACAAAGCAACATTCACCGATTTTATTTACCTTATATCTCTAGAAAGTTGTTCTATTCCACTCAGAGACCTACGTAAAAACTATCGTTCAATCTCCCACACCCAAATCAATTGGAGTTTCCAACGTAAACTTAAAGGTAAGATTACTCAATGCCATAACTGCCAAATGTTTGGCCATGGTGAGCGTAACTGTTGCGTTAAAAATTATTGCGCGATCTGTGCTGGTTCTCACATGACTTCAGAGTGCAACAATGCAATTGCATTCAGATGTGCTAATTGCAACGAGAACCATAAAGCTACTGACGTCACTTGCATCAGCCGATCTAAATACTACTCCCCGCGCGGCTTTTTCCAATCCAACTTCAGCTCTCAATGCTGACAAACAAATTTCATTTGCCTCTATGACCGATTTCCCCTCACTCCCAAAACGTCAACTGACTACAGCGACCATGCAGAGTAATACCTCATATGCAATTCCGCAGCCATCAAACGTCTGGGTGAACCACACTCAAACAAGTTCGAACGTAGTCAACACCAACGAGGTCCATGCAGCGAACAACTCTACACTTATCTCTTTTGAAGAGCTTAATACTTTAGCTATGGAGATGATAACAAAATTATCTGTTTGTAAAACAAAAATTGAACAATTTGAAGTTATCACACATTTAGCTACTAAGTTTTTATCTTCTAATTGTATATAATATGGTAGATAGTCACATAAAAATAATAACATGGAATGCTAGAAGTATACGTAGCAAAAACATTGAATTTTTAAATTTCTTAAGCAACAATAATATTGACGTTGCACTAGTTACAGAAACTTGGCTTAAAGCCAACGAAAAATTATCCACCCCTGAGTTTAAGTGCTATCGAGTAGATAGGATTGATAAAAGAGGTGGGGGTGTTGCAATACTCGTGCGAAGAACAATTCAACATTCGCTTTTGCCAATTATCCAAACATGTTTAGTAGAAAATGTGGGCATTGAGGTTCAATTAAATAATCATAAAACAATTAAAATCTATTGCCTCTATTTCGCTGGTGCTCGCAAGACAGTTGAAAATAAACGTTTGCTAAAAAACGATTTAAGGAAGCTTTTTTGTGTAAATGGTGATTTTCTGTTAGGAGGCGATCTCAACTCTAGGCGCAGAGACTGGGGCTGTGTAAGAGCAAATGTTTGGGGAAATTTGCACTCATGTCTTTCAGATTCATTTCCGATTTCGATCTTGTATCCTCCATGTCCTACTTTTGCCCCATCTAGTTCTAGTGGTTGTCCTTCTGTCCTCGACATTTTTGTTACTAATTGTCCTAATTATATAACGCAGCCAATATCTTTGAACGCGCTTAGCTCTGACCATAATCCAGTCTTATGCAAGCTTTTATGTTCGGGTAAGGAAAATGTTCTATACGTTCCGGACCTACAAAATGCAAACTGGGCACGCTATCGCGCCATAATTAAAACGAGACTTCGTGAAAGTTCTGTGGATATTGAAAATATTTCCAGTAGGGAAGGAGTAGATGCTGTTGTCGATGACTTTGATGATCTCATCCTTAAAGCCATAGACGACTCTGTACCGAGAGTTGTAAAAAAGAAATTTAAAAAAAAACTCCCCCCTCATATACAAGAAGTAATTAAATTAAGAAATCTTCAAAGGAGAAATTGGCAAAGATTTCGGCAGCCAGTTTATCGGGATAATGCATTACATCTAACACAGCTGATTTCAAAAAATTTAATCCAACTTCGTAATATTGAATGGAACAAAAAACTAGGTTCTTTAGACAAAAATGCAAAACCATTCTGGAACATAGTTAGAATAGTCAAAAATAAAAACAAACAATTTCCTTGCAAATGGATCAAACTTTTATTTTACAGATAATGAAAAAGCCAATGCACTTGCGCTTGCTTTCTCAAGTAACCACCGTGTGTCAGCAAGCTTAGGCGATCCAATTACGGATGCTCTGGTTAGCGACACTATTCAGGCTTTCAACAGGCGGAGCACATTCAACATTCATTAAACTCACTTCTCACTGAAGACGATCTTAGATTTCACATCGATAATATAAAAGTTGTAAATGTATATCTCAAGCATTTACCCAAAGCTGGAGTGAAGTCTTTGACAGCCATTTTCAATGCATGTCTAAAAATCCAGTACTTCCCCTATGCTTGGAAAATAGTCAAGGTGATTCCTACACTTAAAGCTGGAAAGCCCGCTGATAACCCCAAGAGTTACAGACCTATAAGCTTGCTGAGTAACATAAGTAAATGATATGAACAAATTCTTAAAGAAAAAATAACAAAAATAATTAATGATTATAATATATTGTATATCCCGACGTGCAGTTTGGTTTCAGACCACAGCATAGCATCTCCCACCAAGTGCTTCGTATTTGCAACTTTGTTAAAAAAATCGCCAACAAGGTAAGTCCACAGGGATGATCCTCTTGGACATTGAAAAAGCATTCGACTCTGTTTGGCACGATGGACTGTTATATAAAATGATTAATTACAACTTTCCACCATTTCTATGCAGGTTAGTGCAAAGTTTTTTGTCAGGTCGTTCTTTCAAAGTCCTTGTCAATAGTAGCGTCTCAAGTATTATATTTTTTCAGTCAGTTGTCCCTCAAGGTTCTGTTCTTGTACAATTTATTTACGTCCGATTTTCCAATTCTGTTTAACTGCGAAGCAGCCATTTTTTCAGACGATACTGAAATACTTTCATCTCATGAATTTTCTCTCAATGTCGAGACAAATCTTCGTAATGTGATGGAAGTATTAGAAAGTTATTACAATAAGTGGAAAATTAAGCTGAACGGAGACAAAATGCAAGCCACCTTTTTTTCTCGAAAAAGAAAACCTTGCTATCTCCCGAGCAGCCAATTGCAACTTTATGGATCGTCAATAAACCGGAGCAATTGCGTTAAGTACCTAGGTATATATCTAGACACCAAGTTAACCTTCAACGAACATATATTCAGAACTTTGCAGAAAGTCAATATAGCAATAAAGATGATGTACCCCTTCATAAACAGAAAATCAGCCCTTTCAAACCAAAATAAACTTATCGTATTCAAAGTAGTCTTCCAAGCATTACTCCTGTATGGGTGTCCAGTATGGGGAAACTGTGCACATTGTCACATACAAAAACTACAAGTGTCGCAAAATAAACTCCTTAAAATGGTGCTTGACCTTTCATGGCACCACTCAACTTTGAACCTTCATAAAAGAGCGAATGTTGAATTGATATCTGTAAGAATTCAAAAGTTAATGAGAAAATAATTTCCTTCAAATTTAAATTATGTAAATAAAAATAAATAATGTTTCAGTAGAAAGATATATATAATATCATATCTCTGTAATGTAAAATGTGTGGTAACAATCCTTTGTACAAGTTTCTTATGCGAAATAAAGATCTATCTATCTATCTATTACAAGCTACAATGAACTTAAGGCTAAAACTTAAACCTAAAACTTAAAACTAAGACTTAAAGCTAAAGAGAATGGTGAAGGAGTTCGGTTTTGAGGCAGGGAGTGCTGAGGGTAAAATCAAACTTGGTGAGGTTTGAGTTCACTTTTCGCAGCATACGGGAAATTGGTTCATTAGGTCCATATGAAGTGCGGTGGGACGGTAGATAGAAAAGACGAGGGCATCGTAAATTACGTGGGTTGGTATTGAAAAGAATTGAATTATAAAGAGATTCGCAATCGACAGAGCCTGAAAGAAGTCGATGAAAGAAAAGAATGTCTGCAACATCTCTGCGTTTCTCTAGAGAACTCAGGTTGATGAGGTTGAGGCAGTCTTGATAGGGAGGCAAGATAAATGGATCGTTCCAAGGAAGACCTCGAAGGGCAAATCGAAGAAATCGACGTTGAACATTCTCGATTCTGGTCACATGAACTTGCTGAAAGGGGGACCACGCTTGACTGGCGTGTTCAAGGAGGGGGCCCACAAAGGTAATGTAGAGGGATCTGGTCACGTAAGGGTCGGAGAATTCTTTGGACCATAGTTTGACAAAGCCAAGTGATGAGTTAGCTTTACGAATTATCTCATCATTATGTGAACGAAAATTTAGTTCCCTATCGTACAATATTCCAAGATCGCGGAGGGATTGAACGATGGATACAGGTTGACCATGGAGAAGGTAAAGGCGGGCTTAGGACACGTGGTGCTTACGTGATAAGGTAATGGATTGACATTTGGCGATATTGAGCTCTAAGCGATTTTGTAGGGACCAGTTCGAAAAACTATCAAGGTCTTGTTGAAGGAGGCAGTAGTCAGGTGGTGAAGTGATCGCTTTGAAAATTTTGGTATCATCAGCGTACAGAGAGAGGGAAGAGTGTTTAATAACCCTCTCGACATCGTTTATGGCTAGAATGAAGAGAAGGGGACCTAGATGGTTGCCTTGCGGAACACCAGAGGTGGCCAAGAAGGGAGTGGATAAAATGGATCTGAAGCGAACTCTGTAAGAACGGTTTTCCAGGTAAGAAGATATCCATTTTAACTATATGGGTTCGAGACCGAGGGCAGACAATTTGAAGAGGATTAAGTTCTGAGATATCTTATCAAAAACCTTACTAAAATCAGTTGCAATAACGTCGACTTCTTTGCCATTCTCTAGTGGTAGTTATCTACCTTTCAGAAAGCCGTGTTGGGTGGGAGAGATAAGAGACTTGCACTGAAAACTTAAGGCTTCGTATAAAATACTTTCGAAAAGTTTGGGTAGATGAGAAAGTTTAGCAATGGGGCGATAGTTTGTTACTTCGTTCTTTGATCCAAATCTGAGGGAATTCTCCTCGTGATAGAGACAAACGGAAGAGATGAGAGAGGGGGAGGGAGAGAATAGAAGTGCATTTTGTAAGAAAAATGGCAGGGAGACCATCTGGGCCGGGTGAGAATTCATCATTAAGATTTTGTAGTTTATTTTCAATTACAGCAGGATCAAAAAGCAGGGACAGAAAGGGGCCAACGGAGAAGTTAGGGAGGTGAGTGAAGTAAGAGGAGTCTGGTTCAAAAGAGTTGTCGGCGAAGGATTGTTTAAAATAGGTGGGCAAAAAGTTGGCAATGGTTTGCGGATTAGTTGAGGATATGTTTTCAAAAGAGAGGGACGGAGGGTAACCGTCAGATTTTTTTTTTATAGTTAACGAATTGAAAAAATGACTAAGGGTCGTTTATAAGATTTGCTTTCGCGTTAAATAGGTGCCGCTGGTAGAGAGAATTATAAAGATGATTGAATTGAAGGTAGGAACCTAGATAGTTGGAATAGTCGAAAACAGTATTGGTACGGAGGAAAGCTGCCCATAACTTGTTTCTCTTGTTACGTAAGGCGCGAAATTTGCGATTATACAAAGGGGGGATGAAGATGAAGTTTTATGACGTGAAGTTTTAATTGATTGTTTTTGAGGGGTGCAACACTGTTTGCGTTCTGAATGGTAAAATATCTTAATTGATTATTTTTGAAGGGTGCAACAATGTCTGTGTTTTGAATGGTACAATAAATAATATTTTATGGTAGCATTTTTATGGTAGCAACAATGTAATATCTGTACTTTACTAACAATGTAATAACTATACTTTACTCCTCCCGTCTTAAAACTTTTTGTCCTCAAAAAGGTTAATTTAATGTTACAAATATGTCATCATTATATTTTGGAGGTTCTAACTTATTTACATCTGTAATATTGGATAAGGGAATGGTATCTGGAATATGGGTGGTATTGGGGGTGGTATTAATAATTTTAATTTCTCTGTTTTTACATTTCCAAATAACAAACATTAATACTATTGCTCCGATTGCTATATATAATACAATTATATTTATGAGGGAGTGAGTGTTATTAATTTGCATTTTTTCTATTTGTTTTATATTTTCCAAATGTAATTGTTCTAACCTAGGGTTGACATTTGATTCAGTTAGATTTATTTGAAAAACTGGTGGTAAGGGTTGGTAATGTGTTATTTCTTTTGACACAAACCTTTGGTTACGAAACTTTATTGAACAATTTTGTATCTGAATTAAGTAAGTACCATTTAACAATTTTGTTTGATTTTCACATTCATTGTATATTTTACCATGATAATTATCAACGAGTATTAGATTTTCATTAATCTGGTTTATATTTAATTTTGTATTGAAAACATAAGTACAATTTGCGTTTATTCCGTTTATTAATCTTGGTATACATGAATCTTCCTGTTATTTGGTAATTTGATTTTGTTTGCATACTGTGACCTCCTTAATAAAATAACATTTTTCTCTTATTCCATAATATTCTTGCTACTAACTAGTATTTCTTCAAATTCAAAATTTATTTGTTTGTTACGATTTGTTACAGGTTTAATAATTAAGTGATTATATTCTTTTTCGGAAGTTGTAGGTAGTGAAATAATATAACGTATAAGATTGTTTCTAATGGCTACTGAAGGGGTGGCATAGTTAAGTGCTTCAGCGTCATTACCATATGGTAAATTTTCAATTTGATTTATAATTTGCTTTAATTCTTTGCGGTCAAGGATTTTGGTGTTTATTATACCTCTTTTTGCCCAATGAATTGCATTCGATATTTCATCTATTTCGCTTTTTAGTAGGAGTAGGTCATATGCATCTGGAGATCCTGCGATCCATTTCCGTGCTGAACCGATCCGATTTACTGCTCATTTTTCGCGATGGGGCTTCAATTCTTGTAATTCTTTATCAATATTGTTTTGTAGGTGTTCAATTTGATGCCTAAGTGGTAAAGATTCGTTTATCTTCAAATGGGAGATTGCGATCATCGTATGATAAACTTCCTCGTAGCTTGTGAGGTTGATAACGTGTATTATTCTGAAATTTCCATCTGAGATTCTTCCTGGTCCTATCTTTACTGTTACCATCGGGGAGTTGGTGTACTCATAGATGTCGACATTTGCTTGAACTAAGCAAAATGCAGTAAGACTGAAAAGATAATTGAATATTGTTTAGTCGGTCTTAATGTTTGTTTTATGGATTTTCCTGCCACTCAAAGTACTAATAGTTACTCTGTGATCATCTTTAACAATTTCTTTTGTGAATTTTTGTTTTAGTTTTCCCTTTCTTCCAGGAGCTTTTACGTAGATGATATCTCCTGGGTTATATTTCTTGGGTTTTTCTCGATGTTTATTCTCGTAGTTAAGGCGTTGTTGTTGGATTTGATCTATTAGTTGCTTAGTTTTAACGTTGGTATCTTCTCTTGCTGTTTTTAGTTCTTCAAGGGTCTTAGATGGTTTTCTACCATAGAATATGGTAGCCGGTGTCTCTTTCACTGTGGTGTGTATGGTATTATTGTATCTATCGGTTGCTATTAAAGCTAACTCTTTAATGGGGGTTGTGTTGAAGTCCTTTTGCAAGCATCTAATTATTTCTTGAATTGTTGAGTGAACTCTTTCCACTTGTCCGTTCACTTCACTTCGATTTGCTGGTGTTAAGTATATTTCAATGTCAATATTTGTGAGAAAGTCAGTTATTATTGGGGATGTTAAAGCTTTATCCCTATCCATTACTAATAATTTAGGAGTCGTAAAATAATGTACTAATTCGAAGATTTTATCCTTTAAGTAGATAGCGGATTTATTTGTCTTATTAATTTATTATTTGTCTATTGATGTTAAAAACAATTGCCCGTCTAGTTCCATTATGTCTATATGTATGATTTCAGTGGGGTATTGTGGGATAGGTGTGGCTTGGAGTTCTTTCTGTGTGGGATGTCTATCATATTTATTTTCCTTACATATTTTACAGTTACCTATTGTTTGTTTAATTTTAGCAGTCATATTTGGAAAATAATAATTTTGCATTATCTGTTCTTTATTTTCTTTAAAACATCTATGTGCTCTTTATGTATTGTTTCAAGGATTTGTTCTTCGTCAATAACGTCTGTTACTTGTTTTTGAGTGAATCTAATCTTTAAATTTTGTCCGAAATGTTCTTTATAAACGTCTTGTATTAACTGCATAATGTGTTCCGGTGCTTTTAATCCATTCACAATATCTAGTCGCATTTCGTTTCTGAGTATTTCCTTTATTGTTTCCGAGTTGTAATGAGTTTTTACTAACGTTTTTCTGTGATATTCTGGATGTGGGAGTTCATATATTCTTTCTTCTTCTAAACCTTCTAAAAGTATTACTTGGTTTTTGAAAACGTTAATGGGAACTTCTGTACAGATGATCAGTTCCGTGTCATCTTCTTCTGCGCTATGTTGTGTCATTGACGTTGGGTTGCATTCACTTATGTTGAGTCTATATAGGGCGTCTGCCGCATAGTTTGTTCTTCCGGGTTTATAAATAAGTTCGTGGTTGTATTCTTCGAGTCTTGCTTTCTATCTTTTTAACTTGGCGTTGTTATTTTTGTTACTAAGAGCATATGTTAACGGTTGATGATCTGTTAGGATTTTTATCTTTCTTCCGCCATACAGATAATTACGGAGATTATCCAATGCCCATACTATTGCAAGCATTTCTTTCTCATTTGTTGCATAGTTTTGTTCCGTGGTATTAAGGCTTCTAGAAATGTATGTTATTGGTTTGTCTTGTCCTATCTCTCCTTGTGATAGTACAGCGCCTATGGCATGATTTGATGCATCTGTTGTTAGTATAAAGGGTTTTTCAAAGTCTGGGAAAATTAATAAATCGGTTGAAGTGAGGTGTTCTTTTAGTAGGTTAAATGCTTTCCTCTGCTCGTCGTTGAATATTATTGGTATTTTTTTGCATTGATTTTTCCTTACTCTTGCCAAATCTCCTCCTGTTAGCTGAGTAAGTGGTTTTGCAATTTTCGCAAAATCTTGAATAAATCTCCTATAATAGGATGCTAGGCCTAGGAATGATTTCAATTCCTTCAAGTTTTTAGGTTCTGGAGTATTTTTCACGGCTTCTATTTTCTTTGGATCTGCCTTGATTCCATTATTTGATATTATGAATCCTAAAAATTCTGTTTCCGTTTGTAGGAATTTCGTTTTGTCAAGGTTGACTTTTAAATTTGCTTTTTTTAGTTTTGAGAAAATTTGTATGATGTCCTCATAGTGTTTTTCTATTGAATTGCTGTATATTATAATGTCGTCTATGTAAACGTAGCATATTTTACCAATATGCTCCCTTAATACATCATCAATCATTCGTTGAAATATTGATGGAGCATTCCTGAGTCCAAAGGGGAGTCGCAGGAATTCATACTTTCCATTAAGTGTTGAAAAAGCTGTTTTTTGAATGTCTTTTTCTTTCATTAGTATTTGGTGGAATCCAGACGTTAAGTCAATTGTTGTAAAATATTTGGCTTTACCAACGTTTGCTAGGGTATTAGATATGTCTGGTATTGGATATTTATCGGCTATTGTAACTGCATTTAGTTTTTTGTAATCAATAACCATTCAGTATTTCTTTTCACCTGTTACGTCAATTTTTTTGGGGACAACCCAAATGGGTGCGTTGTAGGGGGAGTTTGAGGGTCTGATGACTTTATCTTCTAACAGTTTGTTAATTTGTTTGTTAACTTCTTCTCTCATGCTCACTGGGTACGGATATATTTTTGCGTATATTGGGGTATCTGTTTGTGTTTTCATTTCTGCTCTAACGTTTGTTATAGCTGTTATCTTGTCGTCTGGTTTGGTAAATATGGTCCTGAATTTATGAATGATTTCATTTAAGCAAACCTTTTGATGTTCGTTCAAGTGATCGTTCCTGATGTTAATGAAATTTACGTCGATTGAGTATCTCATTTCTAAAGGTATTATTATATTATTATATTAGGATGAATTTTTAATATGGAGTTGCCTCTATCTATTACCGTTTTGATTTCTCTAAGAGTATCATCTCCTATTATTCCGTCAAATGATGTTAATGGAGGTAGTAAGTAAAATTTTACTGGAGTATTGTTGCCATAAATAGAAAATATTTTACCTGTTGCTGACTTCTCAATTTTAACCTTTCCTCCTACTGAATTGATAAAAAAATGGTTTGTCAACTGGTTTAGAGTGAGATACTAATTCTGGTTTAATAAAATTTCTGTTTGCTCCGGTATCTATTAGAAATTGGAGTGTTTTTAATTTGGGAGCGTGGTATTTTAAGTAGGGTGTCGCACTGACCCGATCGTTAAAAAATTTAGTTCTTGTTCCAGGACTTCCAAGTCATTTTCCTCGTATGGGTTCTCGTAAGATCCTTCAAATTTGCCTTCATTCTTCTGGTTCTTGAATCTCGACTTGATAGAGTCTTTGTTGCTTTGGTTGTGTAGATTGTATATGACCATCATTCTGTGAAACCCTTTTTAATGCTGGTTTAAAAGGTATAGACCACCTTTGCTGCTGATATTGTTGTGGATATTGTTGTGGGTGTTGTTGTGGTCTATTCATATAGTTGACCTGTCTAGTTCTGGTACTTGGATCAACATCCATTGGTCCTGGTTTGTTGTGAGGGGGGACTATTGGCCTATTTTGAGTATTATAAAGAATGTTTTTCTGCTGTTGAGTTAACAAATGTGGATTATATATATTTTTCGGTGAATGTAATGGAATTGTTGAATACTTTCTTGGTGGAACAGGTGTTGTGAGAGAACTGTGAGGGACAATGATTGGATTAGTAATGTTATTACGATTTATGAAGTTAGTTGCTCTATAATTCATATTTTGCAATTCTAAGCATGAAGAGTATGCTTCGGGTAAAGATTTGGGATTTTTGATGGCAATGAGTCTTGATAACTCACCATTCAGGCCTCTTATAAAAGTATCTAAGGCTCTATTTCGGTGGCCTTCGATTGCATTAGCAGCTGTTTCGCTGCTTAAATATTCGGTTTGGACTTTGTTTATAATTAGAGTGAGGTGATGGTTAACTTCACCAAAGAATTCATCAATCGACTTTTTACCTTGTGAATATAACTGGTATTCCAGTGTTCTTATATCTCTCTTGTCCGCATAATGAAGAGACAAGCATTTCTTTATTGCAAACCAATCCTCATCTGGGATGTTGTAGACAACTAATGCAGTGTCTGCTTCTTCGATTATTTTCTGTCTGATAGACCGTATTATGGCCCTATAAAGAGGTTTCGTCTGGATGATTTTATAGTCATCTAAGACGGTCTCAACTGATTTGATCTCCAACGAGTATGTCGTTGGATTTCCGTTAAAGTTTCTAATTTCTTTCACGGGATCGGGAATCTTGCTTTGCTGTTGCAAGTCCGCTTCTGTGGTTGGTCTAGCCAAAACTTCTCGTTCCAATGTCTCGTTGGACGAAAGGCTGGAGTTTCTTTGTGCTTCCGCTCTTAAACTAATAAGTTCCTTCTGTAAGTTTGTTGTAATTTTAATTTGGGCGTTTAGTGAGCCAGTCAGATTCACTACTTCCGCTTGAAGTTGTTCGACTACGTTTTGTAAAGTCGACATTTTTCACTTTAATTTAAAATATTTTAATTGTGATATATTTGTTTCTTAATTTAATTGTAATATATTTGTTTCTTAAAATCTAATTGCCTTATTGCAATCTTAGATTTGTTTTAGTTAAATTCTTCTTGATAATTTTTCTTTCAATGTATTTATATTTATATTTTTCTTTAATTTATTTTTCTCGATTTTAATATTTTCAATAAGATTTGTTTTAATTAAGTTCTTCCTGATGATTTTTCTTTCAATATATTTATTTTTATATTTTTATTTAATTCATTTCTTCACTTACACTAAAAAGATTGGGGTCTTCATCCTTCTTCCGATGAAGCCAGATGAACCGCGGGGCAACGCAGGAAACCAAAACCCTGGGATGTACTTAAACTCTCCAGTTAATTTTAAGTGTGCTGTGCCTGGGCTTTATTATTGCACACTCGGGACCGACGAGTGTATTTTCGTGGAAAGGGGATAAGCCGAGGTGTTCCTTTTTGGATAACGACGTTGAGATTAACCGCTTCCTACTAGTGGCTCGGATTCTTCCTAACACACCAATGTTCCGAATTTCGCTACTCGATCACTGTTAGCACTTGATATATTTTGAGGATATCGGCTTAAATTTTCACACTTGATATATTTTGAGGATATCGGCTTAATTTTTCGCACTTGATATATTTTGAGATATCGGCTTAAATTTTCGCACTTGATATATTTTGAGGATATCGGCTTAATTTTTCGCACTTGATATGTTTTGAGGATATCGGCTTAATTTTTCGCACTTGATATATTTTTGAGGATATCGGCTTAAACAATGATTTTCACTACTTGCACTTGATTATGTTTAAATCTTTTTTTTTAAACAAATCGACACCGGTCCCTGCTCGGGCGCCAGTTAATATTATTTAACACTCAGCAATAAAAAATATTTTTTCTGGAAGACTGTCCAAGTTCGACTTTATTTATTAAAGATTCACAAATAAAAGCCTCGAGTTTGGTCACTCGGTATGCTTAAATACAAAAATATCCACGCACTGTTAATACGCAGGTGTTAGATCTATACAAATGTTTACATGTTGATGTCATCGATGGCAAGAGGGTGCTTTAAGTGATTTCACAATGTATGATCAGTTTCTTGCATCGATGACAAATATTTTAATTGATTATTTTTGAGGGGTGCAACAATGTTTGCGTTCTGAATGGTAAAATATCTTAATTGATTATTTTTGAAGGGTGCAACAATGTCTGTGTTTTGAATGGTACAATAAATAATATTTTATGGTAGCATTTTTATGGTAGCAACAATGGAATATCTGTACTTTACTAACAATGTAATATCTGTACTTTACTATATATATATAGATACATATATGAATATAAATAATTATTTTTTTTTAGCTGCAAATATTATGAATATTTTGAATGATCTGAATTAATAATCTTTTAAATTTAAGTTTAAGCAATTTGGATTGATTTTTTATTTTTTTTAATAAACTTATTTTTTTTCTGTTATGTATATACCTTTTAATAACGTACTTATTTACTTATGATTCAATTATTAATATTGTGAGGAGCAATTTTCATTTTATTGTGTCTATTATTTCAGAAAATATGAAAAGCCAAAATCTAAATAGCTGGCCGTTTACTAGTGTCGTTATCGTAATTATTTTTTCTGAACAGGTGATTGAATTTCAACAATATGGAATAAAATACAAATTCACTAGATATACCTGCATAAATCTGGGACAGTACAACATCAGTACCGTCACAAGCAAATATAAAATACCAGAAAGAAAGATATCTCCAACATTTTGAAGTTTTTCTATCAAGCATGAATAATTAAAACATATATTTTTTCAAGAAGACTAGCTAACCCCTCCTGTTATCGCAACAGAAATAAAGTTGGATAACTTTACGCATGCTATACACTATCGGTCATTTGATTACCCTCATTTAATATTATTTAAATATTTCTTCGGATCCATTTTTAAAAGTCTTATTTTCACTTTTTCTCTGCTACCTGTTGACAAACTTAAAAGAATTTAATGAAGCAAAAAGGGAAATTAAATTCTAATGCATTTTTATTATAATCAAATCAATGTAATTTAACTGCTAGACAAAAATGCTTAAAACCAGCTTAACTAACTTAACTAAATTATTCTAACTTACTGGCCCTATTCGAGCACTCTAAGCTAAACCTAATACTTAGAACTATGTCTTTCGACGTACTTTACTTTAATTCTTTATTTATATCATTATTTTTTATATTGAAAATTAATACGAAACATCTTTGACAAAATTAAAATTAAATAGTATGTTGATACCGAGGTATCGTACTGTCCATAGTTCGTTTCATTATCTCGTCCATTTGTTTTAGGTACCAGTCAATCTCCTCGTTTAGCAGATTCCTATTGGACGGTGGGTAGAGCGAGTTTGAGGAGAACGCTCTTGTCAAAATTCTGGAGAAGTGAGTCCAACGCGTCCTACTGTAATTGAAGATTAGCGGCACTGCCAATCTGTCCTGGATCAGACCCTTCTTATCAAGATAGAGGAACGCCTATGGGGGGACAAAGCCGTTAGGGCGCACTTTCTCGTGATACTCGTAATTGGGCTAAAAACCCCCGGAGATCAGGTTGTTCATCGAACTCATTGCTCTTGGAATGTGCCTTTGAATCAGCTTGGTAACGAAATTATCCAATCTTATTAGGTCAGCCCTGTTGTAGAGAATCTCAATGGGATACAATTTTATATACTGGGACTCTGGTGTTCTGCATAAATGAAGGCAGGCCCGAATGCTAGCCCTCTCAAACACCCGAATCTTTTCCAACAAGTATGAGCATGGGCCGAATGAGGGCCGTATAGCAGATTACCTTTACCCTTACATCGAGTTGCTTGCTATAAAAAGCCTCTTTGTAAGGGCAAAAGCAAAGATCCTCTTTCCATTCCAGGACCTGGAACCTTCGCACTTCACCGCTGTTCACTACCTTAAATTGCAGTTGTTTTTTAATGAAGATCGCAAACCTCTTCCTTGTGTGGAGTTGGGTCGGTCTCTTCTGACAATATTGTATTTATTGTGTCCCAGTTTGTGTTTCTGGGATAGCTTTGTTCCGTTAACCATAAGCACATCAGGGGTTTGGTCTTCAAGCTACTTAAACAGTACGGCTCTTCGCTCGATCCTAATCAACATGGATCCCATTCTATAAGCAAATGCATGCCAAGCACTTGGATTAATATCAGTAACTGCGAACATAAAATCTATTTCACTTCTTAACCCAATCAAAAACAAAAAATTTTCTTGAAAAATTAGTATTCGAATTTAACTGTATATTTCAGTGAGATGGTAAAATGCCTTAAAAAGTTAGCTTTGAGATAGACCCAGATATTATGCCAGTACAGGACAGCCCTAAGAGAATCCCTATAGCCGTAAGGAAAACGCTCAAAACTGAACTAGATCAGCTAGAGGATAGAGGAATTATATAGGTAGAAAAGATTACCCACCAAACAGATTGGATTTCTAATATCGATTTACAGCAAAAAGACGATCAAATATCAAATACCAACAATACAAAACACACAACAGAAAACTTCGAAACGTTTTTGAAGGATTAAAAGAAACAAATGTTAAACTTAACAAAAAGAAAATGAGACTAGCTCTCACAGAAGCTGAATTCTACGAACATATATTTACTACGAATGGCTTGAAGCCTGATGAGATGAAAATTAATGCAATTTTGAACATGCGTAAACCATCAAATGTACAAGAAACACACACATTTTTAGGAATGGTCACCTACCTAAATAAATTTCTTCCAAATCTCACTAAAATGACAGAAGATCTGCGAGACTCGTCCAAACAAAAATTTTCAAATGGAGCGAGAAACAAGAACTAGCATTTAACAACATCAAAATATTGACCTCTAGAGCTCCCGTACTTCACTATTATTATGCTAGCCATTGTATACGCTTGCATGAGATTTGACCAATTCATAATTGGTCGAGATAATAAAGAAATCATCACTGAAAAAGGTTTCCAACAAACCAAAGGTTTCCAAAACCATTATAATTACCCACATGCCTGGAAAACAGCTAATAATTCCTGATTTACTCTCACGAAAGGTATTTACGATAAATTTATTACAGTCGAAGAAAGTTTCTCTCTTCTGATCACTCTCCGGTAATTCTATTACTTGGTGAAGCGTTGATCAAAAAAGAAGGACCTCCAAGACTTACTAGCAATAGAACAAATCGGGAGGGGTTTAGAAATGATTGCGAAACAAATATCGCCTTAAATGTATCACTTAAAACACCTTGTGAACTAGAGGACGAAGTTGATCGTTTTGTGGAAGCAATCCAAAGAGCGGCATGGAGAAACAATCCTTCTAGAGGCTATAAAATTAACCGCAACGAAAAGTATCCAAGTGAAATTATTGAACTGGTAAGGGAGAAAAGAAAAGCACGAAAGAAATGGCAAATCACTCGTGCACCGCAGCATAAAAAGATCCTTATCCGACTATGCAATCGCCTTAGAGATAGTATTCGGGAATTTAAAAGCAATAAGATAGCGACGTACCTTGAAGATCTCTCCACTGGAAGAGAATCAAATTATTCACTTTGGAAAGTGCTAAAAGGCATCCGGAAACCTAAAATGCAAGCGCCACCAATTCGGAAAAACGATAGAATTTGGGCCAAGAGTGAAAGAAAAGGCGAAACTTTTTGCTTTGCACTTAGAAGATACGTTTAAGCCATTCGACGGCTCTTTGATAACGCCCGACTCCCCAGTCACGACATCTGACAACTTTAAAGTAAAAAAGTTGCATTAATTGAACTGAGGGAAGTGATTAAAAATCTAAAGACTAAAAAAGCACCGGGTTACGACTTGATAATGGCCCAGGTGGTCAAGGAATTACCGAATAAAGCTCTTATCAAACTGCTATATTTGATTAACGCTTCGTTCAGATTGCTCTACGTTCCGAGACAATGGAAAGTCGCAGCGATTATAATGGTCTCCAGGCAAAGCTTTGAATGAGAAGAAATCATATCGGCCTATTTCCCTATTGCCGATTATCTCTAAAATATTCTAAAAACCACTTTGTAAACGACTACAACCCGTAATAAACGAAAGACGTCTCATTCCTGACCACCAGTTTGTATTTAGAGTCAAACATTCTACAATCGACCAAGTCCACAAAATAACTGACGTGATTGAGAAAACTCTCGAAGAAAAAAAGATTTGTTGTGGTGTATTTCTTGACGTCTCACAAGCTTTCGATAAGGTTTGGCACAAAGGCTTGGAGAATAAATTGCAACTATTGCTGCCATGGCAACTCTTTCTAATCTTATGATCGTATCTCACCGAAAGACTTTTTCGTGTTAAGCACGGAAATGATTACTCCGAGTTGAAGGAGATTGCGGCCGGAGTTCCACATGGAAGTGTCCTTGGCCCGCTTCTATATGTACTCTACACGCGTGATATCCCACAGGAAAGAAACTGCGTCATCGCCACGTTTGCAGATGATACGGCGATACTGAACGAAACAAAATATCTAGGAATGACTCTAGATGTTAAGCTTAAATGAAAATCGCACGTAAAAAAGAAACGCAACGAGCTCGAAAACAAATACCGACAAATGTACTGGCTACTCGGAAACATTCGAAGTTGAGCCTGCATAACAAACTGCTTATCTATAAACAAGTGCTAAAGCCAGTGTGGACGTATGGTCTACAACTATGGGATTGTACCAGGAAAAGCAATAGAAACATCCTACAAACTTTTGAAAATAAAGTTCTTAGAACGATCGTTAGCGCACCGTGGTACGTACGTAACGAAGATATTCATCGGGACCTGGGAATTCCCAGCGACGCCGAAGAGATAAGCGTCGGCTTAGTCGTAGTATTAATCTTGAAGAGTTGTGTTTTTAGTGAGTAAAAATCTCACACTACCATAAACACGCGCGGTCGGGCCTTTTAGTGTCTTTAGAAGATTTTCACCCTCGCGGAAAAAGAAAAAACGGCGAAGATTACTGCGACATTCCGTTTCTGTCCTTTCGACAACAAACTAGTCGTTTAATTTTTCTTTGGTTTAGTTTGCAGGCGCCACAAGATTGCGTCATCTTTTTGTCTTTAATTTATAGGTAAAGTAATTCTAAGGAATAAAGGGTTAAATTACTTGACATTGGCATACCTAAGTGTCCATAAAACGAATGACTATGGTAGAATATACCAACCTTATAAAGCTTCAATTTGAAGTTTGCTGACGTTTAGTATTGTTTCGGCAGCCATCAATAATAAAGGCTCTAAGTGAATTTGTAAACATGGAACAAATTGGTCATCGATATCTGATACAATACTTTCATTTGAAAGCCCTCAATCCAGCCAATATCAAAGCGGAGATAGATTCTACTCTGGTTGAGTCTGCTCCTTCGTTTAAAACAGTAAAGTATTGGGTGGAAGAGTTTATACGAGGCCATTTGAGCTGTCAAGTGTATCCAGCTAAAAAAAGACTATGTATGAGTCACCCCCCTGTCTGAGACACCACAATAATTTTGTTATATATGTGATGCAAATATTGATGGGTAAAAGTTTTGCAATTTTGTTGACAGAGGGATTCTTGGTGCATTTTTCTAATGTTTTGAATCTCCGTTTCTTTCCAGATCCCATTTTCAACTTTTTTCCAGATTCAGATTAAGGTTTTTATTGTTTAGTCGTTCTATTTACAAATTGGCTTAAAACTAGACTTATTACTATAAATTTAATGTTGGCTCAACAATAGGGGCCCAACGTATATCTACTGGCTAGTTTGCTAAGGTTTTTTTTTTTTTTTTAAAAAAAAACCTATATTAATGGCTACTTAATCTATTACATGAATATTTTATATAAGAGAATATATTTGGAATGTTTTTTTTTTTTGTTAAATAAAGAAATATATTATTAAGGGGACTATCCCCGGTAATAGGCATTGTCTTGCAAGCTGGTAGAACGGTGTTTCTTCGTTGTTCATTATGTCTTCAAATCTTGAATCGATGATTGCTCGTGCACTCAGGTATCGGTGGCTTGGATCGATCTGCTGTCGGATGTAGTCTTGTAACTTTTTTACTTCCAAGACTTGTTTAAATACTTTCTTTTAAAACAAATCACTAAAACAGACTAACAACTCACATTGCGAAAGGAATCCTCAACTAAAAATTCAAAGTATTTATACACTGTCTCAACCACTCGTCGCGGGTAATTAGGGACAAATTGCAAATTCCAAGAAGTGAAAGTGAAAGTGAAGAAGGGAAAAAAGGATGTAGGGCGATTAGAATCTTCTTAAAAATTGGTAATGATTATCTAACAGCAATATGTATATAACAAAATTATCGGGGTGTCTCAACCAGTTGTCGAGGAGTGTAGGTGAGTGTATCTTTTCGGGCTCTTTAGAACACCCAAATTTTAACATTTGGTCTTATGTCGCTTTCGTAAAGCGGGTATAAGGTATGACTATATTGTCATATTTCACATAATTTATTTCTGTCCATCCCCAGTATACTTTATCACTGCAAAATAAACTTCGCGAACCTCGCAAGCGAAGAATTTAATGGGACAATAAAATGTGGCACAAAGAATTTACACGCCGTAGACCACACCAAAATATAGACTAGGTTACCTAAGTTTTTGGACTGATCCAAACATAGTGCTGTATTCAAAGCGTTTACACCGATGACATTTGTACAATACCTAGTCTTGGTCCCAGACCAAAGCAGCGTTGTAAACTAGACCTTTGTTCAGGGTGATGCCACTGGTTTTCTATGTTGGCTGGTGGAGGGTTTAGACTTACCAAACTATTATTATTATCTTTTATTAACAAGTAATTAAAATTACATGATAATATTCAAATTAATGAGCCTAGCTGCATAGACTTTGGCTCTATGATAGGAATTCTTATATACTAATGTTAGCAATAGGTAAAAATTCGTTTATTTCTTTTATATTTGTGCGGTTGTGATTTTTTAATACATCGTAAATATTGTTATTTTTACATACGTTGATTATGATATGCTTACGTTGCATGTAGGGCAATTTGGTGGCATGTTTTTTGTTAGCAGACGTTGGTGAGTAGCTAAAATTTCAAACTTTGTTCGATTGCGGCTGCGCACTCCCGCAACCGAACAAAGTTTGAAATTTTAGCTACTCACCAACGTCTGCTAACAAAATACATGCCACCAAATTGTTCGGTTGCGGGTGTGCGCAGCCGCAACCGAACAAAGTTTGAAATTTGATCCCTCTGTCAACAAAATTGCAAAACTTTTACCCATCAATATTTGCATCACATATATAACAAAATTATTGTGGTGTCTCAGCCAGGGGGGTGACTCATACATAGTCTTCTTTTAGCTGGATACACTTGACAGCTCAAATGGCCTCGTATAAACTCTTCCACCCAATATTTTACTGTTTTAAACGAAGGAGCAGACTCAACCAGAGTAGAATCTAACTCCGCTTTGATATTGGCTGGATTGAGGGCTTTCAAATGAAAGTATTGTATCAGATATCGATGACCAATTTGTTCCATGTTTACAAATTCACTTAGAGCCTTTATTATTGATGGCTGCCGAAACAATACTAAACGTCAGCAAACTTCAAATTGAAGCTTTATAAGGTTGGTATATTCTACCATAGTCATTCGTTTTATGCACACTTAGGTATGCCAATGTCAAGTAATTTAACCCTTTATTCCTTAGAATTACTTTACCTATAAATTAAAGACAAAAAGATGACGCAATCTTGTGGCGCCTGCAAACTAAACCAAAGAAAAATTAAACGACTAGTTTGTTGTCGAAAGGACAGAAACGGAATGTCGCAGTAATCTTCGCCGTTTTTTCTTTTTCCGAGAGGGTGAAAATCTTCTAAAGACACCAAAAGGCCTGACCGCGCGTGCTTATGGTAGTGTGAGATTTTTACTCACTAAAAACACAACTCTTCAAGATTAATACTACGACTAAGCCGACGCTTATCTCTTCGGCGTCGCTGGGAATTCCCAGGTCCCGATGAATATCTTCGTTACGTACGTACCACGGTGCGCTAACGATCGTTCTAAGAACTTTATTTTCAAAAGTTTGTAGGATGTTTCTATTGCTTTTCCTGGTACAATCCCATAGTTGTAGACCATACGTCCACACTGGCTTTAGCACTTGTTTATAGATAAGCAGTTTGTTATGCAGGCTCAACTTCGAATGTTTCCGAGTAGCCAGTACATTTGTCGGTATTTGTTTTCGAGCTCGTTGCGTTTCTTTTTTACGTGCGATTTTCATTTAAGCTTAACATCTAGAGTCATTCCTAGATATTTTGTTTCGTTCAGTATCGCCGTATCATCTGCAAACGTGGCGATGACGCAGTTTCTTTCCTGTGGGATATCACGCGTGTAGAGTACATATAGAAGCGGGCCAAGGACACTTCCATGTGGAACTCCGGCCGCAATCTCCTTCAACTCGGAGTAATCATTTCCGTGCTTAACACGAAAAAGTCTTTCGGTGAGATACGATCATAAGATTAGAAAGAGTTGCCATGGCAGCAATAGTTGCAATTTATTCTCCAAGCCTTTGTGCCAAACCTTATCGAAAGCTTGTGAGACGTCAAGAAATACACCACAACAAATCTTTTTTTCTTCGAGAGTTTTCTCAATCACGTCAGTTATTTTGTGGACTTGGTCGATTGTAGAATGTTTGACTCTAAATACAAACTGGTGGTCAGGAATGAGACGTCTTTCGTTTATTACGGGTTGTAGTCGTTTTGAAAATAGTTTTTCGAATATTTTAGAGATAACCGGCAATAGGGAAATAGGCCGATATGATTTCTTCTCATTCAAAGGTTTGCCTGGAGACCATTATAATCGCTGCGACTTTCCATTGTCTCGGAACGTAGAGCAATCTGAACGAAGCGCTAATCAAATATAGCAGTTTGATAAGAGCTTTATTCGGTAATTTCTTGACCACCTGGGCCATTATCAAGTCGTAACCCGGTGCTTTTTTAGTCTTTAGATTTTTAATCACTTCCCTCAGTTCAATTAATGCAACTTTTTTACTTTAAAGTTGTCAGATGTCGTGACTGGGGAGTCGGGCGTTATCAAAGAGCCGTCGAATGGCTTAAACGTATCTTCTAAGTGCAAAGCAAAAAGTTTCGCCTTTTCTTTCACTCTTGGCCCAAATTCTATCGTTTTTCCGAATTGGTGGCGCTTACATTTTAGGTTTCCGGATGCCTTTTAGCACTTTCCAAAGTGAATAATTTGATTCTCTTCCAGTGGAGAGATCTTCAAGGTACGTCGCTATCTTATTGCTTTTAAATTCCCGAATACTATCTCTAAGGCGATTGCATAGTCGGATAAGGATCTTTTTATGCTGCGGTGCACGAGTGATTTGCCATTTCTTTCGTGCTTTTCTTTTCTCCCTCACCAGTTCAATAATTTCACTTGGATACTTTTCGTTGCGGTTAATTTTATAGCCTCTAGAAGGATTGTTTCTCCATGCCGCTCTTTGGATTGCTTCCACAAAACGATTAACTTCGTCCTCTAGTTCACAAGGTGTTTTAAGTGATACATTTAAGGCGATATTTGTTTCGCAATCATTTCTAAACCCCTCCCAATTTGTTCTATTGCTAGTAAGTCTTGGAGGTCCTTCTTTCTTGATCAACGCTTCACCAAGTAATAGAATTACCGGAGAGTGATCAGGAGAGAGAAACTTTCTTCGACTGTAATAAATTTATCGTAAATACCTTTCGTGAGAGTAAATCAGGAATTATTCGCTGTTTAATGAGCCTAGCTGCATAGCCTTTGGCTCTATGATAGGAATTCTTATATACTAATGTTAGCAATAGATAAAAATTCGTTTATTTCTTTTATATTTGTGCGGTTGTGATTTTTTAATACATTGTAAATATTGTTATTTTTACATACGTTGATTATGATATGCTTACGTTGCATGTAGGGCAATTTGGTGGCATGTTTTTTGTTAGCAGACGTTGGTGAGTAGCTAAAATGTCAAACTTTGTTCGGTTGCAATTTTAGCTTTAATGATGTTGATGGGATATTATGGGTGTCATCTGTTGGGGTTGATTTTAGTGTACTGGGGGTAGTAAGAGTTCTATTCAATGAGCTAGTGTGTTTCTGATTTGGTGTAGATGTTGAATCGGAACACTGATGCGTTTTTAGCTGAATTAGCTGCGCGGTTGGTGTGTTCGTTTTCCCGTATACTAGCATGACGAGGGATCCACATTAACTTTGGCTACTTCGTTGGGTATTCTATTTTAGCAGCTATGTCGAGGATATTACTAACTGTGGATGGGACTCGTTTTTGTTTTATTTGTGGCTTTTAGATTGCAAGATGTCTGTCAATTACTCAATTTTTGGAGAAAGCCAGCTTGGCGGTTAGTTTAAGTATCTTTTCTTTCTTCGGTTGTGGGAAGTCCTGCTTCTATCAAGATGTTTTTGATCGGGGTTGTGGGAAAAGCGGTAATGCTTCTTCTATCTGCTTGGTGATATGTTGTTGATGATATTTAAAGTTGTTTTTGGACAGTTTCCGTATATAAAAAGACCATAATCAATTTTACTTAAAACTAAAATTTTGGTGGTTTATGAAAAGGTGTTAATATGAATACCGCTTTTTTTTACTACCTTAGTACTTAATGATGTTAATTCTCGCAGCTAAGGATTTCTTAAGATCCAGACAATGTTACTTCTAGTTATATTTTTGTTAAAAACAAGCCCTAGAATACTGAATTATTAACGTTTACAAATTGTATATTATTAATGTTTAAAGTTAATTCGGTACTTTCACATTTACGGCACACATTTACTTATTGACAGTTTTACGCCAGAGACCACTGACCAATCTTAATATATCGTTTCAAATAGGTTATTGCAACTACTTAGATCGTTGATCTTGCAAAGGGGTGTATCGTATTTTATATTTATATTTTATATTTCAATTAGCTTAATACAAGCGGTAAAGAGACTTATAAATTATTATTTACAATGTTTACTTAATAGCCAGTATACATAAATTTAAATCAAGACCTAAGTGAGGAAGGGGAATAAAGGGAGTTTCTAAGTGAGTTTTTGCTGCACTGAAAATCAAAAAGGTTATGGCAATCATTAGCCATGCGTAGCATTCGAGGCATAGGCTCATTACATCCGTAATTCGTACGGTGAAACTTGAGACGGAAGAGAGGCACTAATAGTACAAATAGTATATCGGCAACTTTTCTATGCTTTTCAAGCGATTGCATGTTCAGCAAGTTCAAGCGATGCTCTTAAGGAGGTAGGTTGAATCTGTCAGGTGACGGGAGTCCACGTAGAGCAAAATGGATGAACCTCCGTTGGACACACTCAATTCGATACGAATGTGTATCGAGATAGGGAGACCAAACTTGGCAGGCATATTCTAGAATTGGTCTTACAAATGTGAAGTACAAAGATTTCGTGACGTAAGGATTTGCGAATTCCTTGGACCAACGTTTCACATAACCTAGAGCAGAATTTGCTCTGCTAATAATATTGTCAATATGACTACGAAAATTAAGCTCACTGTCGCAAATGACACCCAAATCACGCAGAAAGGTGACAGTGGGAATAGGCTCATCGCAAATCACGTACGTTCTAGGAGTTGTCGGAAGACGCTTCCGGGAATAAGTAAAAGCTTGGCATTTATTAATTCAAGAAAGTTTTTATTACACCATGTAGAAAAGCTGTTCAAGTCAGATTGAAGTGCACGGGAGTCAGTGGGAGTGGAGATGTGTGCACAAATTTTCACGTCGTCCGCATAAACTGACAGACGAGAATATTTAATAATGCCATCAACATCATTAATTGACAAAATGAAAATCAAGGGACCAAGATGGCTACCTTGAGGGACACCAGGGGGGCCATAAAGGGATCAGATATAAAGGATCTAAAAAGGACTTCATATTGACGTTCATGTAGGTAGAATTTGATCCACGCAAGAAACCCAGACTGAAAACCGAGAGCATTGAGTTTCAAAAAAACAATTGCATGCGAAATTTTTTCGAAGGCTTTGCTGAAATCGGTAGCAACAACATCGACTTCCTTGCCTCCAGCACAGGGTGCTGGATACGAATTCGGTTAGGTTTGTGGTTGTTGACCTTCCCTTTAAGAAACCATGTTAGTGAGGGGAAAATATAGACTTACAATGGAAAAACATTGCATCGTAAACAATACTTTCGAATAGCTTAGGTATGTAAGAGAATTTAGCTATGGGACGATAATTAGAAATTTAATTTTTCGGGCCTTTTTTATGAAGGGGAATAATAAAAGAGCTTTTCCATAGCCTAGGGAAAACGGACTGTGAAAGCGACAGTTGGAACAGAGCCGTAATGGGTTGAGCTAAAGAGTCTACACATTTTTTTAAAACTAAGGCAGGTTACCATCCGGACCAGTGGAGTATTCGCATTTAAGTCTTTCGATCTTTTCTTTCACGAGAGCCATATTATATCGATTGAAGTTAAAGAGGTTTGGGCACAATCTCTCATGTAGGAGAAGTAAGAATGGTCGGGCTCTAATGTGTGGTTAGAGAATGTTTGACTGAAGAAATAAGCGAATAAGTTTGCTATTATTCGTTCGCTTGACGATGTATTGAAGAATATCAGAGCTGATGGGTAGCTGTCTGACTTTTTTTGGTATTAATAAAGCGAAAAATCGTTTGGGGTCAGCGATGATGTCAGATTGAATACGGTCAATATAATCGATATAAAGAAACTCACAAAGTTCAGAAAAATGTGTATGTAGAAGGAGGACGCCAGAGCTTATTTCTTCTGTTACGAAGTGAGCGTAATTCCTTAGTGTACCAAGGTGGAGATGACTAAAAACTCTTTTGGGGCATGTATGGGACGGATTGCATAAAACAGCTGAAAATTTCAGAGTAGAACAATCCAAGTGCATCATCGATAGAAATGTGTGTACTGTTAAAAATGCTGTTGAGATTGATAGCATTTAAAAGGTTACTAAGTTTTGTGTAGTCTGCCTTGCGAAAATTAAAGCTATACGAATATTCTGACTGGACAGTATTATTATCGTTATTGTAAGACAAACTAAGGGATAGAGGAGGGTGGTAATTACAATTTGGATAAAAGGTGGTTGTTTGCTGAAACAATGCAGTTGTTGGCATCTGACAAAAAAAAAAAGATCAAATTGTCTACCAAGGTTATTAGTAACTCCGCTTAACTGACATAGGCTGGAGCCTGATAGGCAGTCAATGAAAATGACTTCCTTATCTGAAGAGGGGTTAGTTGCTATATAATGGGACTGATCGTCTGATGGGGCCCATTGGTGGTCGGGAAAATTAAAATCCCCCAGAATTAAAATGGTGTCGCGAGGATCAATAGCATTAAGCAGAGAATCGAACGCGTCTATGGCAAGCTGGTAACTCTGCGTGGGCTGAGATGGTCGAATGTAACAGCAGAGGATAAAAATGTTGCGGATTGAAATAGTTATTTTGACACAAATGTACTCAAAATTAGATGTGTCCGAAGTTTTAACTAGTGTCGAGTCAAGGCGATTGTGTACTGCCAGGAGAACACCTCGACCCGATGAATCATCCTCTTTCTCAAGACCATCATCTCGAAGGACGTTAAAATCGGACGTAAACAATTCATTGTTGTAAAAATCTTGAGTAAGATTAGTTTCGTTAAGGGCGAAAATGTCATAGGGGAGCTTTTGGGAATTAAGGTATATAGAGGATGTCTTAGTTCGCAGCCCTCGGATGTTTTGATAGTATACACAAAGACACTCAGGGGGAGTTACAAACAGGTAAGGAATATCTAAATGAATACTTAATCGTTTTTTGGATGCGACGTTACTGGTGCAGGTACCGGAGTCTTTATGAATGACGTATTCTTAGTCCGAGAAACATATTCATGGACTAAAGTTCCATCATGCCAAAATTCTCTCGATAGTAGCAGTTCAAGGTGAGAGTCAGGGGTTAGTAGTTTAAAAGATGCTATTTCGCGGGGTTCCATAAAATTATACTTGATGCATTTGAGGGATGAAGGCGCCAACATTTTGCTGCTGATGTAGTTCATAATATCGTTGACAGAGGTAGCAGAAGAAAGTCTAAAGATGAAGATTGTTCTACGAAGAGTCTTTTTCACTACCACTAGATTGACGGATGAAGATGTTAGATGCGACGATTCCTGACGAGAATTAGGTTGAGGTAGAGAGTCGTCATTGTAACTAAATGGCGGAATTAACGAGGCCGAGGCATCAGTCGGAGATTTATCGCTTCATACGTCAATAGCGGGAAGACCTGCAAGTGAATTCGTGTATGAACGTAGAAATGTTTTCTGCTGCGGAGGTTCCAATTGCATAATGGGGTAAGGGCTTGTTGTTGTTAAGGGCTGTTATATATTGTTTGTGTGTTGACAATGTTTGCTCCTGAATAGATACGACGGAAGTTTGCGATGGTTGATGCTGAAGCGGTGTTAACTCCATTTTCTTTAGTTTTTGTTGTTTCTGTTTTTGTTGTTTGTGCTGTTTTTGTTCTTGTTGTAGATGTTCATGTTGCTGACGTTGGTTTTGTAGAGGTTCTTGTTGTTGTTGTTCGGATTGTTGTTGTTGTCGTAGCAGTTGTTAATGTTGATGATGTTCCTGTTGATGTTGTTGCTGTTGATGTTGTTGCTGTTGATGTTGTTGTCGTTGATGTTGTTGTTGTTGATGTTGTTGTCGTTCTCGTTGTTGCTGTTGTTGTTGTTGCTTTTGAAGTTTTGAAACGCTTTTGAAGTATTGAAATGCTCCACCATACCGACCGACTGTGGATGAAGCGGGGTTGTCCTTGTCTTTTTGATTCCGAGTAGTTGACACATCTCTTGGAAGATTCTTGACTCGAAGTTCCGCCCTTGGTCAGAATGTAATTCCAAGGGCACACCGAATCTGCTAACCCAATTGTAGACGATCTGCTCCGCCACGGTTCTGGCTTCCTGGTTAGGGATCGGAAACGCTTCCGGCCACTTACTGAAGTAGTCCATCACTACGAGTATATACCGATTACCATTATCGGTTTCCGGAAAGGGCCCTGCGATGTCAATGGCGATTCGTTCGAAAGGTGCTCCCACGTTGTATTGGTGCATCTTACCTCGAGTTTTGATTCTCGGACCATTGCTAGCTGCACACACGTCGCATTTTCTGCACCAGTCTTCGATATCTTCCTTCGCTTTTAACCAATAAAAACGTTCTCGTACCTTTTCTAGCGTCTTATTCACTCCCAAGTGGCCTCCGGACGCCCCGCCATGCATTTCCTGTAACACCTCCTTGACCCTCGTCCGCGGTACGACAAGCTGCATTACAAACGACTTTCCGTCGGAGGATTCCCATTTTCTTCTCAGAACACCTTCTTGGACATGGAGGGAGTCCCACTGCGCAAAATATGCCTTTAAGGTCGGGCTTCTGTGAGAGATGTCCTGATGATCCGGTTTCTCCATGTTCTCCTTCCAGGCCAGAATCGGCTCGATATTCGGGTCTTCCTTCTGAGCGTTCCGCATCTCATCTACGCTCCAGCCGGCGATAGGTTAGGCTCTCATTCTTTGGATGGAAACCAGCTCCCGTTCTTCCTGACGCGCACAATGTTTACAATCCGTTCTGCATGGTCTCCGGGACAGTGCATCCGCATTAGAGTGGAGTTTTCCTTTACGATGCTGTATTTCATAGTCGTAGATTTGCAGCCTTTCGATCCATCTTGCGACCTGACCCTCAGGACTCTTGAACTGTAATAGCCATTTTAAGGCCGTATGGTCTGTGCGAAGAACGAACTTCCTCCCATAAAGGTATTTGTGAAAATGCTTCGTAGCCAAGATCAAAGCTAGAAGTTCCCGCCTTGTCACGCAGTAGTTCCTTTCTGGCTTAGAGAGCACCTTGCTGAAGTACGCAACCACCTTCTCTTGGCCCTCATGCACCTGGGAGAGTACGGCTCCTACCCCGACATTACTAGCATCTGTATCCACAATGAACGTTTCCCCGGGAGTGGGGTAAGCTAGTATCGGGGCATCGCATAACCGTTGTTTAAGTGCCTTGAAGCTCTTCTCGCACTCAATTGACCATTTGAATTATTTCCCCTTTTCCGTCAACTGGTGCAGGCTCTTTGCGATCCCGGCAAAATCCTTCACGAACCGTCTGTAGTAGGTGGCTAGGCCCAGGAAGCTCCTTAGTTGGTGTTTATCTTTGGGGACTCACCGCTTCGACCTTCTCTGGATCGGTTCTCACTCCTTTCGCTGAAATTATGTGCCCCAAGTACTTAACTTCCGCTCTAAACAGGGCGCACTTCTTGGGGTTGAGCTTCAGGTGGGCACTTCGAAGCCTTTGAAACACATCCCTTAGATTGTCTCGGTGTTGCGCAAACGTTTTTCCTACGACGATGACATCATCCAAGTATACCAAACAGGTTTTCCATGTTAGCCCTTGCATTGCACAGCCCGAATGGCATTACCGTGAATTGCCATAGCCCATTTCCTGCGGTGAATTCGGTTTTCTCCCGGTCTTCTGGATGGATCTATACCTGCCAGTAGCCACTCTTCAAGTCGAGCGTGGAAAACTATCGGGCTCCTGATAGTGTGTCTAGCGTGTCGTCAATCCATGGCAGAGGATAGCTGTCTTTCTTGGTAACGTAATTGAGCTGCCGATAGTCCACGCAGAACCGCGTGCTGCCATCTTTCTTCTTAAGCAGTACAACTGGTGATGCTCACGGACTTTTGGAACTTTCAATCAGACCTTCTTTCTCCATTGCCGACACCATCTCTGCAACTTCTGTCTTCTTTGCCAATGGAAGGCGCCTAGCAGGCTGACGAATTGGTCTAGTATCACCAGTGTCTATTCGATGTTGTACCAGGTGTGTTCGGCCGTATTCTCCGTCCTGTGAGGCAAATACATCAGCGTACTCATTGATAAGATTCTCTGCCATAGTTCGCTGCTCCTGATTCAGCTCACTGGACTGGAGAATCGTCTCTCTCGTTTCCGCTGTCCAAGGTGATGGGAGAGGTTTTGGAGCATCACGTTCAGATATTGTTGCGACAGCGGTAATCGGCGTGCATTTTCCAGTCACCTCCCCTCGCCTCAGTTTGACAGTGTGCGGTCTTGCGTTCAAAACTCTCACTGGAACCATGGTGTTCTTTGGTTCGACTAACGTCTTTCCCACGATGTAGTCTTGAGAATTCTTCTCTGGGTCTGGTTCTACTATGTAGAATCGGTGGCTCCCAAGATCACCTTCCAGCTTCGTCCAAATGATTGTCTCTGAAGAAGGCGGCAAAACTTCGTCTTTGCTGATGACTGTCCTGAGAGTTGCGGCATTCTCGTTTCCGTACACCATCGGAATCTCCACATTTCGATACCTCAGTACTTGCATCCCGATGTCCAATATTACTTCATTTGCTTTCATGAAGTCTATTCCGATGATGCACTCGTCGCATATATCTGCCACCAGAAACGCATGGGAGAACGTCAGTACTGCCAGAGTAATCGTAAGACGAACTTCTCCAAACACTTTCGCCATTTCCCCTGTTGCAGTCTTCAGGCAGTAGCTGTTGGTGTTGTGCAGCCAGGAGCCTTTGACGATATCTCTTCTTACAATGGAGGCGGTGGCACCTGCGTCGATGGTGGCTACGCACTTCTTCTGGTTGATTAGTGCCTCCACTGTCAGGCTCTTGTTACCCCGTTTGGTTTGCGAAACTTGAATGGTGGTCCTGGGGGCCTCGATTCCAGTAACCAACTTCTGCCCCGCGAAGTTGGTCCTTACGCATTTCCCGACTGCTGGTTTTGGGAAGTCTGACTGACAGCCAGATGCTTCCTCTCTGATTCTCCTACTTCCGCAATGTGGACAATTTCCTCGTCTAGGTGCACTTCTGCACTGCCGTTGTAGGTGTCCAGTTTGGTTGCAATTCCAGCAACGGATTTGACTTCCGCGAGCCTTGTCTTCATCCAAGACGGCTGTTCTCTGGCATGAGCATTCCACGACGGACATTTCCCTGACACGGTGTATTCCCTGGTATGCTTGGTCTGCAGCCTTCATTGACAAAGCGAATGCCAATGCCTCGGGGAGTGTTCGCTTTTCAGCCATCCTTACAGCCATTTGCAGTTGTCTGTCCTCTATGGCCTGAATAAAAGCTTCCACCGCCATTTCGTTGATAAGCTCCTCACAGGCTTTAGGGTATGAAAGATGGGCTAGTCGCTCTATATCCGCTTGCAACTGTTGGAGCGTTTCCCCCCTTTTCTGGACTCGACTACGTAGCTGAACCCTGTACACCTGCTGCATGTGTTCATCCCCAAACCTGAACCATCGATAGCCTGAACCAGAGAGTCGTAGTTCTGCTGTTTATCTTCCGGGATGGTCTGCAAGAGCTCCGCAGCTGGACCCCTCAGTTCAAGCGTGAGTGCAATAGACTTTTCTTCATCGTCCCAGCTATTGGTCATTGCGGCCGCTTCGAATTGCCTCTTATAAATTGGCCATGATGTTTGACCATCGAAGATAGGAGGCTGCATCTCCTTTCTTCTCATTCCGTCAGTGGAATATTCCCGTGCTTTCTGTCTCTTCACGTTTCTGAGTTCCTTAGTAAGATTTTCGACTTATTTTTCTACTTTTTCGAACTGAGTCTCTATTTTCCCGAACTGAGTTTCATGCTTCTCAAAGTTTTCATCGAATCTAGTTTCGACTTTTTCGAGTTGCGTCTCGACCTTCTCGATTTTCTCTTCGATCGCTTCGAATTTAGATTCCAAGTTCCTGTTTTGCTCATCAAGTTTGCTTTCCAGAGCATCTAGAGAATTCTTTTGTTCGTCCATCTTAAGTTCTAGAGAATTCTTTTGTTCGTCCATTGCTTTCTTTTGTTCGTCCAGCTTAACTTCTAGAGAATTCCTCTGGTCGTCCATTGCTTTCTTTTGTTCGTCCAGCTTAAGTTCTAGAGAATTCCTTTGGTCTTCTATTGCTTTCTTTTGTTCGTCCATGACTAACTTAAGTTACAGGAGCAGACTTGTTATACCCGGGTCGGCTGCTATACTTGCTGGTTCCTCTTCCACGTCAAACTCTATGTCATGCGGATTTTCACCTTCCTGCGTTACTGCTTCTTCCAGACGAATCAGTAGGGCATCTTTTCATCCAGTTGTGTCGAGGTTCCGCTTACTGAGTTCTGCCTTTAGTTGAGTTATAGTTAGTTTTCCCAATTTGCGACCCATTTTGCGCAACTAATTAACTCAACACAGAAATGGTTTTTTTTTTTTTTTTATATATTGTGCAATTTCACACCACGGAAATAGTTATTCACAGAATAAGTTTTATCCCGCTTCTGACACCAATGTAGTATGCGGGCTATGGCTCGAGTAGATAAAACAATATTCTGTGAAATTATTTCTTTATTTTCTAGTCTATAGAACAATTCAGGTTCACACTATACTATTCTTCGCAATTCTTTTCTTACAATGTCTCTTTCCTCTCAAATCACTTATCTCCTTTCTTCTACTTAATTCACAAATCCAAACTAATTGCTTCTTCTTGTTAAATCTCAACTTTCAATTTATCACAAGATTACAACTTCGCCCATTATCACTTTTCTAATCTCTTCGCCACAGTTTAACAACTACTGCTGCTTTCTCAATCGCCATCTGTCCCTATATATAGCAGAAGTTTCTGATAGCCAGAAACTTCTAACAAATTCTTCGACCACTGGAACAAGAGAAATTCTGATGTAATAATTCTTGCAGTTATAATTCCCTTTTATCCCTGATATTATTCGTCTCTTTCGTTGACATGAGCTGTGGAGACTTCATCCCAGACACGAACCTCGAATGAAAGGACAGTTCGAACCAAAATTCTGCCAGAATGAAAAGTCACTTCGGAATTTGTTGCGTCATACTTTTAGGGAGCGTAGTTATTATTATGCTACAATATGTATGCACCTACTCGAATTCTACGACCTAGGGAACAGTTTTTCTTTATTTCTAGACACAGAACGAATTATGGACGAAATGATCCTATAACTACGGCTTGTGTCAATTACAATTTGTATAGAAACGCTATTGATTTCAATATGTCTAGATTGCTTTGTAAAACTGCTATCATGAATTCTTTATAATTTAATTTAATTGTATTCATTCAAATATATATAACTAATAAATAATTTTGTAAATTACTAGAAGTAGTCGAAAATAAGATTGTAACTTACAAGACGAAATGAATAAATAAATAAATAAATAAATAGAATTGTGCTTATATCATCGAAAACTATAATAAATAGGAATACCGACAGAGGTGATCTTTGCTGGATGCCGTTATATAAGGGGTGTAGTTTGGAGTAGTGGTTAATGAATTTTATGTAGAACTTTCTTTTAGTTAAGAAAGCTTTTACATACCCATACATTTTTTTTTCCAACACCCCATTTTTTCAGTTTTCTCTGAACGATATATAGCCCGATCCTATCAAAGGCTTTTTCGAAGTCTAAGGAAAGAATTGAGGCATGATTTTTGGCGGATAATGCTTTCGAGATATAGTAATCGATGTGAAGATGGGCATCGATATATCCTCTGTTCGCTTTGAAGGCAATTTGATTGGGAGAGATCCGTTTTTTTTTGTTTCAACAAACCAGAAAAGGCATTTAGCGACAATTTGTTCTAATATTTTGGACATGCAGGAGACCAAGGATATTAGGTGATGTCATTCAACTAGACGTCCTTATTTGGCTTTGGGTTGGGAAGAAGTGAGGCTGTTATACAAATTTGTGGAATGTCAAGTGTATTATTGTATAATTTGATAAGTCGCGTTTTGATTTCTTTGGGGAAATGATTTAATATAGGATAAGATATTCGGTTTTTAGCTGGTGTATTATATTTGACTTTATTTATACACATTTCAAATTCAATAAATGAAATCGGTTCCTCAATTCGCTGCAGGGTTTCCTGTCAAGCGACAAATATTTTGCTAGATATTGGCAGGGGAAGAGTTTGGAATGATGCTGCCTGTTAATTCAGTAAAGCTTTTTGCTTTACTGTTGTTAAGCATTCTGCAAAATTTCGAATTTGTTTTTTTTATATTGTATTAAGTTGCTTTGCGTGGGCCTCTTTTGGAATTCTTTTAGAGCAAGCATTTTATCTTTGCTGAGTGAAGAGAGATTAGAGGGGGTTCCACAAAAAAAAAAAAAAAAAATCGTTTGTTTTTTTTTATAATTTGCGCTTGTCAAAGGGGATATGAATACCCTTAAATTATTTCAGGGCACCGGTGTTTTGTAGAAAGTGGGAGAGAGAGAAGAAAAGATTGGTGTAGTGGGTTTGAAACTGGGGAGCATTTGTGTTGTTATTGTCGTTGCTTATGATTCACAGTATTTTTTTCAGTACTCCTGATCACCACGGTCAAGTTGCATTTTCAGCAATATGACCACCCCGAAACGGCGGCAGGAAAGACCGAAGGTTGCCGGTCGTTCACAGACTTTCAGAGTGTGTACACGTGTTTCGGCTTCTCATTTAAAATCGGTTTGATTTGAAGTGCAGAATTAGACAGTGTTATTTAAAGTGGCGAGTTAGCCTAGAGGTAGTGGTGGTGAACCGTCAACCCAGGGACCTTGGTTCAATCCCGGACTGGGAAATATTAAATTGTGGACCTTTTTTTTCATTTAATAAAAATAAGTGAAAACCAAATAAACAAAAACACATATCAGGCGATGGAGAGTGAGTGGTACGCGCTCCCAATAGCGGGACTAGCTGGTGGGGTGACTGCATCAGCCGATGCATTGCAGAAAGGCCAGCCAGCAACAGTGGCGAATGCAAGTATGGGGAAAAGGAGAAGGAAATTGAAACCTTCTCCCAACCTTGTAAAGCGTCCCTCCACATCAGCTTCAGCTGAACAGCTGCCAGGTGGAGTGAGGGGAGGGGCGCCGACTACGACAACAGCAGTAGCAGCAGAAAAGAAGCGGCAGAGGTCGGATGACTCTGTCGAGTTAGCTTACATCTCCGACGGTGGGGAAGGCCACTACGTTGGAGATAAGAATAATAGCTTCGCCGTTCTTGCAGCCTCCGAATCAGATGATGAAGAGGAAGAAGTCGAGAGTCTGACGAGCAGCATCAGGCAGCTCGAACAAAGGGTGCGTGCCATAAAGGCCAAACAAGTGGCCAGGAGAGAGAGGGAGCGGCAACAAGAGCTCCAGCGCGCTCAACAACAACAACCACAGAAGCAGCCGCCAGAAAACCACCAGCAAAGCCAAGTACAGCCGCAATTACTGCTGCAGAAGCAGCAGCAACAACAACAGCTGCAAATACAGCAGCAACTACAACCGCAGCAGAAAAAGCAGCAAGAAATTCAACAACAACTCCAGCAGCAGCAGCAGCAGAAACAACAGCAGCAGAAATAACAGCAACAACAACCGCAGCAAAACCAACAGCAACAACAACCGCAACCGAAGATGACGACAAAAGCGAGGGTACCGCCAATCAACACCTATAAGTAAGTTGGCCATAGGCAACAATTTTTCTACTAAACGCTTAAATGAAGACAGGCACGCTATCCACTGCAACACAGTGGAGCAGTATAAAAAAATTAAAGATTTGTTAAAGGACACGACGACGGAGTTCTTCTCCTTCACCCCGAAGGGGGAAAAGCGGCAAACAATGCTGCTGAGGGGGATAGACCCGTCTACTGATCCGGAGACACTCCTTGCGCTGCTTAAAGAGAAAGAGTGCAACGAGCTCGAATTTGTAGGGGTCAAGCCATTCACCACAGCTAAGGCAAAAAGAGAGAAGCGGAAACTGCCGTTCTTCCTAGTTCAGCTTTCACCCAATAGCAAGCTGGATGGTCTAAGGAGTATTAAAGTCCTAGACTACCAGGTTGTCGCATGGGAAAAATTAAGGAGGAGCGAAAACATTTTACAATGTGTTCGCTGCCAAAGGTTCGGGCACGCCGCGTCGAACTGCGAAATGCAGCCTCGATGCGTCAAGTGTGGGAAGAACCACAAAGCAGATTAATGCACTCTGGGTAAGGATGGAGTGGCAGATAAGAGCCAGCTCTTGTATGCGTTATGCAGGAACTCGGGACACACCGCAAACTATCGGGGTTGTCCTAAGTTCCAGTACATTAAGAAAGTAAATCTGGATCGTCAGGAGAAGGTCGTAGTGAAACGTCCACCTGCTCCAATTCAAACACAATCCGTGACTCCCCAAGTGACCTACGCCCAAATGGCGGCAGGTCGGGGAAACGCGGAACAGAAAAGACCGAAGGTTGCTTCTCAGGCCCCAGCGCCTAGAGCACCGGAGGCTCAAACTGGCTTGCTGGCCATCTTGCTCTCTATCCAGGGGCAGATGGAGCAGCTTCAGCGTCAGGTACAGGAGCAGGCGAAGCGGGTGGGCCAGATCTACGCACTTCCGCCGGACTTAACGCACCTTCGGTCGTAATGGGTACGAACATGGAGGAGCAATCCTTGAAGATCCTTGCGGTGAATGTGAATTCGCTGATTAGGATCGAGCGAAGAGCCGTATTGTTTAAGTTGCTAGAAAACCAAACCCCTGATGTGCTTATGGTTAGCGAAACAAAGCTATCCCAGAAGCACAAATTGGGGCACAATAAATACAATATTGTCAGAAGAGACCGACCCAACTCCACACAAGGAGGAGGTGTTGCGTTCTTCGTACGCAAACAATTGCAATTTAAAGTTATGTACAGTGGTGAAGTGCGAAGGTTCCGGGTGCTGGAAGCGTGTATCGTGTGCATCCCTCTCCGTAGTGGAAAGAGGATGTACTTGGTCGCACTCTATGCACCTGAAGCTACTCAATCTACTTTATTTATTTCAGAGCTCGAGACACTTTTTCGATACCTAAGGCTGGAGTCGGAGGAGAATTATTTCATCATGGCTGGAGATCTAAACGCCAAACATAGACATTGGGGAAATAACACACCTAATCCTAGAGGGAACCTACTATTCAATTGGTGGGGTCGGCACAGTGTCGAGTATAAACTCGATTTGAAAGCTACAGATAGTCCGTCGTTTCCTAGAAGCGGCTCTTATCTGGATATTATGCTGTTCGACGTACGGTTACAACTGACCAACTTGGACCGACAAACTATAAACTGCCTGCTCACATTTGTGTATGACAGTGACCATTGCGGACTTAGTGCCGTAATAACGATTCCCAACGAAATTGCGGAGTTGGAGGAGGTTGTCCAAACGTACTCCTACAATTATAGTAGGACGCGTTGGACTCGCTTCTCAAGAACTTTGACAAGAGCACTCTCCTCGAATTCGCTCTACCCACCGTCCAATAGGAATCTGTCAAACGAGGAGATTGACTGGCACCTAAAACAAATGGACGAGACAATTAAACGAACTATGGACAATACGATACCTCGGTATCAACATACTGACAATGCAGACATATTCCGCAATGCAACAATTGACGCACTACACCAACACAAAAGTAGACTGCTGTCGAGACTAAAAACCTTGTACAGACAGTTTACTGACAGACAAAACTCGGAGGTTAGGACGCTGAAGTCGTTTATTAAAAACCTCCAGAAATTAATTAGAGAAAATTACAGACTTTCTGTAAATTTGCATTGGAACAACAAAATTCGGGCTGTAAAATCCAACAACCCGAGTCTGTTCCCGCAAATAAATAAAATATTTCGGAGGAATAATCAGAACAACCTTCCGTGTCTTAAGATCCCCCGAACAACGAACAATGGACGAATACTTATAACAGCAGGTATAGATCCAGATAACGCAGTAGAGGATGACAACTTCTTTGTGATCGAAGATCCGCAGGAGAAGGTAGAGGCTATAGGAGCGACTTTTCAGAAAGTGTACTACGAACCACGACGTGGAAAATCGCGTCCTTGTGCACAGCTTCTACCTTCGAAATGATATACACCACTGGCGATCCGAGAACATAGGTTTTCCTGAATTCAATGACGATATCATGGCAAATAATGACACCGCCGATGAAAGGGTACATCCCCCGCACATATCGAAGGTGGAGCTCCAAGCGATCTTCGACTGATTGAGGAGTGTTAATCGACGGAGTATCGAATATTGTAATTCAACATCTTCCTCTAGGAGCGGTGGACATTCACACCACTCTGTTTAACAATGCACATTATCCAATGCATTATCAAACAGTAGTGATACAACCCATCCCCAAAAGTGGTAAGGATACCTCCAATCCGGCAAATTTCCGGTCGATAAGTCTCCTTCCGAACATCAGCTAGGTATTCGAAAAAGTGATCAATAGAGCCTTGATTAGGTGGACTGAGGACAACAAAATAATTCCGGATAACCAATTCGATTTTAAGGCGGGCATGATACAAGATATGCCGCATCTAAACTGGTGTCGGATATCCAATGGAACAAAAGCAAGAAGCAATGCACTTGTGCCTGCGCGATATTGACTTAGAGAAAGCCTTCGACACCGTATGCCTAGGGGAACTCTTCTACAAGCTGATCAACCACTGCTGTACACACTTTACAACATGCTCAACAGTAGACAGTTCATTGTGAAAAATGGCAATGTGCCTTCTGCTGGAACATTTCCAATTAAAAACGGTCTGCAACAAGGTGCGGTTAATTCACCAATCCTTTTCAACATTTACACGAGCGATCTGATAGGATCACTTCACCATGCCATAGCGTAGGCAGACGACTTGATCGCGTACAGGTCAGGACCAAAAGTAGAAGTCATTGAACTGCTCTCGCAACGTGACTTCGATAAGACTTAGCGATATTGCAATGACTGGAAGTTGAGCAATAAGTTATATGTCTATTTGAGTGAATGTGTTGTGTGTCAAAAGTTGAGTTGGAGAGCCATCGTTTAATACAATGAGGCTAGAGTTAAGGAGGAAATCTTCAAAGACTGTACCCTCAGAGTTTGTTAAAGGGGACCCCCAGAGCACACTCCATGAATTGACGTCACCACTAAAAATTAGAGGATTTTATCTAAATCGTTCTTTTGGAAGTTTTGATTTGGGTGCAAGTACGAGTAGTA
The DNA here is from genome assembly GCA_963082735.1 of Pocota personata. Lineage (NCBI taxonomy): Eukaryota > Metazoa > Arthropoda > Insecta > Diptera > Syrphidae > Pocota > Pocota personata. The sequence continues at coordinate 86,252,421 of OY720431.1, forward strand.
CATGCCAATGTTATTAAAGGTTATTTTCACATTCTGTTAAATTTCACAAGCGATTGCTTGAAGGTTTGAGTTGAGAGGGAATATTTTATGTGGAATGTGTTTTCAGTAAAAAACAAGGCATAGTTCGGAAGTCATGTTGGTGGGTATATTTTTGAAATATCTTACGTAATTTTTGGGAACAATTGGGAGGGACTTGAAAGGGCAGTGCGTTTCTTAGAGCGATATTATGCTGGGGTTGTGTTCTTTGACCAAAATATTAAGCTCGTCAGAGTTGTTTTTCAATGGTTTTATATTCCATTGTAGAATACTAACAGCCATATTTTGATGGGACTGGTTACACTAGCTTTTGTTGCGTGAAGCAACGAAAGTTTTTCAAAGCCATATTTTGGTGGGACTGGTTACACTAGTGATTTGTTGAATTTATCATTTATGTTTTGTTGTATTATTAATGGGTTTGGGATGGATAGGTTGTTAAGATTTTGACTCTGCTGATCCGATGTTGAACCATCCATGCTCTCTGAGGAGCACAGACGATTCAATTCCGAATCAGCAAAGTCATAGAATTGGCATTAGTATGGTTTTCATATGTCGACACCGTCATTCGTATCTGAATTAATGTCATTGTTCTTTTGAATGAGTGATTGAGTTTTTGTTGATAAAGACGATTCAGTGAGTGTTGGGAGGTGTTTAGTGAGGTTTGAATTAGAAGTACGTGTCAGTTGTGTGTTATAAGCTGTGTTTGGGAGTGGTTGTGAGTGTAAATAATTGAAGTTTGCGGAGGGGAGGTTAGGTATGTGTGTGCTTGAATGGGATAGTGGTGTTTGAGAGTTTAATAAAATACAGACAGGATAACTTGTGTTAGAGTTTGATTGAGTGGTTTGACAGTCTGCTTTATTTGGTTGTTCTCTGTTGGAGTCTGTGGGTGCTGGAGATGGTATTTTTATTGTGAATTTTAATGATGGGGTTTGGGGGTTAGAAGCTTGAAGTCTGCGGGAGGTATGGCAAGTTAACCGATCCCCACTAGACAAAGCAAAACTGAACAAATCGACGAATGAACTAAAAAAAACTCTTAGAGACACATAATAATGACAACACCAATAAATTTGTATCAAATCTAACAGCGACTAATTCAACTAACTACTCACTGTGGAAACTAAATAAAAAACTTAAAAAAGGTAGCATCTATCAACCACCTTTATTAAAGCTGAACAACACATGGTCTAGGACAAATACAGACAAAGCTCAAACACTTACAGATTACTTTAAAACAACATTCACCAATTCTATCAACTAAACTAACACCTCGTTGCCTCAAGTTAACTTTACGACGTACAGGAAAATAAAAGCATTTAGCGCAAATGAAATTAAACACTTCCTCCAATATAGACTAAATATAAAGAAGACACCTGGTTATGACATGATAACAGGAAGAATGGTAAAAGAACTACCAAATACGGCAATTAAATACCTAAGGATTATTTTTAATGCCATTCTTAGGTTAAACCACTTTCGAAAAGTTTGGAAAGTATCAAAAATAATCGCCATACCAAAACCAGGCAAGAAGACTACAAGATCAACATCGTACAGACCAAAAAGTTTACTTCCAATCATTTCCAAGATATTTGAAAAATTGCTTCTCGACCGTATGGAAATAGCCATACAGCAAAAAGCCTTATCCCCGACTATAAATTCGGATTCCGTAGACAATATTCAACAATTCAACAAGTTCATAGAGTAACAAATAAGATCCTTAACGACCTGGACGAAAAAAGATTTTGTGTGGCTGTTTACCTAATTAAAACGAATACCAGACTCTCTAATTAACAGCTATTTAAACGAGAGATTATTTTATATACAGTACAATAACGGATATTTAGATATATGCAAAGTAGACGCAGGTGTTCAAGGAAGTGTTTTGGGACTGATATTATACCTTTTATATACAGCTGACATACCAAAACCAATGAATCCAAACACTATGGTAACAACATTTGCAGATGACACGGTGATTCTTTCCACTTATAATTGCCTTCAAACGGCTACCAACATAATGGACAAAACAGTTGACTGGTTCAGCAGATGGGGAATTCAAGTCAATGGATATAAAACAGTACAAGTAATTTATACCACAAAAAAAAATTTAGCCCTCAAGCCATTTATTTAAACAATAAGCTAATTCCTACTGACAACCACGCGAAATACCTAGGAATTCATATAGACAACAAACTGACATGGAAACATCACATAATACAAATACGAAACCAAATTAAAAGCTCTTGAAAAAAAAATTCAAAACTATCGGCAGAAAACAAGCTGTCAATATACAAGACCATCATCACACCAATCTGCACATATGGAATACAAACAAAAAAAAAATATGGGGCACCGCCAGTACATCAAATGTAGCCGTTATTCAAAGACTGTAAAACAAAATTCTTCGGACAATTATAGATGCTCCTTTGTATATATCTAATGACAGTATACTCGTACATCGTGATCTTAGCATACCTTCAATCAATGAAGAAATAAAAAATATGAGCACACAACACATAAGAAAGTTGTCCACACAGACAATGACCTACAAACTTTACCCTATCAGGAAACCATCACAAGAAGACGACTTAAGAGACGCAGACCTGTAGACTTACAACAAAGATGAAATACCTAGAAAAATAAACAAAAAAAAAAAAATCATAAATTACATATGCATATGTAACTAAAACCAAAAAGAAGTATCAAAATAATGATCTAATTCTTGTATTGTTGAAACGTATTTTTTTTTTCCCTTGAATATTTACAACTGTCTATAATATGACATCTAGTAAATTGATTGGAGAATTGGGATCTAAATATATGTACGTTGGACCATCGTCCTTAAAATTACGTCACCTTTGTTTTTAAATGAAAAAAAAAAAAAAATGATTGGCACAGGTGGGATTTAATCCACCCGAAGCTTTGGGGCTTTATTCACTCCGAGCGCCCCTTTTCGCTCGTTGTTGTCGCCTTATTTTGTGGTGCGTACAATTGTTTCCATGCATGCATACAATGGATTTACATATAATATCATACAATTTGCATAACGTGAATTTACATTTACACAAGTAATACTTTTAAAAACGGATAACAATTTTAAGAACATATTGTAGCATAATAATAACTACGCTCCTATGTCTATGCAGCAAATTCCGAAGTGACTTTCCATTCTGGCAGAATTTTGGTTCGAACTGTCCTTTCATTCGAGGTTCGTGTCTGGGACGAAGTCTCCACAGCTCATGTCAACGAAAGAGACGAATAATATCAGGGATAAAAGGGAATTATAACTGCAAGAATTATTTCTCTTGTTCCAGTGGTCGAAGAATTTGCTAGAAGTTTCTGGCTATCAGAAACTTCTGCTATATAAGGACAGATGGCAATCAAAAAAGACACAGTTGGTCTAGAACCGTGGCGAAGAGATTGGAAAAGTTATAATGGGCGAAGTTGTAATTTGGTGATAAATTGAAAGTGGAGAGTAAACAAGAAAAAGTAATTAGTTTGGATTTGTGAATTAAGTAATTGAAAGGAGATAAAGTGATTTGAGAGGAAAGAGACCTTGTAAGAAAAGAATTTGCGAAGAATAGTATAGTGTGAACTTGAATTGTTCTATAGACTAGAAAATAAAGAAATAAATTTCACAGAATATCGTTTTATCTACTCGAGCCGTAGCTCGCATGTTACATTGGTGTCAGAAGCTGGGATAAAACTTATTCTGTGAATAACTATTTCCGTGGTGTGAAATTGCACAAGAAAAAAAAAAAAAAAAAAAACCATTTCTGTGTTGAGTTAATTAGTTGCGCAAAATGGGTCGCAAATTGGGAAAACTAACTATAATTCAACTAAAGGCAGAACTCAGTAAGCGGAATCTCGACACAACTGGGGGAAAAGATGCCCTACTGATTCGTCTGGAAGAAGCAGTAACGCAGGAAGGTGAAAATCCGCATGACATAGAGTTTGACGTGGAAGAGGAACCAGCAAGTACAGTAGCCGACCCGGGTATAACAAGTCTGCTCCTGCAACTTAAGTTAGTCATGGACGAACAAAAGAAAGCAATAGAAGATCAAAGTCATAAGCTCGATGACCAAAAGAATTCTATAGAACTTAAGCTGGACGAACAAAAGAAAGCAATGGACGACCAGAAGAATTCTCTAGAACTTAAGTTGGATGAACAAAAGAAAGCAATGGATGAACAAAAGAAAGCGATGGACGAACAAAAGAAAGCAATGGGCGACCAAAGGAATTCTCTAGAACTTAAGTTGGATGAACAAAAGAAAGCGATGGATGAACAAAAGAAAGCAATGGACGAACAAGAGAATTCTCTAGATGCTCTGGAAAGTAAACTTGATGAGCAAAACAAGAACTTGGAATCCAAATTCGAAGTGATCGAAGAGAAAATCGAGAAGGTCGAGACGCAACTCGAAAAAGTCGAAACCAGATTCGATGAAAATTTTGAGAAACATGAAACTCAGTTCGGGAAGATAGAGACTCAGTTTGAAAAAGTGGATACGCAATTCGAGATAGTAGGAAAGCAAGTCGAAAATCTTGCTAAGGAGCTCAGCAACGTGAAGAGACAGAAAGCACGGGAATATTCCACTGACGGAATGAGAAGAAAGGAGATGCAGCCTCCTATCTTCGATGGTCAAACATCATGACCAATTTATAAAAGGCAATTCGAAGCGGCCGCAATGACCAATAGCTGGGACGATGAAGAGAAGTCCATTGCACTCACACTTGCACTGAGGGGTCCAGCTGCGGAGCTCTTGCAGACCATCCCGGAAGATAAACAGCAGAACTATGACTCTCTGGTTCAGGCTATCGAGATGCGGTTTGGGGATGAACACATGCAGCAGGTGTATAGGGTTCAGCTGCGTAGTCGAGTCCAGAAAAGGGGGGAAACGCTCCAACAGTTGCAAGCGGATATAGAGCGACTAGCCCATATTTCATACCCTAAAGCCGGTGAGGAGCTTATCAACGAAATGGCGGTGGAAGCTTTTATTCAGGCCATAGAGGACAGACAACTGCAAATGGCTGTAAGGATGGCTGAAAAGCGAACACTCCCCGAGGCATTGGCATTCGCTTTGGCAATGAAGGCTGCGGACCAAGCATACCAGGGAATACACCGTGTCAGGGAAATGTCCGTCGTGGAATGCTCATGCCAGAGAACAGCCGTCATGGATGAAGACAGAGCTCGCGGAAGTCAAATCCGTTGCTGGAATTGCAACCAAACCGGACACCTACAACGGCAGTGCAGAAGTGCACCTAGACGAGGAAATTGTCCACATTGCGGAAGTAGGAGAAGCAGAGAGGAAGCATCCTGTCGGTCAGACTTCCCAAAACCAGCAGTCGGGAGATGCGTAAGAACCAACTTCGCGGGGCAGAAGTTGGTTACTGGAATCGAGGCCCCCAGGACCACCATTCAAGTTTCGCAAACCAAACGGGGTAACAAGAGCCTGACAGTGGAGGCACTAATCAACAAGAAGAAGTGCGTAGCCACCATCGACACAGGTGCCACCGCCTCCATTGTAAGAAGAGATATCGTCAAAGGCTCCTGGCTGCACAACACCAACAGCTACTGCCTGAAGACTGCAACAGGGGAAATGGCGAAAGTGTTTGGAGAAGTTCGTCTTACGATTACTCTGGCAGTACTGACGTTCTCCCATGCGTTTCTGGTGGCAGATATATGCGACGAGTGCATCATCGGAATAGACTTCATGAAAGCAAATGAAGTAATATTGGACATCGGGATGCAAGTACTGAGGTATCGAAATGTGGAGATTCCGATGGTGTACGGAAACGAGAATGCCGCAACTCTCAGGACAGTCATCAGCAAAGACGAAGTTTTGCCGCCTTCTTCAGAGACAATCATTTGGACGAAGCTGGAAGGTGATCTTGGGAGCCACCGATTCTACATAGTAGAACCAGACCCAGAGAAGAATTCTCAAGACTACGTCGTGGGAAAGACGTTAGTCGAACCAAAGAACACCATGGTTCCAGTGAGAGTTTTGAACACAAGACCACACACTGTCAAACTAAGGCAAGGGGAGGTGACTGGAAAATGCACGCCGATTACCGCCGTCGCAACAATATCTGAACGTGATGCTCCAAAACCTCTCAAATCACCCTGGACAGCGGAAACGAGAGAGACGATTCTCCAGCCCAGTGAGCTGAATCAGGAGCAGCGAACTATGGCAGAGAATCTTATCAATGAGTACGCTGATGTATTTGCCTCACAGGACGGAGAATACGGCCGAACACACCTGGTACAACATCGAATAGACACTGGTGATACTAGACCAATTCGTCAGCCTGCTAGGCGCCTTCCATTGGCAAAGTAGACAGAAGTTGCAGAGATGGTGTCGGCAATGGAGAAAGAAGGTCTGATTGAAAGTTCCAAAAGTCCGTGGGCATCACCGGTTGTACTGCTTAAGAAGAAAGATGGCAGCACGCGGTTCTGCGTGGACTATCGATAGCTCAATTACGTCACCAAGAAAGACAGCTATCCTCTGCCACGGATTGACGACACGCTAGACACACTATCAGGAGCCCGATAGTTTTCCACTCTCGACTTGAAGAGTGGCTACTGGCAGGTACAGATCCATCCAGAAGACCGGGAGAAAACCTCCTTCACCGCAGGAAATGGGTTATGGCAATTCACGGTAATGCCATTCGGGCTGTGCAATGCTCCGGCGACTTTCAAGCGATTGATGGAATGTCTCCTGCAAGGGTTAACATGGAAAACCTGTTTGGTATACTTGGATGATGCCATCGTCGTAGGAAAAACGTTTGCGCAACACCGAGACAATCTAAGGGATGTGTTTCAAAGGCTTCGAAGTGCCCACCTGAAGCTCAACCCCAAGAAGTGCGCCCTGTTTAGAGCGGAAGTCAAGTACCTGGGACACATAATTTCAACGAAAGGAGTGAAAACCGATCCGGAGAAGGTCGAAGCGGTGAAAAACTGGCCAGTCCCCAAAGACAAACACCAACTAAGGAGCTTCCTGGGCCTAGCCACCTACTACAGACGGTTCGTGAAGGATTTTGCCGGGTTCGCAAAGAACCTGCACCAGTTGACGGAAAAGGGAAAACAATTCAAATGGTCAATTGAGTGCGAGAAGAGCTTCAAGGCACTTAAACAACGGTTATGCGATGCCCCGATACTGGCTTACAACACTCCCGGGGAAACGTTCGTTGTGGATGCAGATGCTAGTAATGTCGGGGTAGGAGCCGTACTCTCCCAGGTGCATGACGGCCAAGAGAAGGTGGTTGCGTACTTCAGCAAGGTGCTCTCTAAGCCAGAAAGGAACTACTGCGTGACAAGGCGGGAACTTCTAGCTTTGATCTTGGCTACGAAGCATTTTCACAAATACCTCTACGGGAGGAAGTTCGTTCTTCGCACAGACCATGCAGCCTTAAAATGGCTATTACAGTTCAAGAGTCCTGAGGGTCAGGTCGCAAGATGGATCGAAAGGCTGCAAATCTACGACTACGAAATACAGCATCGTAAAGGAAAACTCCACTCTAATGCGGATGCACTGTCCCGGAGACCATGCAGAACGGATTGTAAACATTGTGCGCGTCAGGAAGAACGGGAGCTGGTTTCCATCCAAAGAATGAGAGCCTAACCTATCGCCGGCTGGAGCGTAGATGAGATGCGGAACGCTCAGAAGGAAGACCCGGATATCGAGCCGATTCTGGCCTGGAAGGAGAACATGGAGAAACCGGATCATCAGGACATCTCTCACAGAAGCCCGACCTTAAAGGCATATTTTGCGCAGTGGGACTCCCTCCATGTCCAAGAAGGTGTTCTGAGAAGAAAATGGGAATCCTCCGACGGAAAGTCGTTTGTAATGCAGCTTGTCGTACCGCGGACGAGGGTCAAGGAGGTGTTACAGGAAATGCATGGCGGGGCGTCCGGAGGCCACTTGGGAGTGAATAAGACGCTAGAAAAGGTACGAGAACGTTTTTATTGGTTAAAAGCGAAGGAAGATATCGAAGACTGGTGCAGAAAATGCGACGTGTGTGCAGCTAGTAAGGGTCCGAGAATCAAAACTCGAGGTAAGATGCACCAATACAACGTGGAAGCACCTTTCGAACGAATCGCCATTGACATCGCAGGGCCCTTTCCGGAAACCGACAATGGTAATCGGTATATACTCGTAGTGATGGACTACTTCAGTAAGTGGCCGGAAGCGTTTCCGATCCCTAACCAGGAAGCCAGAACCGTGGCGGAGCAGATCGTCTACAATTGGGTTAGCAGATTCGGTGTGCCCTTGGAATTGCATTCTGACCAAGGGCGGAACTTCGAGTCAAGAATCTTCCAAGAGATGTGTCAACTACTCGGAATCAAAAAGACAAGGACAACCCCGCTTCATCCACAGTCGGACGGTATGGTGGAGCGTTTCAATAGGACTTTGGACGAACATCTCTCGAAGGTCGTAGGTGACTACCAACGGGATTGGGACCGGCAGATTCCCTTGTTTTTGATGGCCTATAGAAGTGCCGTGCATAGCACTACTCGACATACGCCGTTCGAAATCTTATTTGGTGGAATAGCTCGTTTACCCAGTGAGGTGAAATTTGGATCTCCTACCAATGAGCCCAGAAATGAAGAAGAGTATGTGGCGGACCTTAGGGAAAGGCTTAGGGACATACACCAAAGGACCAGAAGCCAGATTAAGATGACGAGCGACCGCATGAAGACCAGGTATGATGCCAAGGCAACAACGTCAGGATTCCAGGAAGGAGATCTAGTGTGGCTGTATAATCCCCATCGCCAAAAGGGGAAATCACCTAAATTACAGCGAAACTGGGAAGGTCCCTACAGAATAGTAACCCGCATCAACGATGTTGTCTACCGCATCCAGCGAGGACCGAGGGCCAAAATGAAAGTGGTTCATGTGGACCGACTGAGTCGATACAATGGCCGAAATGAGGATGCACTTGTTCGGGACGAACACGTCTAAGAGCGGGGCAGTGTAGCATAATAATAACTACGCTCCTATGTCTATGCAGCAAATTCCGAAGTGACTTTCCATTCTGGCAGAATTTTGGTTCGAACTGTCCTTTCATTCGAGGTTCGTGTCTGGGACGAAGTCTCCACAGCTCATGTCAACGAAAGAGACGAATAATATCAGGGATAAAAGGGAATTATAACTGCAAGAATTATTTCTCTTGTTCCAGTGGTCGAAGAATTTGCTAGAAGTTTCTGGCTATCAGAAACTTCTGCTATATAAGGACAGATGGTGATCAAAAAAGACACAGTTGGTCTAGAACCGTGGCGAAGAGATTGGAAAAGTGATAATGGGCGAAGTTGTAATTTCGTGATAAATTGAAAGTGGAGAGTAAACAAGAAAAAGTAATTAGTTTGGATTTGTGAATTAAGTAATTGAAAGGAGATAAAGTGATTTGAGAGGAAAGAGACCTTGTAAGAAAAGAATTTGCGAAGAATAGTATAGTGTGAACTTGAATTGTTCTATAGACTAGAAAATAAAGAAATAAATTTCACAGAATATCGTTTTATCTACTCGAGCCGTAGCTCGCATGTTACAATATATACATATGTTATGATGTGGACATATTACTAATGGAAAATTAGATAGGTGGGTCTTTTAAGTTTAAGCCTTCTTCTTCTTGAGCTTTCTTGGATGAGTAGGGTGTTGACTCCGCTGTTGGAATGTGCCAACATTTTTCTGTGTCTTGTGCTGATTTTTTGTATTTCATTGTGGACAGTATTGATCTGCAGGTCTCGATGGAAGTCTTGGTTGTAAATATGTATATCATTCTGCGTTGGTAATCGTCCTTAGAATTTTTGTTTACTGTCTTTGTATGATATCTAGATTTGATTTTTTTGAGGTTCCCCAAATTTGAATACCATACCTCCTTATAGGCTTAATTATACTCTTGTAAATGAGTAGTTTGTTATTTATGGATAGGATTGAGGTCGTAATAGTCAATAGAGTTGAGGGAATTTATTCTTTATTTGGTTGCGTTTTTGTTGGATGTGTTGCTTCTATGTTAATTTGCTGCCTAGATGAATCCCCAGATATTTAGCTATCAGTTGAATGGATACTTCTTTGTTGTTAATAGTTAATGGTAAAGGTGTATATTTAGTTCTGGTGGTGTAAATGACTTGTACCGTTTTGTCCTCGTTAATCTTTATATGCCATTTGGAGACCCACTCTGTCATTTTGTCGAGTGTTTTTTGTAATTGGGATGTAGTAGTTTGGACTTCCGGAGTTCAGGAGTACAGCGTCGTCGGCAAATGTTGCAACCATGGTCGTTTCTCTGTTGGGAGACGGAATGTCTGCTGTAAAGAAAAGATAAAGGAGGGACTCCAGAATATTTCCTCGAGGTTTGGGAGCATTTGTCATCATACCTTACATAAAAACATCGATCTTCTAGATATATTTTTAATAGCAAAAAGTAGCCTTCCGGAATGATTTTGCTAAGGTTGTACAAAAGTCCTTTGTGCCAGACCGAGTCAAAGGTTTCCTCAACGTCCAGGTAAACCGCTGCACACAATATTGCTTTTCGTCGATGAATGTTGATATTTTATTTGCCACTCTATTTATTTGTTCAATAGTTGAGTGATGTCTTCTAAAATCGAATTGATGACTGGGAATAGCATTAGATTATGTCAATATTGAACGGAGTCTCTTTTGTAGGAGTTTTGCAAATATTTTGGAAATTAGGGGGAATAGACTGATAGGTCTATACGATGTAATGCTCGTGGCGCCCTTCCCTGACTTTGGAATAGTAATTACCTCTGCGACTTTCCAAAGTTTTGAAAAGTTTTGGAAAGTTTTTGAGTCTTGCTATACTGTAGAATAGGTTGCGTAGAAATATGAAGGCTAGTTGTGGTAGTTCCCTTAATATTTTTCCAGTTAAATGGTCGTATCCCGGTGCTTTTTTACTCTTTATTTCGTTTTTAACGCAGGCCTCAATTTCTTTTGCTGTCACCCTGTTAATGTGTTTCTTCTCTGAGATGCTGTTGTAGTGGTGTATTACTGAGACTTTATCGCCTACCGTGTTGGTGAAGGTAACCTCGAAGTACTTGGCGAGGATTGATAATTTTTTTCCAATCAATTACTTAGTGTCCTATAAAGGACAGATGTAAAATTTTAATTAAAAAAAAAAAGAAACTGCAAGAGAGCATTTGTTTATTATTTTAGTTTAGAGGATTTTTTCTTGTTTGTAGCTGGGGCATGTTTTCGTTTTACTTTGGCATTATAAAAAACAATTTCAAGAATTTTTTTGGGAGGTCGGAAAAGGTCAGAAGTGAATAACATCAAACCTGATGGTTTCGACTTTCCTTTGTCGTTAGCCTTTGTATATTTGTAGATACTTGAAACGAATGCGCTTTCATTTCTACTTGAAACACATTGCTAAATTATTTACCTTAAGAAATCTTTTGACAATTATTTGTGATTTCGTTTTAATTAATAGGTTTCCATCCCGGAGTTGGGATATTTAGTCACATTCGGAACTGATATTGTCTATTGCTTTTCTAAGTAAGAAGGGGCTGAGAGACGAGATGGGATTTTCTTTGTTTTTAGAAGTAATTATTATGAATTTAGGGTTATTAGAGTTGGATCTTAGCGGAAAGGCAGGGAAATTAAGCAAAGAAGTGTGAAGAAGAATACATTTTGCATACAAACTACAAGTAAGTGCAAGAAGAAGCTGACTTATTTTTGTAGTTATGTGATTTGTATATTACTTGAAAAATAAGTGAACAATTCGTGACAATTCCAAAATTTTATCATTTTTAGTAAGCTGCATCATTGGTTTTAAAAATATCGAAGCCATCCAACAAATGTCTATAATACTAAGAACGATAATATTCTCCCTTTAATAAATTTTAAAAAAAGTATGTCATCTGATGTTTTTTTGCCGTAGGAAAATCCAGGAATTACAGAATTTATGGAATTATTATATGGGAATTTTATAAAAAAAAATGTTGATAAATAAATATTGTTTAGTTATGTACTTCACTGGGATGAGAATGCGTTTCACAGCAAATTTGTTCTTCTTTTTTTAAATCTCTGCGACATTTACCCTTTTTAAAATAATTTGATAAACGGAATCATTTATATTAGAACTTTGTTTATAAAGATTTTTTCCAAATTATTTGTCACTCTATTCAAGTGTGGATACCTAGTTGGGTAATCAGCATGTTAGTTTACAAAAAAATCGGTTTAGTAACTTATGCTTATTTTCTTCACGGTTATGTCCTATCTCCGGCCCCTTTTCTGATTTAAATCAGTACCTTTGAACTTTTCCTTGAAATCCAATCCGTTAATTCATCGATGACACCACTCCTGATTTCTTTTGTTCTTCAAAAATTCAACTGCAGGTGTACCAAATCGTGTAAGTCCTACACCAGCGAATGTCTATTGTCACTTGGGGTATAAAATATCTAATTGAGCTCCATTCTCCAAACTAACAGTGTTAGCCTCTGAAGGGTGATACTAACACAGTCAAACCAAAAATGGAAATGATGAGGAATCAATGCTTGGCATGTACGAGTATATTAGCCCTGGAATCAGCCAATTGCTAATGCTGCAAATGGTGGTTCTAGATTCTTTTGATTTAAAAGAAAAAAAAAACTAAATTAAAGGAAGGAATCTGAGGCTTTTCTAATGACACCATTCAGTATTTTGTTTCCTTAATTTCACTTTTCTTTCAGGTAGCTAACAAGAATAATTTATTGAGGAAGCTGGTGACGTCTTGTCGTATAATTTGCAATTTTTAGTTTTAATTTATTAGCTACAAACAGCTCAAATATTACGAAAAGTATGGAAGATTTCATATCAGCTCACCCACGCCGTCTTTTAAGTAATAGAATTTTACTCCGTGCTTTAAAGGTTAAGGCTTATATTCGAATGAAAATTGAAAGTTATATTAATATTAGGGAGCGTAGGACTAAGTAGTGTGTCTACCACTTCCTCAATTTCTTCTCTTCCCTGAATAATCCTGTTGTAATTTCCCACTTTCTTTCACTTCCGTACTAAGTTCTACAATCTTTAAGTTGAAAGTGGTTCTACTCGAAGTTCTAGTCGAAGAATACGTTTAACTAGACTTGGAGTAGAGTTAGTAAACTTGATCCTAAGTTGTTTCGTGTTAATATGGGTTATTAAGCTGCTGGTCTGTATAATACATAAATACGTAATTCATATGCTGAAGGGAAAAATGTCTTATTGTCCTTTCCGCTTCTTTTCAAAATTTTTCAACGATAGTCCTGATTTCAAGCGCCCTGTACCTGACCCTTGGAATCAGTATGTGGATAGTGATCTAAAGATACAAGTAAAGTATGGATGCTTTTGTCTCGATACCAAGTACTTTTAATATCAATACTTTGTTCCGATACTTTCTTGGTGTCGAATCAAAAGTATCGAATGGACACATACCACAACAATTATATTGCATATAGATTCCACCGTGGCATGTGCAATGACGTGGTCTCGAATTAGTAGTGCTATTGGAACGTTCGCTAAACTCTAAGTGAAAAGTGGAAAAGAACACCCAAAACACAGTTCGGCAAAAAGTTTGCCGAAGGGTCTCAGTGTTGGCTTCAACCCAGACGAGGTCCTCAAAGAATTAAACAATATGCAGATTAAGAATCTAAATTTCGTTCGCGCATTCAGGTATGCTACGGTGAACTCTAGATGCGCTAATAGAGTCCTACCAATTATTGCGGTACAGCTATCTCCGGATAGCAAAGTACAGAACTTGAGACAAATTAAGTTCGTAGAGGGGCATTTAGTGTCCTTTGAAAAAATTCGGAGGAACGGTGTCCTTCAATGTCACCGAGCAGCTATTTTGTGTTCTTTGCCAGAAACCTGGTCACGCCGCGTCATGGCGGGGATGCGAAAGCTATAAGCGACTAACAGATCGGTTTCAGGCACAGAAAAGGGAAGCACAACACAAGATTGCACAAAAAGTCAGGATGATCGCCAATCATGTTCGAGGAGGGATATCCTACGCAAACGTGGTAGGTAATAGTATTGGGTCAGGTCCTGATGGCTCCAAACCTGTGCGCTCCAGTGCTGTTGGCCCCAATAATGTTGGAACCAAGAGTACTAGTCGCCCTGCAAACGACAGTTTGCAAATCCAAGTCGACAGTCTGACCAGGACTGTTGCTGATCTCTCGGCGAAGGTTGATGCCCTTCTTAACATCTTTAGTCGTCAACATGATTAGATCTAATTGTGCAACCCTAAAAATAGCTGTTCTAAATGTAAACTCCATAATCGCCATCAGCAGGCGCGGTGATCTTCTGCGCTTTGTGACTGATCATTAACCCGACGTTCTCTTTTTAAACGATACAAAGCTAAATGATAGACATCAATTAATTTTTAATAACTATGACGTAATACGGACAGACAGACGTGACTCTATTCGAGGTGGCGGTACGGCAATCCTTGTCAGGAAACCACTTCGATACACAAGAATTGAACTAAGTGATATTAGGAGCTTCAGTTGTCTTGAGACAACTATTATCTCGCTGCCTCTCAGGGATAATTGCTGTCTGTATTTAATATCAGCATATGCGGCTAAAGGCACCGTCAATCCGTTGAAAGCCGAAATCGAAAAAATATTCGAAAAACTGAGACTAGATAGTTTAAACAACTATTTCGTCTTAGCGGGAGATTTTAACGCGAGACACTCGGCCTGGCTGAACTCAAGGGCAAACGGGAGAGGCAACTTTCGGAATAGTGTCAACGATTATTGGAGGCAACGCGCCGAAAACATATTGAAGTCTGATTCCAGGAACATGTTTCCTAAAATTAATCAGATTTTCAAGCCTCGTAACGTTATCAAGATTCCGAAATTGAAAATCCCACTGTCTTCTCTCTCAGGCGGAGGTTAATAGCCAACACTGCCCCATTATCGATAACCATTTCTTTATAGATAGTGGCGCGGACAAGCTAAACCTGATCGGCTCTCATTTTGAGGCAATCCATGCTAGGGATCTCCCTAGCTGCAGAACTGGCGAAGTAATTGACTCTTCTAAGATTTTCTGAGCGACTAACAGCTGACCAACTAACAGATAGACTGACCGACAATTACTTTACGACACTAGACGAACTGACCTACATATTTAGGAAACTAAATAACAAAAAGTCAAGTGGTTTAGATAACATTCCTAATATTATACTAAAGCATATACTGGACGAAATTATACGCCAATATTGCGTAATATTTAATAATTTGTTAAACAACTGCTACTTCGCGAGTTATTGGAAAATATCGAAGAAGAGAAGATCCTTCTGATCCTTCCAACTATAGGACAATAAGTCTCCTGCCTAACATCGGGAAGGTTTATGAAGTAGTTATTAGTAAGTCTATTTTGTTCACGTACGAATGAAAGGGGATTATACCGCGGAACCAATTTGGGTTGAAGAAAAACCATTCGGCGGTGCACGCTGTTACAAAATTGGTTTCTGACGTTAATTGGAATCTTAACACCAAAAGATGTACAGCTGCCTGCCTAGTGGATATCGAAAAAGCCTTCGACACGGTTTGGATCGACGGGCTTCTATATAAACTTATACGATATGAATTCCCACATCATCTTATAAAGATAATTGCATCTATGGTGCACGAGAAGAAATTTGTTGTAACAGATAGACAATACACGACGACTAAAGCTTTTAATGTCACTAATGGTCTGCCACAGGGCACGGTTACAGCACCGCTCCTCTTTAACATCTACATTTCGGAAATGCTGAGGGACATGGATAATTCGATAGCGTTCGCTGACGATGTTATATTGTATGCAAGCGGCTCGAGAATCCAAGACATACAGATAGAGCTTCAGAACAGCTTTGATAAACTGCAAACTTTCTGCTCAAAATGGAAGCTTAAAATAAACCAGGCGAAATGCGAAACTATACTGTTCCGCCCCCAGGTAAGACGCGGAAATTCAGATTTGAGACGAAATTGGGAAAACATACAAATTACGAATTCGAATGGTTTTCACATCGAGTCAAAGAGACTGTTGTGAAGTATTTAGGTGTTCATCTGTACAAGTTTTTGAACTACAATGAGCACATAAATATACAGTTGCAAAAGGCAAGAGCGGCATTTATGTCTCTCAAACGCTTTTTCTACTCCAACTATCTTGGATCTGATGTGGAAGTCATATGCTACCAAGCTTTCGTTCGTCTAATTCTGACTTATGTGAGTCCAGTATGGTGGAACTTAAGCCCGTCTTATATGGAAAAACTTAGACTATTTGAAAGAAAATGTCTTCGAGCCTGCATGCGTATGTATAGAAGCGCAAATTCCGACTTTCGGCATTACGTTTCTAATAAGAGACTATTGGACGCCTCCGGCGTGTTCAGAATCGACAATGTCATTCTGGATCTTGTGAGGAACCATTTCGCGCGGTCAGCGAGCGTTATGGAGAACGAACTTGTGTCGGGGTTATTTTATCCTAACCCTGGGTATTTTCAAAGTACTATGGTGAGTGGACACATTCCCCCGGAAGCATTCTTGTATCTGGATGCACATGTTTACTTGTCAGATTCG
Source organism: Pocota personata (assembly GCA_963082735.1). Taxonomy (NCBI): domain Eukaryota; kingdom Metazoa; phylum Arthropoda; class Insecta; order Diptera; family Syrphidae; genus Pocota; species Pocota personata. The sequence continues at coordinate 86,268,982 of OY720431.1, forward strand.
CTGAACGTTCCGATTATTTACCATCTTGCTAGAAGGGCGACAGATAAACGTATTCTCTACGAGCCGTTGGACTCAAGAGAAGGAAACGCCGACTTGAGATACTGCGTAAGCATGCCTGAGCGGGATTCAGTAAAAGTAGACAGGTTGAATAGGGAGAGATATTGGTGGCTCGACTGAGTTGAGGCTAGCACCTAGATTAAGCAGGGCCGGACCCTGATATGTGATTTCTGAAATGCCGCTGAGTAACCGATTGGATGGTTCGGCCCTGGAATTAGGTTAAGGTAGTTTTTAGTTTTTTTCAACTAGATTAGTTTTTTTTTTATTGAAAAATAAAATAATGCGTTCAAAAAGGTTTTCCCACGTTTTTTCCTTTAAATGAAATAAAAAAAATAATAATAATAATAATTAATTTGAAATTAACAAAAATACCGATTAAAATAAAACATTAGAACTAAGTTTTCTTAAAACCATAAGTATTGAGCACCCTTCAGGTCAGTTACTTTAAGGCATAATAATAGTATAGTTTTGAGTTTATTGGAACAATAAATCGTGTTAGTGTATAAGTGGATAAATAAACAATAAAAAAAAAAAAAAATTGTATGGCATATTGAATCCGGATAGAATCATAGCTGAATCCCAAATAAACACAAATTATCTTGAAACGAAACTGACTGGACTCGACCACGTCCTGTGGATTTGTTGGATCCGTCATTGTATTATTTGATAGTGTTACTTCTAAAATTAATATCCCTAGACCATAACACCTCTGGGCTAGTCAATAAGACTGATTCGAAGTTATCTTGCTCTTTGTGGGCGATGCACTTTATTTTCCGATACCTTCTTTGAATATTCCTAGCATATTCTCTTTGGCGACCCTTTCTTTGCTCATAGCCCCGGTTACGCAGATGCCAAAGCTAGCCTTTGCCCTTTTTCAAACATTTTCGCCATTTGCACATATTTATATCTCAGTGCATATATATATAGTGCGACTGGGTTGTATTCCCAGTAATGTTCTGCACACCATGAATACTGAGTTACTTTGCTACCACAGATTTTCTACTAATAGCATAGTAATGTTATTTTGTCATTCATTTCATTTCATTTAAAATGAAAAAAAAATTAAATATTATTTGTGTAGTAGTTTAGGCAGTGAGTTATGAAGTCGAAATATGGATGAATTTTATACTTATTTGTTAAATCCTGTGCAAATTTTAAAGTGAGTTCGTTCTCCAATTGTTATTTTATAAAATAATCTGTGTACTGTTGTAAGTACTCGATGGTTTGCCAATAAAAGTAAATGGTTTAAATATAGCAACATGAGAAGTGATTCGTGTAAAGTAGCTATTCGCGAAAGAACTACAGTGCTATCCCCGTAAGAACATAGCAATCCGTGCTATTCCTACGGGTAAGAACTACAGAACTATTATGCTATCCCCGTAAGAATATTAAATTCCGTGCTATTGCCGTAATATCATAGTGACTCAAGCTGCTTTCGAAGAATTAAAGTGATTCGGGGTTTAACCGTAAGAAGATAGTGATACGCGACGCGTTATTCCCGTGAAAACATAACCGTATGACCACACAGAGTCATATGGACAATTCCGAATTTCTTAAGGCAACGAACTTTGAAGTGATAGTAATAATGCAATCCGTAGCGCAGTAGACCGCCGCAACAACAACGCCGCGTGTTAAAAATGGGTAATACGGACTATTCACGACAGAACTTCGGTAAGACACCGCACGGTCCTATGTGTGACATCCCGGTATCGCACGTTAAAAACCCAGAATAAGCACTAAATCGGTGGATTGGCAAAATCAGACGAAGCGTTATCATATATACATACATATCAGTATATTCTTAAGTCTCATTCGTAAATTAAAAGTTAAATAAGGAAAATGGGCGAAATAAAAACCATCATCCTTGAATTAACCGGAGCAATTAATGCTCAAATAGAAAGAACAAAGTTATTAGAGCAACGAATAAAAAACTTAGAGGAACTGAAACCATAACGTTGAAACGCTTGCTTCGCCAAAGACAAAAAAAAAAATTCCAAAATATTAGCAAGTAACCAGACTATATCAAGGATCTTCAAATCTTTGACGGCAACCCAGTGCTGCTATTTCCCGCAAATGACTAATGAAATAAAAAAATGCGCGATATCATTGCCCAAAACCAATGAGGATGAATACAAACATAACTTCATCCGACTAAACCACAAAGAACACTTTGGAAAAATCTCAAAATGCAATACAATGGGGAGTACAATGACTTGCAGGAGCCATTAACTAGAATCATTGCCTAAGTAACATTGCGTCGCTGGGGTACTATGGGACTGGAAGGTCAGTTGTGAGATCTCCTTTTCGGACCACATGTGGTTGTGTTTAGATATTGGAATTGATCCCAAACCCGAAACAATGATTAGAACTAATCAAAGCTTTAAGAAGAAACTAAGGAGCAGACTGGGAATCTTATAAAGAAAGTAAAAGAAGATTCAAGAAGCTCACCAGGGCTGCCAAAAAGGAATCTTGAAAAACATTCTGCACCAACATATACAATAACAATGGAGAAGATCGATTAAAGACGATCCTGTCCAAGGAACGATTAAGTTATCAGCTTTTATAGGCGGGCTGAAGCAATATGGGAAGACACTGATGACCTAGTTGATAAAGATAAAGTGCCATGGCCTATCAACATACTTCCCATCTTTTTACTCAAAGGAATAGATTTGGACACCCTAAAGGAAACTCTGGTTAATATCTTCAAGGGATGCCTATATCTCGGATACATGCCAACACAATGGCAAGAGGTGAGATTTGTGTTCCTACCAAAACCTGGGATAGATTTATCGGCGAAGGGCTATAGACCTATTAGCCTGACGTCCTTCCTACTAAAATCAATGGAGAGAATCAGTCGCTGGGTCGCTGGGATAACTATATATACAAATACGCGCTGTGCCCTAATCAACACGCGTACCTCAAAAGAAAAGAAGTTGAGACGGCGCTACAATGTATTCACAATAGAAGATGCTTTTGAAACGAAGGAATCAGTCGCAGGCGTCCTTCTAGATATCGAAGGGGCATTCAGCAATGTTAGAACTCAAAAAATTGTAGATGCACTCTCGATATAATCTAAAAATCAAACAATAAGCAATTGGCTAGAATACATGATTTCAAACCGCATTATTACAGCTTCACTGGGAGACGAAACAAGAAGGGGAACAGATCGTACGGGAACACAATGGACAACCTTTGAAAAGCACTAGATGGAACCTGTCCAAAATGCGTATCGTACGCAGATGATCTAGTCGTTTTGATAAGAACATCATAGGAGAGCTTATGCAAAACAACCTGCGAATCATAACGAAATGGGCAGAGGAGAGTGAATTAGAAGTGAATCGAAATAAAATGAAACTTGTTCTCTTTACAAAGAAAAAAACAGTGACTTTCACATTCCACAACTTGGAGGAGCATCACTGCAACTCTGTGACAGCATCAAGTACCTGGGCATAATATTGGACAGGAAACTGACCTGGGAAAAGAACCTGGAAGAAAGAGTTACCAAAGCTAATAGGTCATATTGGATATGCAGGAGGGCCATCGGGAAACCATGGGGTCTGAAACCGATACAGGTTCACTGGATACACGAATGTGTAATAAAATCCATCAGCAGTTGTATTGTGACCAGTGACAAATAAAAAGTATGCAGGAGACGTGCTAACAAAGGTGCAGCATATAGACTGCTTGGATATCAGTGCACCTCGAAGAGAAGAAGATTGCCGGTCTTTCAGCCTCAAGGCTTAGAATTAGCGGCCATTTCAACGAAGACGTAAACACGGAATTTCAAAGAATCACAAAAAAAAAAAATCTACCACAAGACAATCTTGAAGGAATGCAAGGATGACAAGAAACTCCAACGTGTTATCGGTACATACACACGGCTCTAACATATCAGAGGAATCAGGGGCCGGCATCTTCTGTGCTAACCCACCGATTGAACTTGCTATTCACCTAGAACCATTTGTAATGGTGTTCCAAGCAGAAATCTTTGCAATTATGAAAGCAACCAAAATGCTCGCAGAAGACACCAGCGAAGAGAAGCAAATCTGCATTTGCTCGAACAGCAAAGTAGCAGTCGAAGTCACGACTAGTAAGGGAGTGCAAAATTAAATTGAAGTTACTTGCCAGGCACAATAGAGTCCGCATGCAGGTGTACCGGGTAGCGAAAAAGCAGATGAAGTGGGAAGAAAAGGAGCGAGTAACATAGAACTGAATCCTAAAAAGACAATAAGGGTCCCTCTGACAGCTATTAAAGTGATAATAAATGAGAACATAGGACAGGAGTTGAATAACTACGGCAGAACACAGTTAAGAGTGATGGTGGGACTTTTAACAGGGCACATCAATCTCAATAAATATTCGTTCAGACTCGGGCTAGCTGATACAACAATCTGAGCCAACTGTGAGGAGAACCAGGAAGATATAGAACACTTCCTCTGTTATGCCCTGCAACAGCGAGGTTAAGACTGAAAATACTGGGATCCCCCTATCAACTACTAAATTGCTCTTTTTTTTATTAAACCCCGATGTTATCGCATTTTTCAGTATAACACATCTAGTTGTAAAATTCCTTTCTAATGGTTTTGCTAATTTTTTTTAACAAATTGTTTATTTGCTCATGCTTTTAGCGTAAAAGAAACGCTATTTAATTTGGACGCAATGTGGAAGTACTTTTCGAGCTATTGAACAAAGAGGAGAAGAAGTCGGGTTTATTGCTTATAAGATTGTTAATACATAATTTGTTACTTATGAGTTATAATACACTACAAATTTGTACCCCAATTATATTGACCAAACCATATATTTTTTTAGCGGTCGCTGTTAGGACTACTTCTGAGCGCGAATTTCACTGCACAATAAGGATTGAAAATATACAGGAAAGAAAATATCGAGGATCAATTAAGAAAGCATATGTAGCCTTCTATACATGCAAAACTACTCAGCAATACTTGGGCCCTCAAACCAGCTATGGTATTGTAATATGCGAGCTACGGCTCGAGTAGATAAAACGATATTCTGTGAAATTTATTTCTTTATTTTCTAGTCTATAAAACAATTCAGGTTCACACTATACTATTCTTCGCAAATTCTTTTCTTACAAGGTCTCTTTCCTCTCAAATCACTTTATCTCCTTTCAATTACTTAATTCACAAATCCAAACTAATTACTTCTTCTTTTTAACTCTCAACTTTCAATTTATCACAAAATTACAACTTCGCCCATTATCACTTTTCCAATCTCTTCGCCACGGTTCTAAACCAACTGCCCCCTTTCGATCGCCATCTGTCCTTATATAGCAGAAGTTTCTGATAGCCAGAAACTTCTAGCAAATTCTTCGACCACTGGAACAAGAAAAATTCTGATGTAATAATTCCAAGATGACAATCATTTCTTGCAGTTATAATTCTTTCTTATCCGTGATATTATCCGTCTCTTTCGTAGACATGAACTGTGGAGACTAACCGCAGACACGAACCTCGAATGAAAGGACACTTCGGACCAAAATTCTGCCAGAATGAAAAGACACTTCGGAATTTGTTGCATTATACTTTTAGGGAGCGTAGTTATTATTATTGTAGCATAATAATAACTACGCTCCTACGACTATGCAACCCATTTCGAAGTGTCTTTTTATTCTAGCAGAATTTTGATCCGAAGTGTCCTTTCATTCGAGGTTCGTGTCTGCGGTTTCCACAGTTCATGTATACGAAAGAGAAGGATAACATCACGGATGAGAGGGAATTATAACTGCAAGAATGATTGTCATCTTGGAATTATTACATCAGAATTTTCTTGTTCCAGTGGTCGAAGAATTTGCTAGAAGTTTCTGGCTATCAGAAACTTCTGCTATATAAGGACAGATGGCGATCGAGAGGGGGCAGTAGTTTTAAAACCGTGGCGAAGAGATTAGAAAAGTGATAATGGGCGAAATTGTAATTTTGTGATAAATTGAAAGTTGAGAGTTAACAAGAAGAAGTAATTAGTTTGGATTTGCGAATTAAGTAATTGAAAGGAGATAAAGTGATTTGAGAGGAAAGAGAATTGCGAATAATAATATAGTGTGAACTTGAATTGTTCTATAGACTAGAAAATAAAGAAATAAATTTCACAGAATATCGTTTTATATACTCGAGCCGTAGCTCGCATATTACATTGGTGTCAGAAGCGGGATAAAACTTATTCTGTGAATAACTATTATCGTGGTGTGAAATTGCACAGAAAAAAAAAAAAAAAACCATTTCTGTGTTGAGTTAATTAGTTGCGCAAAATGGGTCGCAAATTGGTAAAACTAACTATAACTCAACTAAAGGCAGAACTCAGTAAGCGGAACCTCGACACAACTGGGGGGAAAGATGCCCTACTGATTCGTTTGGAAGAAGCAGTAACGCAGGAAGGTGAAAATCCGCATGACGTAGAGTTTGACGTGGAAGAGGAACCAGCAAGTACAGCAGCCGACCCGGGTATAACAAGTCTGCTCCTGCAACTTAAGTTAGTCATGGACGAACAAAAGAAAGCAATAGAAGACCAAATGAATTCTATAGAACTTAAGCTGGACAACCAAAAGAAAGCAATGGACGAACAAAAGAAAGCAATGGACGAACAAAAGAAAGCAATGGACGAACAAAAGAAAGCAATGGACGAACAAAAGAAAGCAATGGACGAACAAAAGAATTCTCTAGAACTTAAGCTGGACGAACAAAAGAATTCTCTAGATGCTCTGGAAAGCAAACTTGATGAGCAAAACAAGAACTTGGAATCCAAATTCGAAGCGATCGAAGAGAAAATCGAGAAGATCGAGACGCAACTCGAAAAAGTCGAAACTAGATTCGACGAAAACTTTGAGAAGCATGAAACTCAGTTCGGGAAGATAGAGACTCAGTTTGAAAAAGTGGAAAAGCAAGTCGAAAATCTTGCTAAGGAGCTCAGCAACGTGAAGAGACAGAAAGCACGGGAATATTCCACTGACGGAATGAGAAGAAAGGAGATGCAGCCTCCTATCTTCGATGGTCAAACATCATGGCCAATTTATAAAAGGCAATTCGAAGCGGCCGCAATGACCAATAGCTGGGACGATGAAGAGAAGTCTATTGCACTCACGCTTGCACTGAGAGGTCCAGCTGCGGAGCTCTTGCAGACCATCCCGGAAGATAAACAGCAGAACTACGATTCTCTGGTTCAGGCTATCGAGATGCGGTTTGGGGATGAACACATGCAGCAGGTGTACAGGGTTCAGCTGCGTAGTCGAGTCCAAAAAAGGGGGGAACACTCCAACAGTTGCAAGTGGATATAGAGCGACTAGCCCATCTTTCATATAATAAAGCCGGTGAGGAGCTTATCAACGAAATGGCGGTGGAAGCTTTTATTCAGGCCATAGAGGACAGACAACTGCAAATGGCCGTAAGGATGGCTGAAAAGCGAACACTCCCCGAGGCATTGGCATTCGCTTTGTCAATGAAGGCTGCGGACCAAGCATACCAGGGAATACACCGTGTCAGGGAAATGTCCGTCGTGGAATGCTCATGCCAGAGAACAGCCGTCAAAGCTCGCGGAAGTCAAATCCGTTGCTGGAATTGCAACCAAACCGGACACCTACAACGGCAGTGCAGAAGTGCACCTAGACGAGGAAATTGTCCACATTGCGGAAGTAGGAGAAGCATCTGGCGGTGATAACATCCATCCTTGTCAGTCAGACTTCCCAAAACCAGCAGTCGGGAAATGCGTAAGGACCAACTTCGCGGGGCAGAAGTTGGTTACTGGAATCGAGGCCCCCAGGACCACCATTCAAGTTTCGCAAACCAAACGGGGTAATAAGAGCCTGACAGTGGAGGCACTAATCAACAAGAAGAAGTGCGTAGCCACCATCGACACAGGTGCCACTGCCTCCATTGTAAGAAGAAATATCGTCAGAAGCTCATGGCTGCACAGCACCAACAGCTTCAGCCTGAAGACTGCAACAAGGGAAATGGCGAAGGTGTTTGGAGAAGTTCGTCTTACGATTACTCTGGCGGGACGGACGTTTTCCCATGCGTTTCTGGTGGCAGATATATGCGACGAGTGCATCATCGGAATAGACTTCATGAAAGCAAATTAAGTAATCTTGGACATCGGGATGCAAGTACTGAGGTATCGAAATGTGGAGATTCCGATGGTGTACGGAAACGAGAATGCCGTAACTCTCAGGACAGTCATCAGCAAAGACGAAGTTTTGCCGCCGTCTTCAGAGACAATCATTTGGACGAAGCTGGAAGGTGATCTTGGGAGCCACCGATTCTACATAGTAGAACCAGACCCAGAGAAGAATTCTCAAGACTACATCGTGGGAAAGACGTTAGTCGAACCAAAGAACACCATGGTTCCAGTGAGAGTTTTGAACGCAAGACCACACACTGTCAAACTAAGGCGAGGGGAGGTGACTGGAAAATGCACGCCGATTACTGCCGTCGCAACAATATCTGAACGTGATGCTCCAAAACCACTCTCATCACCTTGGACAGCGGAAACGAGAGAGACGATTCTCCAGTCCAGTGAGCTGAATCAGGAGCAGCGAACAATGGCAGAGAATCTTATCAATGAGTACGCTGATGTATTTGCCTCACAGGACGGAGAATACGGCCGAACACGCCTGGTACAACATCGAATAGACACTGGTGATACTAGACCAATTCGTCAGCCTGCTAGGCGCCTTCCAATGGCAAAGCAGACAGAAGTTGCAGAGATGGTGTCGGCAATGGAGAAAGAAGGTCTGATTGAAAGTTCCAAAAGTCCGTGGGCATCACCGGTTGTACTGGTTAAGAAGAAAGATGGCAGCACTCGGTTCTGCGTGGACTATCGGCAGCTCAATTACGTCACCAAGAAAAACAGCTACCCTCTGCCACGGATTGACGACACGCTGGACACACCATAAGGAGCCCAATGGTTTTCCACGCTCGACTTGAAGAGGGGCTACTGGCAGGTACAGATCCATCCAGAAGACCGGGAGAAAACCGCCTTCACCGCAGGAAATGGGCTATGGCAATTCAGGGTAATGCCATTCGGGCTGTGCAATGCTCCGGCGACTTTTGAGCGCTTGATGGAATGTGTCCTGCAAGGGTTAACATGGAAAACCTGTTTGGTGTACTCGGATGATGTCATCGTCGTAGGAAAAACGTTTGCGCAACACCGAGACAATCTAAGGGATGTGTTTCAAAGGCTTCGAAGTGCCCACCTGAAGCTCAACCCCAAGAAGTGCGCCCTGTTTAGAGCGGAAGTTAAGTACTTGGGGCACATAATTTCAGCGAAAGGAGTGAGAACCGATCCAGAGAAGGTCGAAGCGGTGAGTCCCCAAAGATAAACACCAACTAAGGAGCTTCCTGGGCCTAGCCACCTACTACAGACGGTTCGTGAAGGATTTTGCCGGGATCGCAAAGAGCCTGCACCAGTTGACGGAAAAGGGAAAACAATTCAAATGGTCAATTGAGTGCGAGAAGAGCTTCAAGGCACTTAAACAACGGCTATGCGATGCCCCGATACTGGCTTACCCCACTCCCGGGGAAACGTTCATTGTGGATGCTGATGCTAGTAATGTCGGGGTAGGAGCCGTACTCTCCCAGGTGCATGAGGGCCAAGAGAAGGTGGTTGCGTACTTCAGCAAGGTGCTCTCTAAGCCAGAAAGGAACTACTGCGTGACAAGGCGGGAACTTCTAGCTTTGATCTTGGCTACGAAGCATTTTCACAAATACCTTTATGGGAGGAAGTTCGTTCTTCGCACAGACCATACGGCCTTAAAATGGCTATTACAGTTCAAGAGTCCTGAGGGTCAGGTCGCAAGATGGATCGAAAGGCTGCAAATCTACGACTATGAAATACAGCATCGTAAAGGAAAACTCCACTCTAATGCGGATGCACTGTCCCGGAGACCATGCAGAACGGATTGTAAACATTGTGCGCGTCAGGCAGAACGGGAGCTGGTTTCCATCCAAAGAATGAGAGCCGAACCTATCGCCGGCTGGAGCGTAGATGAGATCCGGAACGCTCAGAAGGAAGACCCGGATATCGAGCTGATTCTGGCCTGGACGGAGAACATGGCGAAACCGGATCATCAGGACATGTCTCACAGAAGCCCGACCTTAAAGGCATATTTTACGCAGTGGGACTCCCTCCATGTCCAAGAAGGTGTTCTGAGAAGAAAATGGGAATCCTCCGACGGAAAGTCGTTTGTAATGCAGCTTGTCGTACCGCGGACGAGGGTCAAGGAGGTGTTACAGGAAATGCATGGCGGGGCGTCCGGAGGCCACTTGGGAGTGAATAAGACGCTAGAAAAGGTACGAGAACGTTTTTATTGGTTAAAAGCGAAGGAAGATATCGAAGACTGGTGCAGAAAATGCGAGACTGGTGCAGAAAATGCGACGTGTGTGCAGCTAGTAAGGGTCCGAGAATCAAAACTCGAGGTAAGATGCACCAATACAACGTGGAAGCACCTTTCGAACGAATCGCCATTGACATCGCAGGGCCCTTTCCGGAAACCGACAATGGTAATCGGTATATACTCGTAGTGATGGACTACTTCAGTAAGTGGCCGGAAGCGTTTCCGATCCCTAACCAGGAAGCCAGAACCGTGGCGGAGCAGATCGTCTACAATTGGGTTAGCAGATTCGGTGTGCCCTTGGAATTGCATTCTGACCAAGGGCGGAACTTCGAGTCAAGAATCTTCCAAGAGATGTGTCAACTACTCGGAATCAAAAAGACAAGGACAACCCCGCTTCATCCACAGTCGGACGGTATGGTGGAGCGTTTCAATAGGACTTTGGACGAACATCTCTCGAAGGTCGTAGGTGACTACCAACGGGATTGGGACCGGCAGATTCCCTTGTTTTTGATGGCCTATAGAAGTGCCGTGCATAGCACTACTCGACATACGCCGTTCGAAATCTTATTTGGTGGAATAGCTCGTTTACCCAGTGAGGTGAAATTTGGATCTCCTACCAATGAGCCCAGAAATGAAGAAGAGTACGTGGCGGACCTTAGGGAAAGGCTTAGGGACATACACCAAAGGACCAGAAGCCAGATTAAGATAACGAGCGACCGCATGAAGACCAGGTATGATGCCAAGGCAACAACGTCAGGATTCCAGGAGGGAGATCTAGTGTGGCTGTATAATCCCCATCGCCAAAAATGGAAATCACCTAAATTGCAGCTGAACTGGGAGGGTCCCTACAGAATAGTAACCCGCATCAACGATGTTGTCTACCGCATCCAGCTAGGACCAAGGGCCAAAATGAAAGTGGTTCATGTGGACCGACTGAGTCGATACAATGGCCGAAATGAGGATGCACTTGTTCGGGACGAACACGTCGTAGATTTGCAGCCTTTCGATCCATCTTGCGACCTGACCCTCAGGACTCTTGAACTGTAATAGCCATTTTAAGGTTGCATGGTCTGTGCGAAGAACGAACTTCCTCCCATAGAGGTATTTGTGAAAATGCTTCGTAGCCAAGATCAAAGCTAGAAGTTCCCGCCTTGTCACGCAGTAGTTCCTTTCTGGCTTAGAGAGCACCTTGCTGAAGTACGCAACCACCTTCTCTTGGCCCTCATGCACCTGGGAGAGTACGGCTCCTACCCCGACATTACTAGCATCTGTATCCACAATGAACGTTTCCCCGGCAGTGGGGTAAGCTAGTATCGGGGCATCGCATAGCCGTTGTTTAAGTGCCTTGAAGCTCTTCTCGCACTCAATTGACCATTTGAATTGTTTTCCCTTTTCCGTCAACTGGTGCAGGCTCTTTGCAATCCCGGCAAAATCCTTCACGAACCGTCTGCAGTAGGTGGCTGGGCCCAGGAAGCTCCTTAGTTGGTGTTTGTCCTTGGGGACTGGCCAGTTTTTCACCGCTTCGACCTTCTGTGGATCGGTTCTAACTCCTTTCGCTGAAATTTTTGCCCCCAGTACTTGACTTCCGCTCTAAACAGGGCGCACTTCTTGGGGTTGAGCTTCAGGTGGGCACTTCGAAGCCTTTGAAACACATTCCTTAGATTGTCTCGGTGTTGCGCAAACGTTTTTCCTACGACGATGACATCATCCAAGTATACCAAACAGGTTTTCCATGTTAGCCCTTGCATTGCACAGCCCGAATGGCATTACCGTGAATTGCCATAGCCCATTTCCTGCGGTGAATTCGGTTTTCTCCCGGTCTTCTGGATGGATCTATACCTGCCAGTAGCCACTCTTCAAGTCGAGCGTGGAAAACTATCGGGCTCCTGATAGTGTGTCTAGCGTGTCGTCAATCCGTGGCAGAGGATAGCTGTCTTTCTTGGTAACGTAATTGAGCTGCCGATAGTCCACGCAGAACCGCGTGCTGCCATCTTTCTTCTTAAGCAGTACAACCGGTGATGCTCACGGACTTTTGGAACTTTCAATCAGACCTTCTTTCTCCATTGCCGACACCATCTCTGCAACTTCTGTCTTCTTTGCCAATGGAAGGCGCCTAGCAGGCTGACGAATTGGTCTAGTATCACCAGTGTCTATTCGATGTTGTACCAGGTGTGTTCGGCCGTATTCTCCGTCCTGTGAGGCAAATACATCAGCGTACTCATTGATAAGATTCTCTGCCATAGTTCGCTGCTCCTGATTCAGCTCACTGGACTGGAGAATCGTCTCTCTCGTTTCCGCTGTCCAAGGTGATGGGAGAGGTTTTGGAGCATCACGTTCAGATATTGTTGCGACAGCGGTAATCGGCGTGCATTTTCCAGTCACCTCCCCTCGCCTCAGTTTGACAGTGTGCGGTCTTGCGTTCAAAACTCTCACTGGAACCATGGTGTTCTTTGGTTCGACTAACGTCTTTCCCACGATGTAGTCTTGAGAATTCTTCTCTGGGTCTGGTTCTACTATGTAGAATCGGTGGCTCCCAAGATCACCTTCCAGCTTCGTCCAAATGATTGTCTCTGAAGACGGCGGCAAAACTTCATCTTTGCTGATGACTGTCCTGAGAGTTACGGCATTCTCGTTTCCGTACACCATCGGGATCTCCACATTTCGATACCTCAGTACTTGCATCCCGATGTCCAAGATTACTTCATTTGCTTTCATGAAGTCTATTCCGATGATGCACTCGTCGCATATATCTGCCACCAGAAACGAATGGGAGAACGTCAGTCCCGTCAGAGTAATCGTAAGACGAACTTCTCCTAACACCTTTGCCATTTCCCCTGTTGCAGTCTTCAGGCAGTAGCTGTTATTGTTGTGCAGCCAGGAGCTTCTGACGATACCTCTTCTTATAATGGAGGCAGTGGCACCTGTGTCGATGGTGGTTACGCACTTCTTCTTGTTGATTAGTGCCTCCACTGTCAGGCTCTTGTTACCCCGTTTAATTTGCGAAACTCGAATGGTGGTCCTGGGGGCCTCGATTCCAGTAACCAACTTCTGCCCCGCGAAGTTGGTCCTTACGCATTTCGCGACTGCTGGTTTTGGGAAGTCTGACTGACATAATGGATGTTATCACCGCCAGATGCTTCCTCTCTGCTTCCCCTACTTCCGCAATGTGGACAATTTCCTCGTCTAGGTGCACTTCTGCACTGCCGTTGTAGGTATCCGGTTTGGTTGCAATTCCAGCAACGGATTTGACTTCCGCGAGCTTTATCTTCATCATCCATGACGTCTGTTCTCTGGCATGAGCATTCCACGACGGACATTTCCCTGACACGGTGTATTCCCTGGTATGCTTGGTCTGCAGCCTTCATTGACAAAGCGAATGCCAATGCCTCGGGGAGTGTTCGCTTTTCAGCCATCCTTACAGCCATTTGCAGTTATCTGTCCTCTATGGCCTGAATAAAAGCTCCCACCGCCATTTCGTTGATAAGCTCCTCACAGGCTTTAGGGTAAGAAAGATAGGCTAGCCGCTCTATATCCGCTTGCAACTGTTGGAGCGTTTCCCCCCTTTTCTGGACTCGACTACGCAGCTAAACCCTGTACACCTGCTGCAAGTGTTCATCCCCAAACCGCATCTCGATAGCCTGAACCAGAGAGTCGTAGTTCTGCTGTTTATCTTCCGGGATGGTCTGCAAGAGCTCCGAAGCTGGACCCCTCAGTGCAAATGTGAGCGCAATAGACTTCTCTTCATCGTCCCAGCTATTGGTCATTGCGGCCGCTTCGAATTTCCGTTTATAAATTTTCCATGATGTTTGACCATCGAAGATAGGAGGCTACATCTCCTTTCTTCTCAGACCGTCAGTGGAATATTCCCGTGCTTTCTGTCTCTTCACGTTGCTGAGCTCCTTAGCAAGATTTTCGACTTGCTTTCCTACTATCTCGAATTACGTATCCACTTTTTCAAACAGAGTCTCTATCTTCCCGAACTGAGTTTCATGCTTCTCAAAGTTTTCATCGAATCTAGTTTCGACTTTTTCGAGTTGCGTCTCGACCTTCTCGATTTTCTCTTCGATCGCTTCGAATTTGGATTCCAAGTTCTTGTTTTGCTCATCAAGTTTGCTTTCCAGAGCATCTAGAGAATTCTTTTGTTCGTCCAGCTTAAGCTCTAGAGAATTCCTTTGGTCTTCTATTGCTTTCTTTTGTTCGTCCACGACTAACTTAAGTTACAGGTGCAGACTTGTTATACCCGGGTCGGGTCGGCTGCTGTACTTGCTGGTTCCTCTTCCACGTCAAACTCTACGTCATGCGGATTTTCACCTTCCTGGGTTACTGTTTCTTCCAGGCGAATCAGTAGGGCATCTTTTCCCCCAATTGTGTCGAGGTTCCGCTTACTGAGTTCTGCTTTTAATTGAGTTATAGTTAGTTTTTCCAATTTGCGACCCATTTTGCGCAACTAATTAACTCAACACAGACATAATTTTTTTTTTTTTTTTTATTGTGCAATTTCACACCACGGAAATAGTTATTCACAGAATAAATTTTATCCCACTTCTGACACCAATGTAATATGCGAGCTACGGCTCGAATAGATAAAACGATATTCTGTGAAATTTATTTCTTTATTTTCTAGTCTATAAAACAATTCAAGTTCACACTATACTGTTCTTCGCAAATTCTTTTCTTATAAGGTCTCTTTCCTCTCAAATCACTTTATCTCCTTTCAATTACTTAATTCACAAATCCAAACTAATTACTTCTTCTTCGCCCATTATCACTTTTCCAATCTCTTCGCCACGGTTCTAAACCAAGTGCCCCCTTTCGATCGCCATCTGTCCTTATATAGCAGAAGTTTCTGATAGCCAGAAACTTCTAGCAAATTCTTCGACCACTGCAACAAGAAAAATTCTGATGTAATAATTCCAAGATGACAATTATTTCTTGCAGTTATAATTCTTTCTTATCCGTGATATTATCCGTCTTTTTCGTAGACATGAACTGTGGAGACTAACCGCAGACACGAACCTCGAATGAAAGGACACTTCGGACCAAAATTTTGCCAGAATGAAAAGACACTTTGGAATTTGTTGCATTATACTTTTATTATTATGTTACAGTATACTCGTACTGGTTTTATACAGCGGTAGTAAGTAGTACCCATTCTAACATCCACAGCGTCAATGGAACCCATGCTAAATCGTATTACGTTGGATATCTAAATATTCAATTAAGTCTAAAAAAGCCGAATTTTAGTTATCAGCACCATACGTTTATGCTTCCATCCTATCACGATGGGAAACAACTACCATGCAGATTGAACCTGACTATGTGACTCCCACACTTGCTTTGGCAGGAGATTTAATATCAAAATTCCTGACAGAAACGACCGTAGGAACCAGCAACCAAACAGGAGCTAGCCTTGTCACAGCCAACTCCAAAATGGACGTAGTTTCAGGGGCTGGGGTAGTGGAACTCTAGGAGTGAATCACTCCTTTAGAATTAACAGCGACTGCAGCGTTTTCAAGCCGAGATTACAGCCATTACTCAGGCTGCACAAATTTTCCTAGAAGACAATATCGGCAGGGAGATAATTACGGTGCACGGTGTGACAGTCAGGCAGCCGTTAAGGCCTTGAACTCCGAAGTAAACAGATCAGACTAGTAAACACCCGCAGAGGGCACCAAAATGAAGTATCGAGATCCAGTACATATAGATATTCCAGCTAATGATAGAACAGACGAACTTGCAAGGAAATGAGGTTTGCATATTTCGAACTCCCATTAGCTCTATAATTAAGCTCATAGACGACGAAGCCACTGGCATAGCTAACAGGCACTGGATCTACTTGAATTGTGTGACAGCTAGAATCCCATGGCAAGAAAAGATGTTGCTATCAGAATAATGTCACTTTTTCATATAATTGGAGGACTTGAACAAACTCGAGCTGAAAAATCTCCTGATATTCTTATTTGGGTGGATAAATCGGCGCCTTTCCTTTTAGGTTCCCAGGGTAAAAGTAACTAATTTGCACAATGGACCCGACTGTTGGTCTATATGAGCAGTGACAAGCAAGTCACAGGGCTAAGTACCTATGACTTACTATGCGTAAGCCCATGTACATATGCAAATCATCTATCACCTTACAGCTGATGAGAGAAGCCTGAAACTACACATATATTTATATACCTATATATATATGTAGGGCGCAGCATAAATTAGTACATGTTTGTGCTTAGTGTACTTATTACTGTATAAGAATAGAAATAATAAAGTAAATTGAAAAGTTTTTTTTGCCCTTTTTTTCATGTTCCATTCTAAACAAAACGGTATATAATACAAAACGGAAAACAAAAAATTCTAAGAAAAAAACAAATACAACAGAAACAACTTGAATGTATTCAATTTTGCACCCGTGCGTTGTTGGATATGTTTTCAGCAAAAAGAACTGCATTTTTTGGTTTGTTTATGACATGCTTGAAATATTTTAGTTTGAGATGTGTTTTATTGCGTGTGGTAGGAAATTATATTCGAATCTGGCAACTCTGCCAAGTGACAAGATCGTGTATCAAATCAATGGCGGTTTAAGGCTGAACTATAATAGAAGAATGCTTTCGTACGACAACTTCCGAAACAGTACGAATACAAAGGATTTGTATTGTGTGAATAATAGCTTTTTGTTTCGATTCGTTAAGTTTTCGTTCACTTTTGCTCACTTACGAAAGACCGAAACCATTCGCAAGGAGGACAGGCCGTGTGGCAGTGGAGGCTGCGAGGAGACAGAGTGGGCACTCTTCTCCGAGTTGCTCTTTTTAAAAGATTCCATGAAACCCAGGCGGTAAGTTTGTGTACCTATTGATCTTATTTGGAAACTGATATTGTTTCGTTTTTGTTACAGAACGCGATTTAACGAGATATTGGAGTACGTGACGGATTCCAACTCTGCATCCCCTGGTGAATTTATTGGCGAATACAATGGTCTGGACCAGGCTTTCACCGAAGAATCCAACCAGTCCTTGGCAACGTCCACTCCCGCATTTTTTTTTTTTTTCATTTTTAATGCATTTTTATTATTACTTCATTAAACTTATAGCTAGACAAAAAACGCTTAAAACTAGCTTAACTAACTTAACTATTCTTATTCTAACTTACTGGCCCTATGCGGGCGCTCTAAGTTAAACCTAATACTTAAAACTATGTCTTTCGACGTCACTGACTTTATTTGTTTATTTATTTTATTATTCAGTTATCTATTGATACTAAGAAACATTTTAAATAAATGGAAAAAAATTAGTATATGAACTTATTTTTGAATCTTCTTACATATAAAACTTACAAATCTACCTTAAAATAAATCTTAAAAACTACCTTATTCTAAATAAGCCTAACTTATTCTATCTTACGTATTTTTATACGTAAATAAAATTTTTTTTTTTTTTTTTAATTTATTTTTGGTTTTTTTTTATCGAGTGTTGTTTTTTATGTTTTTTTTTGTATTTTTTGTAATTTTTTTTTGTATTTTTGCATCGAAGTGCCGTTATTAAAATATTACCTACAACCTACCTAAACTACCTAAACCTTAAACTATGTAAGTCGGCCATGGACAACAAACATCCAACTTCAAACATTCAACAGGCTATCCTAGATTAGGGGGAAACGACGAAGGAGTTTCCTCTCTTTCGCCTAGCCACCAGAAATGACCGTACTGACGTTGTACGTCCTCAACATCACGACCCGATACCGCCCTACTAAACCGGAGACGCTCCCCACCGCCGTGTGCAACGTCTCTGTCGTAGTTGAGTCGCCTATCCACAGCTGTCCGAGCAACGCGGAAGATTAGCGGAACCGCCAATCTGTCCTGGATCAGACCTTTCTCATCAAAATAGAGGAACACCTCCCCCAGAGGTTAAGGCGCATTCTCTCATGATACTCGTAATTGGGGTAATAAGCCCCGGAGATCAGGTTGTTCGTCGAGCTCATTGCTCTTGCAATGTGCCTTCGAATCAGTTTGATAACGAAATTATCCACTCTTATTAGGTTAGCCCTGTTGTATAGGACCTCATTGGGATAGAATTTTATGTACTGGGACTCTGGTGTTCTGTCCAAAGGAAGGCAAGACCGAAGGCAAGCCCTCTCAAACACCCGAATCTTTTCCAACTAGCTTGCTCCCACGTTGAACCACATGGGGCATCCATATACGAGCATGGGCCTAATGAGGGCCATGTAGCAGATTACCTTTACCCTTACATCGAGTTGCTTGCTTAAAAAAAGTCTATTTGTAAGCAGCATCTATATTTTCAATTTCAGGTATCTGACTACACTTCGACTCGCAAGTGACTGTCCGTGCGGTCCAACTATTGAGAACTTTCGCCAATTCTTTCTGGTATCCCTAAAAGCACCAGACAACGGCGTCCTAAACAGAATGGTTTCCGATTTCTGGAAGTTGATCTTCAACTTCCAGTCATCGCAATATCGCTGAATCTTATCGAAGTCACGTTGGAAGAGAATTTCAATGACCTCGATTTTTGGCCCTGATCTGTACGCGATCAAGTCGTCTGCATGGTGAAGTGATCCTATCAGATCGCTCGTGTAAATGTTGAAAAGGATCGGTGAATTAACCGCACCTTGTTGCGCACCATTTTTAATTTGAAATGTTACAGCAGAAGTCACATTGCCATTTTTGACAATGAACTGTCTACTGGTGAGCATGTTATGAAGTATGTACAGCAGTGGTTTGCTTATGCCCAGCCTGCTTAGCTTGTAGAAGATTGCCTCTAACCATACGGTGTCGAAGGCCTTCTCCAAGTCAATCAGGCAGGCACCCGTGCACTGTTTCTTGCTTTTGTTCCATTGGATATCCGATACCAGTTTAAACGCGGCATGTATTGTATCATGCCCCGCCTTAAAACCGAATTGGTTATCCGGAATTAAATTACTGTTCTCAGTCCACTTAAGCAGGGCCCCATTGATCACTTACTCGAATACCTTGCTGATGTTCGGAAGGAGACTTATCGACCGGAGATTTGCCGGATTGGAAGTGTCCTTACCCCTTTTAAGTATGGGTTGTATCACTGCTGTTTTCCAATGCGCTGGATAATGTGCATTATTCAGTGCATTGTTAAACAGAGTGGTGTAAATGTCCACTGCTTCAAGAGGGAGATGTCGAAGCACAATGTTCGATACTCCATCGATTCCCACAGATTTCTTCCTCCTTAATGAGTCGAAGATCGCTTGGAGCTCCACCTTCGATATGTACGGGGGATGTACCCTTTCATCGGCGATGACATTATTTGCCATGTTATCGTCATTGAACTCGGTAAAACCTATGTTCTCCGATCGCCAGATATAGAGTATCGTTTCGAAGGTAGAAGTTGTGCACCAGGACGCGATTTTCCAGGTCATGGTTCGGGCAAATGGTATCATTCACCTTGTACACTTCCTGGAAAGTCGCTCCTATCGCTTCTACCTTCTAATGCGGATCTTCGATCACAAAGAAGTTGTCATCCTCTACTGCGTTATGTGGATCTATACCTGCTGTTATTAATATTTGTCCATTGTTCGTCGTTCGGGGGATCTTAAGACATGGAAGGTCATTTTGATTATTCCTCCGAAATATTTTATTTATTTGCGGGAACATTTGGATCTGCAATTGGGAGGTTGGGAGAACGCTTCGCAACCACCATTCCAGTTTCAGCTGACGACAGTGACGAGTTGTTTATGAAAACTATTCTGTCAATGATCAAAGATCTGCCATCAGCTGTCAAAGACAATTTGAAGGAACATATATTTTTAAAAGTCCTTCAAACACGAAGGAAAAACCCTAGAGTAGAATAGTTGATGTATTTTTTTTTCTTGTATTATTATCCTATTCTTATTATTTATTATTATTATTATTAGCAAAAAATGAAGTTCAAGTATTTTATTATTAATATTATCTTATTTTTATTCTATATTATTATTAATACCAACAAAATGTGAAGTGCAAATTTTTAATTATTATTAACTTGTTTTATTGTTCATTGTTACTAAGAAGAAGTACCAAAAATTTATTTTAAGAGATTCGTACAATAAAAAATGAACATTTTATGAAAATGAATATTGTTTTTAATGCTGGTTTAAAAATTCGGTGAGAATATTTCGTATAGTTGTTGATGATCTTCCACCATACTGATGAATATTACGTGAGACAAGGACTCCAAAACTGTTCTCAATGGTACGGCGAGCTCTCGACAGCCGTTTGTTGAAATTTTCTTTGTCTGGTCGCATTAGGTTCATCCCCAATGGAAATGCAGCATCAGCAACGAAATAGTGGGGATTCTCGTCTGCGTGTTTGGAAGTTTTTTCGCTGCAGGTATTAGAAGGTTATTGTTCAAAAGCCTTTTCTCAAATCGACTTGCTTGAAGAACATCTGTAAAAGATTTCAAAAGTACTATTTCATACCACCGTCACTTTGACTTCCATATGTGCCAACATCTACGTATGTAGACAGCCATTAATACAATGCCAAAATGCTTTTTGTAGGAAAAGTATTGGCTTCCACTTTTTGGAGGACACCTAATTGGAATATTTTTGCCATAAATAGCGCCTATACAGTTCGGCATATTCCACATATTCGAAAAGTCGGAGTTGATCTACCTGTAGTTGTCACTGTTTGACTCTGATACATAAATGGCGTAGAGGGTTGTCCATAATACATCTGCTGTCTCCAATATAATTGATCGAATAGTTTCTTTTTCGAGCTTAAAAGACCAAGCCAGCAATTGTATCGATGTACCCTGTGATAAATAGCTTAGAAGAAAACCAAATTATTTACATTCAAGAAAGTAAATAAAGCAACTTACAGCGAAATTACTGTCAATCGACATTCTGGAATAATGGGCTGTCTGATGGATGTTTTTTTTTTGAGGAATGGTTTCATTAAATTTAGCAACACATTGTAAACTTCCGGACTCATTCGCGTATAAATGAAAAATTGAGGATTATCTAATTCCTTAATTTTTTGGAATGAGACATTAAAGAAACCATTTCGGTTTCGGTCTCGGTTTATGCGCCGCACACAACAGGAACGTTTTCTTTTCTTCTCTTCTAAATCACATATCTCTGTAAGCGCTGTAAGTGCCTGCATCGCAAGATGCATTAATTTTAAATCCTCAAGTATCGAGTTATTTAAATTATTTATTTTTCAACACAAGTAAAAAACATTCACAGAACAACACAACAGTTGAAATGACAGGCAAAGCGATTTGACAGTTGCTTCCGAACACATACGCCTATTATGGGCTACTTGAGCAATTGACAGTACTGAAGGAAACTTAAAGTAGAAATTTGACATTAGCTTCCGATTGCTTCCGACTATTATAGTTCAGCCTTTACTCTTTAATTTAAAATAACTTACTCACACCCCAAATAGAAAAGCATACACCAAACAAATCCTCCTTGTTTAGCTGTCCTCTGGCCACTGGAGTTCTCACTCGGTAGCTGTTTTTCTTCAGGTAATAGGTAAGTTTCCATTTCTAATAATAGACCTAGATCCCCAGTGACAGCTGTTCTTTTGGCGAAAAGCTTTTTGTGGAAGGTGTGGATCCTAAGCAACAAATATTAGTACTTTTCAGCACTATAATTTTCATATGTTTAAAGGGTTGTGGTTCTGCGACAAAAGAACACCAATCATCCGCACGAAAGTAGACAATACAACTCGAGAGACCAGCCTACACTTACCTACTGGTTAAGCAAGACAACTCCCAAAACCGCTTCGCCATCCTTTCTGTAAATGATGATGACAAGGAAATCCCGACAAAATTAATGGGAAAAAAATCGAGCCCACCCGAAAACCAAACAAACCTCCACCAATCTACGTTCAAGAAGTCAAGTGCATCAAAACACTAACAAAGGCTTTTGACGTGAAGGCAAAAGAGAAATATGAATTAAAAGTCCTGTCGAAGAATCAAGTTAAATTTCAATCAGCCGAATCTGCTTTCGCATCAGTTTACTTTATCTAATGCTCAAAATCTAAATATCTAAATCTAAATATAAAAATCTAAATATTAGATAAAGTAATAATGCTCAAAAACTGAAGCTTCGATTTTCAAATTAGATATTTAGATTTTGAGCATCAGATAAAGTAATAGTGAGAAAATTCGTGCGAATTTGTAATGGCGTTATGTTACGGCACCGGATTAAATCCCACCTGTGCCAATCATTCTTTTCTTTTCATTTAAAAACAAAGGTGACGTAATTTTAAGGACAAAGGTCCAACATATACATATATAGATCTCAATTCTACAAAACAATTTGAAATTGTGAAATAATATATATATATATATATATATTCATAAACAGTGGATGATAATAATTTATTCGATATTTGATCCGGCTCATAATGACTCACTAATCCCCTTATTAATAAAAAAAGTTAAATCATGTAATAACTAACTCATATGTTCAGCATGGGAACAGTGACCAAGTTATTTTATAAAGAACAACATTTAAAAACAAATATTCTATTAAAATAAATACAAAAAACACATATATTTCTTAATAATTTAGCAATTATTGGAACTCAAAAAATTGGTGAGCTAAGTTAACTACACAGCTACACGTCCAAAATATTTTATCAGTGTTCCAGTACTTACAAGAGGAAAATAGTTAGAACGTAACTCTTATTGTGAGACGCAGTTGTCTGTCACACCCTCATAACTTTTGAAATGTTTAATGTAGCAAGTTAAAATTTGGATTTGCCAGCAGATATTTCTAAAATAGTGGGCCCGACTGTTCGCATGTGCTTGTATTTGCACCATATAATATTAATCTGAAAATTGTTTAGACTTAAAATTGAAACCAAGCAAATAGGAAACTACAAAAATTAGCTTTTTCGTAAAATGCCTTAAAAATCTGAACAACTTTTTCGACCATCTGTCAATAATTTTAATGTCATCCTCTTGCGTCAAAAATAACGTAGATATCTATTTAGAATAAAATCGTCCCAACAATATCAGATAAATAGCCAATTTTCGCAATCACCCTAAAAATTAAAGTACCGTTGTTCGTATTTTTGGCGAAAAACTTAGTGCACATGTTATTGCAAACGTCCATACGAGTATTACGCCAGATATGTATTTTTATTGAAATCGTTGGATATGTTTTTGAGAAAATTGATTTTTTTTTAATACAAGTACCGTTAGTTGTTGAGACAAGAATGAAAAATCCAATTTTGCATCTGAACATTACGACACGGACTCCAGATATAAATCTTGAAGAAAATCCACCTGAGGTGCAGATAGACAGACTGACAGAATTGAGAGGCCCACATTTCTGAGTTCCTCTATTATAGTAATGTCAAGATTAATTAAAACCTAGAGATCAAACATTTTCACGAAAACAGTAGTTCCTCTACAGGAGGAAGTAAAAACCGTAGTTAGAGTAAAATAAATGATTATTTATTTATTTTTTGTATACTATGAATAACTATATGTGAACCACCATAGCGAAAAGGAGGTGTTAGGTGTGAAATTTTTGTCAGCAGAAATTTCAATTATAAAATTACCAAATGTCACCGCTTTTGACGTTTCATCTAGTACAATCCTAACTTGAAAACAACAAACTGGGATTCGTGAGCATAATCCCAATCCGTTGGCTCGAAATCCAATAAGTTCACGACGAATGAGACGATTCGACCTCAGGTTTTAGAGCTAAGCATAGTTGTGCAACTGCTGCAATCAAAATTCTTGAAGATACTCGTATACCTATACATATGGAATTCAACGTTAAAATAGGTTAAAGATTCTTTGGCTTCCCGGTTTTTCGAAGGCTTTCGATAGCGTGAACTATGACCTTTTTGTTTTGATTTCAGTCCGTCCTCTGTAATATTTGTACATAGTTATAGTTATTACTTATTAGCAGTCAGAATAGTTATCTTTTGGAGTCGGTGTCCACCAAGGCTCCATCCCTAGACCGCTATATGTTAGTTGTTCATCAATGATTTGCATATGTGCATAGTTATGATTATTAGAGGCCATTCACAATATTTAATTGAAGTCGGAGTTCCTTAAGGATCGTTCCTTGGACCACTATTATTTTAGTTATTTTTCAATTATTTGCCCATCTTTGTAATAGTGTTTCTGTGCAATTTTATGCAGACGGCGTATAAATTTAAATTTCTTATCGTCGGGGACTTTTTGAAGATTATATTTTTCGAGCGAATGGAAATTTTCAAGCTATTGGTGACTTTGCAATAACAAACAAGCTTAAACTTAATCTGTTCAAAACTAAAAGTATAGTTTTCAGTCAAGCTATTGGTGATTTTGCAATAACAAGCAAGCTTAAACTTAATCTGTTCAAAACTAAAAGTATAGTTTTCTCTAAATACCAAGCAAGAAGCCTTGGAATACTTCGCTTCGGAATACTTCTTAACACTCAACTTTCTGTTAAGGATTAAGTCAATTCGACTTGACGGCAGTTTCCTTGCAAGCTACAAATCTGAAACACACTAAGATTCGGAATCAATGAGGAAGCTGTTATGATCATGTATCCATATATAGTAGGAAAATAACTGGTTTGTCCCTTACACAATTTTTGAACAGTAGAAACTGCATCTTAATTTTTAACATGATCAGTAATAATAATAATAATAATATTCTGACGCTAAGAGCCATATGAAGGGCCTGGCCTAGCATCTAGCAGCCACTCATGCTGTCCTCCTCACGAATGGCAAGGACCTACAATTTTATGCCGTTTCGTTTTTCGATTTAGAGAAGCTTTTCATGAAAATTTTACTCTCGGATGCTTGTCAGACGCTCGGTGGGACCGAGAGGTGGGACCGTGAGAAAACTTTTTAATTTTTATTTTTTGTTTTTGTGTTTTCTTGGATTCGGACCTTGAACCTCTAGCTCAGTGATCACGCACTTAGCCACTGAACCACGGCTCCTACGATCAGTAATAAACAACCCGCACTCTGTCTCGAAAAAATTGTGTCTGTATAATTATCAGTATAATTATCTCGAAAGCGAGAGGTTTTATTTCTACCATGCTATTAAGCTATGGAATTCCTTGCCAATATCCGTCCGACAACGCAGGATACCCAAAATATCATAAAAGCTAGTAATACTCCTACTAAATATTCACTTAACAAGCTGTTTTAATATAAAAAAATTAAAATGTTTGGCAGGTATCTTACCATCGAAAGTTCCTGCTTATTCCGCAATTTTAACGCAGTATTGATTTATCATTTTCATTTTCACGAAAACAGTAGTTCCTCTACAGGAGGAAGTAAAAACCGTAGTTAGAGTAAAATAAATGATTATTTATTTATTTTTTGTATACTATGAATAACTATATGTGAACCACCATAGCGAAAAAGAGGTGTTAGGTGTGAAATTTTTGTCAGCAGAAATTTCAATTATAAAATTACCAAATGTCACCGCTTTTGACGTTTCATCTAGTACAATCCTAACTTGAAAACAACAAACTGGGATTCGTGAGCATAATCCCAATCCGTTGGCTCGAAATCCAATAAGTTCACGACGAATGAGACGATTCGACCTCAGGTTTTAGAGCTAAGCATAGTTGTGCAACTGCTGCAATCAAAATTCTTGAAGATACTCGTATACCTATACATATGGAATTCAACGTTAAAATAGGTTAAAGATTCTTTGGCTTCCCGGTTTTTCGAAGGCTTTCGATAGCGTGAACTATGACCTTTTTGTTTTGATTTCAGTCCGTCCTCTGTAATATTTGTACATAGTTATAGTTATTACTTATTAGCAGTCAGAATAGTTATCTTTTGGAGTCGGTGTCCACCAACGCTCCATCCCTAGACCGCTATATGTTAGTTGTTCATCAATGATTTGCATATGTGCATAGTTATGATTATTAGAGGCCATTCACAATATTTAATTGAAGTCGGAGTTCCTTAAGGATCGTTCCTTGGACCACTATTATTTTAGTTATTTTTCAATTATTTGCCCATCTTTGTAATAGTGTTTCTGTGCAATTTTATGCAGACGGCGTATAAATTTAAATTTCTCATCGTCGGGGACTTTTTGAAGATTATATTTTTCGAGCGAATGGAAATTTTCAAGCTATTGGTGACTTTGCAATAACAAACAAGCTTAAACTTAATCTGTTCAAAACTAAAAGTATAGTTTTCAGTCAAGCTATTGGTGATTTTGCAATAACAAGCAAGCTTAAACTTAATCTGTTCAAAACTAAAAGTATAGTTTTCTCTAAATACCAAGCAAGAAGCCTTGGAATACTTTGCTTCGGAATACTTCTTAACACTCAACTTTCTGTTAAGGATTAAGTCAATTCGACTTGACGGCAGTTTCCTTGCAAGCTACAAATCTGAAACACACTAAGATTCGGAATCAATGAGGAAGCTGTTATGATCATGTATCCATATATAGTAGGGAAATAACTGGTTTGTCCCTTACACAATTTTTGAACAGTAGAAACTGCATCTTAATTTTTAACATGATCAGTAATAATAATAATAATAATATTCTGACGCTAAGAGCCATATGAAGGGCCTGGCCTAGCATCTAGCAGCCACTCATGCTGTCCTCCTCACGAATGGCAAGGACCTACAATTTTATGCCGTTTCGTTTTTCGATTTAGAGAAGCTTTTCATGAAAATTTTACTCTCGGATGCTTGTCAGACGCTCGGTGGGACCGAGAGGTGGGACCGTGAGAAAACTTTTTAATTTTTATTTTTTGTTTTTGTGTTTTCTTGGATTCGGACCTTGAACCTCTAGCTCAGTGATCACGCACTTAACCACTGAACCACGGCTCCTACGATCAGTAATAAACAACCCGCACTCTGTCTCGAAAAAATTGTGTCTGTATAATTATCAGTATAATTATCTCGAAAGCGAGAGGTTTTATTTCTACCATGCTATTAAGCTATGGAATTCCTTGCCAATATCCGTCCGACAACGCAGGATACCCAAAATATCATAAAAGCTAGTAATACTCCTACTAAATATTCACTTAACAAGCTGTTTTAATATAAAAAAATTAAAATGTTTGGCAGGTATCTTACCATCGAAAGTTCCTGCTTATTCCGCAATTTTAACGCAGTATTGATTTATCGAGTTAGGTTGAATGGCTTCGTTCTTTGTAGACATAAATTTCACTCATCTAGGATTTGCAGAACTGGATTGTTCATGTGTCCATCTAATCGGTTTTTGTGTTTTCGCGCAGTTTTAATTTTGCCTTCCACGTCTAGAAACGTCTAGAAATATGCTTGAACAAATCCTCTTTTCTTCAAAAGCTTTTTCAATTACGAGTACATCGGTTATTCTATGTACTTGATCAATTGTAGAATGTTTGCATCTAAATCCGAACTGATGATCAGGAATAAGATGTTTTTCTTCTATAACCGGCTGAGCAATATTGTTTCGAAGACTTTGAATATAATCAGAAGAAGCGAGATCGGTCTATTACTTTATTTTTATTGATTTGGAACATACTTTAGTCTAAAAGCAGGGTTTATAATCTATACAAGGAAGTTTAATTACCGTGATTAAATCGTATCCAGGAGCTTTTTTAGGTTTTAATTTCTTTATTTCCTGTTTGAGTTCAACTAGCGTTGCACTTGCTATTGTATAGTTGTAAAGTGTTATGCCCAATGCATTGATATTTTCAATAAGTGGTTGACCATCGAACGCTTCAAACGTTTCTTCCAAGTGGTCTGCAAAGATTTTCCTTTTTCCTTACCATTCTTGGCCCATTTGTCATTATAATTTTTTTTTAGTTGGCGGACTTGGATCTATTTTTTAATGCCCTTAACTACTTTCCAAAGCGAATAATTATAATCTTTTTCCGATGTTAGATTTCCAGGGTACATTCCTATCGCACGATTTTTAAAATCTTTTATCATTTTTTTTAATAAGTTACACAAACGCCTTATGTTATGGGAAACGAATTCGTTGCCATTTTTTTCGCGCTTTCCTTTTTTCTTTCACCAATTCTTTAGTATCCGCAAGATATTTTAAAGCATAATGTTCTTGCTTTTTTGTCAGTGCTGGAGTATTATTCCAGGCGCACACTGCAAGATTTCAATGAACCGATCGACTTCAATTCCTAATTCGTGGGGTATGTATGTATATATACATATATAAAGTGGAGTATTAAAGGTACGAAAACGAAAAAGGAGTACAAAAGGAGTTCAGCGCTGCTGAAAGAGTACGTCTGGCCACCTTATCTTATTCCATATTATAATTTTCTTCGAAAACGCTTTCTGCATTATTTTTATTCGCCACCAAATCCCGACGATCGCATTCCTACGCTGACGTTGACACGTCGTAGTTCTGCAGGAGAGTTTACTTTAAGTGTATTGAAAAACGTTGTATAATTTGTATTTTTAAGTAATAAAAGTTTTTTATAATTAAAACGAACCAAAATTTTTAAGTTGGGGGCTCAACTGGGATGGCAGGTTTACAGTAAAGTTGAAAATAAAAAATAAACATTAAACTCAGTGCATCCGCTAAATGTTAACAAGCCAAAGTAGAAAAAATTTATAGTAAGAAATTATTTGTAAGCATTATCCATAAGAAAAATATGACATGTAAAAGTGAAAACAAGTGATTTTTATGGATAGAATTAAAAATAAAATTAAAGAATAAAGCCATATCAAATAGATTATAAATTAAATCCAATAGAATCAGACTCAGAATCTGAGAATAAATTCGAAATGACTCTCGGTACAGGTACGGGCTTAACCCAATAAGCAGTCGATGATATAATTGAGAAAGTACTTAAGGATAATAATAAATTGATTAATAAATCCTTCCTTGAACAGGAAGCTAGATATAAACATGAAATATATAAATTAGAGGGCCTGCTATACTCCGTAGGGATAAATAATTCGATCACGGAATACGCGACTCAAACAATAGATCCGACGATAACCTCTAACGAACCATTAGACGCTATAAAATCTTTGCCCGAATTTTTCGGAAACGTGAGTTTGCGAGAAGCTGCTCACAATTCTATAACATTGTATGGCATAGGTAGTAAAAAATATTTCGCGGCACTAACAATTTTCCGTAACAAGATCACGCAACACGCGAACGAAATTTATACTAATCATAGCACAGTGTTGAACTTCAATTCCATAATTTCCCGATTAGAATTTGCCTACGCCGACAGGAGAAAAGTTTATGTAATAGAACAGGAACTGAGTATTCTTAGACAAGGTTCAATGTCTTTAATAGACTATTATAACACTGTTAATGCACAGTAAATGGTGAAATCATCATTCAATCATCCTGTTTGGAGTAAACAATATCACTACCTTCTCTCTGCTAATAACTTTGTGAATAAAGAAATAGAGAAACTTTTAAATGATGGCATCATTAGACCATCAAAATCTCCTTAAAACTCTCCAATATGGGTCGTGCACAAAAGAGGACTTAATGAGGACGGTAATCAAAAAAATAGATTAATCATTGACTACAAAAAGCTCAATGAGAATACTGGATCGGATAAATACCCTATACCCGATACGAATGTCATATTATTCAATCTTGGAAAAGCTTTTCCACAACTGATCTTGAATCTGGATCTCACCAAATCAGGATGAAACCAGAAGACATAGAGAAAACAAGTTTCTCAGTAAATAATGGCAAACATGAGTTCTTGAGAATACCATTCCGACTGAAAAATGTCCCAATCGTCTTTCAGCGCGCCATGGACAATATCCTTAGAGATTATGTAGAGAAAATATGCCACGTCTATATAGACGATAGTATTGTACATTCTCACAGTTTGGAGGAACACACTGAACAGTTGAATTAAATAATTCAAGTACTTAGGGATACAAACATTAAAATCTCTATTGAGAAATCTATTTTGTATCAAGAAAAAGTAAATTTTCTTGGCTATGTCTGTGGTCGTGGTGTAGTGGTAACATCATCGCTTGTCACGCTGTTGGTTCACGGTTCAAATCCTGATGTCAAGAATCAGCTATTTATTTCGCCTGAAATAAATAAAAAAGTCGATCAATTGCTAAAGCTAAGTCAACTCTACTGCAAAGGCATAACAATGGCAGTAGAGTGGTAATATGGCTGAAAATGCAACTTGATCATGATGATGACTTCAGGAGGACGGAAAAAAATACTATGAATCATGAGCAATGACAAAAGCAAAAACAAACAAGCTCCCCAGTTATCTGGACGCTACCCTTTGGAGTTTCCAGAAATTTAATACCATCTGAGTTTCAAAGCACTACACTAAAATCTTTCTTTCTCTCTCTCTCTCTCTCTTCTTCACAACGCCCGTGTCCTGTAATAGTTTAAGAGTATTCATTTGGCGCGCAAATTATAAAAAAAATAAAAAATAAAAGGACACAACGTCATCAAAACCAACCCAGTAAAGTGGTAACTATCAAGGAATATCCTGAGCCTACGACTTTACGTCAAGTCAGAAGTTTCTTAGGAATGATCGGCTACTATCGCAAATTTATAAGTTATTATGCAAACATTGTCAAACTTTTAACCAAATATCTCCAAAGTGAAAATGGGCAAGTGTCTACCCACATGGCAAAAAAGACAAACATCAAATTAGATTCAGGCGCAGTCAAAGCCTTTGAATTACTTAACAGTCATCTAGTGGCAGAAAATGAATTAACCCAACCCAACTACTCGAAGAATCCGATGATGCAATAGGCGCTGTCTTATCACAGAACGGTAAACCCATAACGCTCATATTTAAAACTTTAGGGAAAACAGCAAGAAACTACGCGGCAAATGAGATGGAACTCTATGCCATAGTTTTCGTTTTAAAGAACTTAAGATATTACTTACATGGAGTGACTAATTTGCAGATCCAAACAGATCACCAACCACTAACGTTCGCAGTTTCACCCAAAAACCCAAATGATAAAATGAAACTGTGGCATGCGTTAATTGAGGAACATGCACCTAAAATGGTTTATAATCCTGGAGCTACAAATGTAGTGGCTGACGCCCTATCCAGATAAAATCTGAACCAAATTTTTGACACACCCCTCCAGGGTCGGGGGAATGAATAAGAATAGCCCTGAGGTAAGGTATGCCTGTCATAGAAGGCGAATAAAATGCAGAGAAATACAGGAGCATCTGACACATATTGTGCGGCACACCGGTCAGCATCTGATCCCTTTGGGATGTCTGCATATAAGCTCTGAGTAGAAGTAACTGACCTATTTACGGTAATTAAAACTGAAGTTAAAAAAACCATGGCAATAAACAAAACAAATAGATTAATTACCCCAGGTGGCACACCAGCTAAGCTGGAAAATCCACTCTCACCGGAGATCGGTCCCATGGATTCTGGGGGGGACCATTTATTGCTTTTACATCAAACCAGAAGTAGGAGTACTAAAACACAAAGAACTTTGCCAACAAAATCTTCACCAAGGGTTGTTCCTTCGGAAACCACAACAAAAAAAATCGTATGGCGAAGAAGTTATACGTAAAAAAGGAACCAATAGCTATGAAAGGATCGACAGAACAAGTTATCAATGCTCCAAAGAAACTAACGAGGGTTTTCAGGTTGAAACAGGTAATTTATATAAAGAATGGCAAAATTAAATTCAAGCCAGGAAACAACTTGAGAAATTGGTTATGAGTCTTCAACAGCTCGTGAAACAACTCGAAGAGAAAGTCAGCTTGCTCGACAGGAAAGGCTCAGCGTCCGTTCAGACAAACCAACAAAATGCTGAACCTGAGTTTCAAACAGATGAAGACGAACTTGTGCTCGAAACTGAAATAAAGAAAAATAAACCCTCATCAAAAAAGCGAAGAGCAGAGAGTAGCCCTGAAACTTCTACAAAAACTCAACAAAAGGTAGTAAGAGTAGAGAAAGTGGCAACACTGAGCACACAAAATCGAGGAATAAAAGACGTAACAGTCCAAGCTATTCCTCACAAGAATGCTAAGACTAAAAACAGCAGACAAATTGCACCACCCCCAATCATGATCTCAGGATTAAAGATGTTTGGCGAGCTTAAGACCATTATTAAGAAAAGCACGAAAAAAATATGCAAATAAACATTGTACAATAAGGACAATTGGAAAGTCAATGTCGACGACGCTGATGCATATAGATCTATCACTGAGAAATTGAGTAAAAATAAAATACAGTGGCACTCGTATGAAAATAAAGCTACAAGGTCCATAAAAGTAGTAGCTAGAGGTCTTCATTCATCGTGTGGTGCAAAAGAAATCGTAGAAGACCTAACTCAAAAAGGATTTCAAGGTCTGGAAGCCAGCAATTTAATAAAAAATGAGACAATTAAAGATTCCAATGGGAAATCAGTGATAAATAAAAGGCACCTGCCTTTATTCATGCTCACTTTTGACAATAAAGAAAATGTCGAGAAGATATACACTATTAAATCATTTATGGGAATAGTTGTAAAAATTGAGCCACTTCGAAAGTCCAAAACTGTCCCACAATGTAAACGTTGCCAAGCATTTGGACACACACAAAAATACTGCAACCGCAACTATGCTTGTGTAAAATATGAAGGTAAACATGCAACCAAAAATTGTTCTCTCAATAAAGAACAGGAAGCTAAATATGTCAACTGTCAAGGCAATCATCCTGCAAATTTTAGAGGATGTCCAGTTACAAAAAAGTTTCAAGAAAGTAAAAGTAAACGCACTTCTAATAGAACTAATTTCCAAAATGTAAGAAATAAAAAAACAACGATTAAAAATAAACTTAAAAAACAACCCGCCAAAGAAATCGCTCAGAATAAAAGTATGGAAAATAGCAAATCCTATTCCCAAATTGTTAAAAATGTACGGAAAGATGAGGAAATTTCAATGAAAGAAATGCTGGCGCTTATCATTAAACGAATAAATAATCAGTATTAAAGTCGCTATCAAAAAACAATGATGGACAGAACATTTAAAATCGCAGCATGGAATGCAAATGGTCTTTCACAGTACACGTCTGAGCTGAACATATTTTTAGATATGAAAAATATAGACATTTGCCTGGTGTCGGAAACACATTTCCCCATGGTTAAAAGTCTTGATATTAAAACACCAAAATATACCTGTTACCACGCACCACATCCAGCTGATAAAGCTAGAGGAGGATCGGCTATACTTATAAGGAAGAACCTGAAACATTATGAAGAAGCCAAGTTCATTAATGAGAATATGCAAGTTACAACAATAAGTATTTGTTTAAAAAGGAAAGAGTTCAAGGTAGCAGCAATTTACTGTCCACCCAAGCGCTGCCCAACTGAAGAAGACTATATAAAACTTCTAAATTTGCTGGGACATCACTTTTTTGTTGATGGTGACTTCAATGCTAAACATACCCACTGGGGATCTAGGTTAACAACAACAAAAGGAAAAAGGCTTTATCAAGCAAGTCGCAAATACAACTGCGAATTCTTTTCACCTGGATTGCCTACATATCGTCAGATCATACTCTGGTGATCTTGTCACTAAGTGAAACGGAAGTGCAAGAAAAAAGTTATCCTAAGCTTGTAAACAAAAGAACGAATTGGATTGAATTCAGAGAAAAGTGAGAAAGTTTTATAAACCTAAGTTCTCCTATATAAGAAAGCAAATTGATCATGAAGTGGAACAATTCATTGCTGATGTACAACAGGCGGAAGAGGAAAGAACTGCAGCTAATTTGAATTGGAGGCAATCTGAAACAAAATACCCCGCCGTGATAAGGGAGCTGATATTAGAAAAAAGAAGGGCTCGTATAAAATGACAAACCACGAGGTTTCCAGACAATAAGGCTGTGTTCAACCATCTTAACAATGATCTTAAAAAACGAATCTACGAATTCAAAAATGAGTCACTTAGTAGATTTCTGCAAAGCTTAACGTCGGATGCGTCAAGCGACTACTCCTTGTGGAAAGCAGCTAAGCGTCTAAAAAGACCTCAGTTTCAAAACCCGCCCTTGAAAGCACCAGACTGTAAATGGATCGGAAACCCGAAACAAAAAGCTGATCTGTTCGCAGGACATCTGTAACCTGGAACGTTTTCAAACCATTCTCGTCAAGTACAGCTACTGAAAATCTAGAGTTTGTTGATAAAAGGGACGAAGCTGGAATCCCCTTTGTCACGCTCAGAGAAGTAAGAAGTATGTGTCGACACCAGTTGTCAAATAAAAAAGCACCAGGTTACGATTTAATAACTGTCCAGGTTTTGAAAGAAATGCCATTAATAGCATTAAAAAACTCCAATTTATAATAAACCCATGTCTAATGACCCGATATGTCCCACATCATTGAAAAATTGCTGAAATATTTGTAATACCAAAACAAGGAAAACCACCAACAGAAGTACCTTCTTACAGACCGATATCCCTTATACCAATTATGGCAAAGGTTCTCGAAAAATTACTCCTGAAAAGGCTTAGCAAAATCATCGAAGAATGAAGTCTAATCCCGAATCATCAGTTTGGATTTAGAAATAAACATTCCACGATAGACCAAGTATACCGAATTACGGATATAGTGGAAAAAGCACTGGAAGAAAGACAAGTCTGTTCGGACAAGGACAATATTACGAAATACTGAAATCCTATATTTCCGATCGACTCTTCCGAGTCCGATACGAACAAGAATATTCGGAACTAAAGAAAATTGAAGCAGATGTTCCACAGGGAAGTGTCTTAGGACCAACCCTATATATAGAAAAATGTACTGGTTACTAGGAAGAAACTCAGTTATGTCTATCCAAAACAAAATCTTGCTATATAAGCAAGTATTGAAGCCTATCTGGAAGTACGGCATCCAATTATGGGGTTGCACAAAGAAAACAAATATTAAAACTATACAGACATTCCAAAACAAAATCCTTCGTGGAATAATAAATGCCCCTTGGTATATAAGAAATAGCGATTTGCACCGTGACCTACAAGTAGACATGGTGACGGAAGTGGTTAGAAAGCACGATGTGTCCCACAATCAGCGATCATTTCATTTGTCGATCTTACATAGATCGGTCCTGATTAAGGAGGTGTTTCCTTTTTTTTATGTTTTTTTTTCTTTTTAGTGGTGTTAGAGTCCCACGCTACTTGGTAACCGTGAACTATTAAGTTTCTTTCGAGATTTTTCACCTCCCTTACACTATCGTAAGGGCACAGAACATGGACTGGGTTGTAACGCCGAACAACTGGCGTGTGTAATTCGAAAAAAAAATATAAAATACTAATTTTTTTTTTTTTTGACAAATCCTCTTTAGCTACGCAATACTCTGCGGACAACAGTGATGAATATCAGATCGAACTAATTGATCGCCCAGTTAACCAATATAATCAACAAATTGTCATAACAAAAGGTTTTGAAAAAATGCATGATCATTTTAAACCATTTCCTTCTAAAACAAAACAAATTATTACTTACAATAATGTTAATGATTTAGTACCAATATTCAAAGAATACATTAAAGAAGGATTAGTAGCAATATTTGTAACCCCAGAAACTATTTATGAAATAAAAAATACATTAAAAAACATTTAAAAATAAATTTATTCAAGCAAAGTATTTTGCTAATGACATTAGCAGTAAAGACGACCAGGTATCCATTATCAAAGATATACATACGAGAGCTCACAAAAAATTCGTGAACATATGAAGCAAGTACTTCATAAGTATTATTGGTCTGGAATGTCAGAAGAATTCCAGCAATTTGCTCGAAATTGCGAGGTATGTAATGTCAGTAAGTATGACAGACATCCCAATAAACAACCAATTGGCCAATTCCCGTAAAAGAGGGAGAGTGCTTACATATCGATAAAATTCTAACTTGCTTAGATGTATCTATATTCTTAATTCTTAGTAATCAAAATATTGGATAACCGCCAAGATATGCCAGACAGTTTTGAAATTTTACAAATCTTTCCTGAATGTAAAAATCTAATTTGTGATCAAGTTACAACATTCACTTCAGCTTCCTTTATAAAATTGATGCAAGGATCTAAAATTACCATTTATTTCACTCCAGCCCACCACAGTACGACCAACGGTCAAGTAGAATGCGTTCACAGCACCCTGCAAACAAATTGCCATATGCTTAAAGAAAGAATTTAGACTCCTAGATAAAGCTAAAATATTTATCAAAGCAGCTAAGGTATACAACAAAACTATACACTCCATAACTGAAAAGAAACTTATCGAGGTATTATTTAACAAAACACCTCATGACGAACTTCCGCTCAAATTAGCAATTGCACAAGGCAAAATGTTAGATACACATAACAGGAAAAGAAAGTCAAGAAAAATCAAAACTGACGATATAATAGTAATAATACAAAATATTGTAGCATAATAATAACTACGCGCCTATGTCTATGCAGCAAATTCCGAAGTGACTTTCCATTTTGGCAGAATTTTGGTTCAAACTGTCCTTTCATTCGAGGTTCGTGTCTGGGACGAAGTCTCCACAGCTCATGTCAACGAAAGAGACGAATAATATCAGGGATAAAAGGGAATTATAACTGCAATAATTATTTCTCTTGTTCCAGTGGTCGAAGAATTTGCTAGAAGCTTCTGGCTATCAGAAACTTCTGCTATATAAGGACAGATGGCGATCAAAAAAAGAACACAGTTGGTTTAGAACCGTGGCGAAGAGATTAGAAAAGTGATAATGGGCGAAGTTGTAATTTGGTGATAAATTGAAAGTTGAGAGTGAACAAGAAAAAGTAATTAGTTTGGATTTGTGAATTAAGAAATTGAAAGGAGATAAAGTGATTTGAGAGGAAAGAGACCTTGTAAGAAAAGAATAAGGCGAAGAATAGTATAGTGTGAACTTGAATTGTTCTATAGAGTAGAAAATAAAGAAATAATTTCTCAGAATAATTGTTTTATCTACTCGAGCCGTAGCCCGCATACTACATTGGTGTCAGAAGCGGGATAAAACTTATTCTGTGAATAACTATTTCCGTGGTGTGAAATTGCACAAGCAAAAAAAAAAAAAAAAAAACGATTTCTGTGTTGAGTTAATTAGTTGCGCAAAATGGGTCGCAAATTGGGAAAACTAACTATAACTCAACTAAAGGCAGAACTCAGTAAGCGGAACCTCGACACAACTGGGGGAAAAGATGCCCTACTGATTCGTCTGGAAGAAGCAGTAACGCAGGAAGGTGAAAATCCGCACGACGTAGAGTTTGACGTGGAAGAGGAAGCAGTAAGTACAGCAGCCGACCCGGGTATAACAAGTCTGCTCCTGCAACTTAAGTTAGTCATGGACGAACAAAAGAAAGCAATAGAAGATCAAAGGAATTCTCTAGAACTTAAGCTGGACGAACAAAAGAAAGCGATGGACGAACAAAAGAAAGCAATGGGCGACCAAAGGAATTCTCTAGAACTTAAGCTGGACGAACAAAAGAATTCTCTAGAACTTAAGTTGGATGAACAAAAGAAGGCAATGGATGAACAAAAGAATTCTCTAGATGCTCTGGAAAGTAAACTTGATGAGCAAAACAAGAACTTGGAATCCAAATTCGAAGTGATCGAAGAGAAAATCGAGAAGGTAGAGACGCAACTCGAAAAAGTCGAAACTAGATTCGATGAAAATTTTGAGAAACAGGAAACTCAGTTCGGGAAGATAGAGATTCAGTTTGAAAAAGTGGATACGCAATTCGAGATAGTAGGAAAGCAAGTCGAAAATCTTGCTAAGGAGCTCAGCAACGTGAAGAGACAGAAAGCACGGGAATATTCCACTGACGGTCTGAGAAGAAAGGAGATGCAGCCTCCTATCTTCGATGGTCAAACATCATGGCCAATTTATAAGAGGCAATTCGAAGCGGCCGCAATGACCAATAGCTGGGACGATGAAGAGAAGTCTATTGCACTCACGCTTGCACTGAGGGGTCCAGCTGCGGAGCTCTTGCAGACCATCCCGGAAGATAAACAGCAGAACTACGACTCTCTGGTTCAGGCTATCGAGATGCGGTTTGGGGATGAACACATGCAGCAGGTGTACAGGGTTCAGCTGCGTAGTCGAGTCCAGAAAAGGGGGGAAACGCTCCAACAGTTGCAAGCGGATATAGAGCGACTAGCCCATCTTTCATACCCTAAAGCCGGTGAGGAGCTTATCAACGAAATGGCGGTGGAAGCTTTTATTCAGGCCATAGAGGACAGACAACTGCAAATGGCTGTAAGGATGGCTGAAAAGCGAACACTCCCCGAGGCATTGGCATTCGCTTTGTCAATGAAGGCTGCGGACCAAGCATACCAGGGAATACACCGTGTCAGGGAAATGTCCGTCGTGGAATGCTCATGCCAGAGAACAGCCATCATGGATGAAGACAGAGCTCGCGGAAGTCAAATCCGTTGCTGGAATTGCAACCAAACCGGACACCTACAACGGCAGTGCAGAAGTGCACCTAGACGAGGAAATTGTTCACATTGCAGAAGTAGGAGAAGCAGAGAGGAAGCATCTGGCGGTGATAACATCCATCCTGTCAGTCAGACTTCCCAAAACCAGCAGTCGGGAAATGCGTAAGGACCAACTTCGCGGGGCAGAAGTTGGTTACTGGAATCGAGGCCCCCAGGACCACCATTCAAGTTTCGCAAACCAAACGGGGTAACAAGAGCCTGACAGTGGAGGCACTAATCAACGAGAAGAAGTGCGTAGCCACCATCGACACAGGTGCCACTGCCTCCATTGTAAGAAGAGATATCGTCAAAAGCTCCTGGCTGCACAACACCAACAGCTACTGCCTGAAGACTGCAACAGGGGAAATGGCGAAGGTATTTGGAGAAGTTCGTCTTACGATTACTCTGGCAGGACTGACGTTCTCCCATGCGTTTCTGGTGGCAGATATATGCGACGAGTGCATCATCGGAGTAGACTTCATGAAAGCAAATGAAGTAATCTTGGACATCGGGATGCAAGTACTGAGGTATCGAAATGTGGAGATTCCGATGGTGTACGGAAATGAGAATGCCGTAACTCTCAGGACAGTCATCAGCAAAGACGAAGTTTTGCCGCCGTCTTCAGAGACAATCATTTGGACGAAACTGGAAGGTGATCTTGGGAGCCACCGATTCTACATAGTAGAACCAGACCCAGAGAAGAATTCTCAAGACTACATCGTGGGAAAGACGTTAGTCGAACCAAAGAACACCATGGTTCCAGTAAGAGTTTTGAACGCAAGACCACACACTGTCAAACTAAGGCGAGGGGAGGTGACTGGAAAATGCACGCCGATTACCGCCGTCGCAACAATATCTGAACGTGATGCTCCAAAACCTCTCACATCACCTTGGACAGCGGAAACGAGAGAAACGATTCTCCAGTCCAGTGAGCTGAATCAGGAGCAGCGAACTATGGCAGAGAATCTTATCAATGAGTATGCTGATGTATTTGCCTCACAGGACGGAGAATACGGCCGAACACACCTGGTACAACATCGAATAGACACTGGTGATACTAGACCAATTCGTCAGCCTGCTAGGCGCCTTCCATTGGCAAAGCAGACAGAAGTTGCAGAGATGGTGTCGGCAATGGAGAAAGAAGGTCTGATTGAAAGTTCCAAAAGTCCGTGGGCATCACCGGTTGTACTGGTTAAGAAGAAAGATGGCAGCACGCGGTTCTGCGTGGACTATCGGCAGCTCAATTACGTCACCAAGAAAGACAGCTACCCTCTGCCACGGATTGACGACACGCTAGACACACTATCAGGAGCCCGATGGTTTTCCACTCTCGACTTGAAGAGTGGCTACTGGCA
Source organism: Pocota personata (assembly GCA_963082735.1). NCBI lineage: Eukaryota > Metazoa > Arthropoda > Insecta > Diptera > Syrphidae > Pocota > Pocota personata. The sequence continues at coordinate 86,309,066 of OY720431.1, forward strand.
GGTACAGATCCATCCAGAAGACCGGGAGAAAACCGCCTTCACCGCAGGAAATGGGCTATGGCAATTCACGGTAATGCCATTCGGGCTGTGCAATGCTCCGGCGACTTTCGAGCGATTGATGGAATGTGTCCTGCAAGGGTTAACATGGAAAACCTGTTTGGTTTACTTGGATGATGTCATCGTCATAGGAAAAACGTTTGCGCAACACCGAGACAATCTAAGGGATGTGTTTCAAAGGCTTCGAAGTGCCCGCCTGAAGCTCAACCCCAAGAAGTGCGCCCTGTTTAGAGCGGAAGTCAAGTACCTGGGACACATAATTTCAGCGAAAGGAGTGAGAACCGATCCGGAGAAGGTCGAAGCGGTGAAAAACTGGCCAGTCCCCAAAGACAAACACCAACTAAGGAGCTTCCTGGGCCTAGCCACCTACTACAGACGGTTCGTGAAGGATTTTGCCGGGATCGCAAAGAACCTGCACCAGTTGACGGAAAAGGGAAAACAATTCAAATGGTCAATTGAGTGCGAGAAGAGCTTCAAGGCACTTAAACAACGGCTATGCGATGCCCCGATACTGGCTTACCCCACTCCCGGGGAAACGTTCGTTGTGGATGCAGATGCTAGTAATGTCGGGGTAGGAGCCGTACTCTCCCAGGTGCATGACGGCCAAGAGAAGGTGGTTGCGTACTTCAGCAAGGTGCTCTCTAAGCCAGAAAGGAACTACTGCGTGACAAGGAGAGAACTTCTAGCTTTGATCTTGGCTACGAAGCATTTTCACAAATACCTCTACGGGAGGAAGTTCGTTCTTCGCACAGACCATGCAGCCTTAAAATGGCTATTACAGTTCAAGAGTCCTGAGCGTCAGGTCGCAAGATGGATCGAAAGGCTGCAAATCTACGACTACGAAATACAGCATCGTAAAGGAAGGCTCCACTCTAATGCGGATGCACTGTCCCGGAGACCATGCAGAACGGATTGTAAACATTGTGCGCGTCAGGAAGAACGGGAGCTGGTTTCCATCCAAAGAATGAGAGCCGAACCTATCGCCGGCTGGAGCGTAGATGAGATCCGGAACGCTCAGAAGGAAGACCCGGATATCGAGCCGATTCTGGCCTGGAAGGAGAACATGGAGAAACCGGATCATCAGGACATCTCTCACAGAAGCCCGACCTTAAAGGCATATTTTGCGCAGTGGGACTCCCTCCATGTCCAAGAAGGTGTTCTGAGAAGAAAATGGGAATCCTCCGACGGAAAGTCGTTTGTAATGCAGCTTGTCGTACCGCGGACGAGGGTCAAGGAGGTGTTACAGGAAATGCATGGCGGGGCGACCGGAGGCCACTTGGGAGTGAATAAGACGCTAGAAAAGGTACGAGAACGTTTTTATTGGTTAAAAGCGAAGGAAGATATCGAAGACTGGTGCAGAAAATGCGACGTGTGTGCAGCTAGCAAGGGTCCGAGAATCAAAACTCGAGGTAAGATGCACCAATACAACGTGGGAGCACCTTTCGAACGAATCGCCATTGACATCGCAGGGCCCTTTCCGGAAACCGACAATGGTAATCGGTATATACTCGTAGTGATGGACTACTTCAGTAAGTGGCCGGAAGCGTTTCCGATCCCTAACCAGGAAGCCAGAACCGTGGCGGAGCAGATCGTCTACAATTGGGTTAGCAGATTCGGTGTGCCCTTGGAATTGCATTCTGACCAAGGGCGGAACTTCGAGTCAAGAATCTTCCAAGAGATGTGTCAACTACTCGGAATCAAAAAGACAAGGACAACCCCGCTTCATCCACAGTCGGACGGTATGGTGGAGCGTTTCAATAGGACTTTGGACGAACATCTCTCGAAGGTCGTAGGTGACTACCAACGGGATTGGGACCGGCAGATTCCCTTGTTTTTGATGGCCTATAGAAGTGCCGTGCATAGCACTACTCGACATACGCCGTTCGAAATCTTATTCGGTGGAATAGCTCGTTTACCCAGTGAGGTGAAATTTGGATCTCCTACCAATGAGCCCAGAAATGAAGAAGAGTACGTGGCGGACCTTAGGGAAAGGCTTAGGGACATACACCAAAGGACCAGAAGCCAGATTAAGATGACGAGCGACCGCATGAAGACCAGGTATGATGCCAAGGCAACAACGTCAGGATTCCAGGAAGGAGATCTGGTGTGGCTGTATAATCCCCATCGCCAAAAGGGGAAGTCACCTAAATTACAGCGGAACTGGGAAGGTCCCTACAGAATAGTAACCCGCATCAACGATGTTGTCTACCGCATCCAGCGAGGACCGAGGGCCAAAATGAAAGTGGTTCATGTGGACCGACTGAGTCGATACAATGGCCGAAATGAGGATGCACTTGTTCGGGACGAACACGTCTAAGAGGGGGGCAGTGTAGCATAATAATAACTACGCGCCTATGTCTATGCAGCAAATTCCGAAGTGACTTTCCATTTTGGCAGAATTTTGGTTCAAACTGTCCTTTCATTCGAGGTTCGTGTCTGGGACGAAGTCTCCACAGCTCATGTCAACGAAAGAGACGAATAATATCAGGGATAAAAGGGAATTATAACTGCAATAATTATTTCTCTTGTTCCAGTGGTCGAAGAATTTGCTAGAAGCTTCTGGCTATCAGAAACTTCTGCTATATAAGGACAGATGGCGATCAAAAAAAGAACACAGTTGGTTTAGAACCGTGGCGAAGAGATTAGAAAAGTGATAATGGGCGAAGTTGTAATTTGGTGATAAATTGAAAGTTGAGAGTGAACAAGAAAAAGTAATTAGTTTGGATTTGTGAATTAAGAAATTGAAAGGAGATAAAGTGATTTGAGAGGAAAGAGACCTTGTAAGAAAAGAATAAGGCGAAGAATAGTATAGTGTGAACTTGAATTGTTCTATAGAGTAGAAAATAAAGAAATAATTTCTCAGAATAATTGTTTTATCTACTCGAGCCGTAGCCCGCATACTACAATATAAATAGAAAATAAAGAAATATTTAGGCAATAAGGCAGAATTACAAAATGATAAGATTGTCCATAAAGATAATCTGAAATTTTAATTTCAGACAATAGACTTCATATTCATACTAACCCTCATCTTCACGGTTAATGCCAAGATCCTCGATTACACTCGAGACAACTACATATTAGTCGAAACTGGTGACGTATTATTGTGTACTCGTAATATGAAAATACATCACATATCTTTCATGTGACAAATTTAACATACATTCAATATTTTCTAGACAAAACTAAACGAGAACTAGAACCAGACTATTACGAAACGAGTTATGCTGATTCACCAAAAGATAACAGACATGACAATAATTTTAACACCATACCCACTCTTTTAGATCAACTCATGGTCTCACGCTCTAAACGAGCAATAGAAACAATAGGGACTATCTGGAAATGGATCCCCAGATCATGATGATGAACTTATCATAGAAATTAAAATCAACGATCTATAATACCAAAATGTCGCCCATCAATACCAAAATTCCCCCTTTAACACTAAATGCCCAAACTACCACCAAATATCTTAATTGAATTCGTTTCAAAACAAATACTTTAAATGATGGCAAAATATTAATTTATCAAACAAACAAGCAACCACAGGTCTCAACTGAAGGTCGGTGCTGAAACATTTAAAGAGTTATACTCGGACAAAATATGATACCAAAACATTCTTCAATTTTCTTCAATAATAAATTTTTTTTTTTTACGTAAATATGCTTAAGTCAAATTTGCATATCATCGCTTCGGCTATAAGTACTATACATACAGAATGTACGTACGCAACGTACGTGGGAGTAAACCTTTCATTCCATTCTAGGCCTTAGTGTAATCCTTTATTCCAGGTCTAAATAATCTATTCGCATCACCTTCTAAACTAAAGTGTGCCGTTCCCGGATATACTCGTATGTACATACAGATATGTAGTGTTAGCATTTTCGGCACTCAAGAAATCAATTGTGTAGCGAACAATTGTACATATTAAAAAATCTAAAAGTGTATCACAATTGTCAAGGATATACTCGTATGTACATATGTATATATACCTCTACATACATAGATTATATCATTAAGAGTTAATAACACAAAAGTAAAATTTTAATATATCGCCTATTAGAGAAATGTCGTTAGCAATGGTTATAGAAAGAAAAGTGATTTTGTACGTTTTATGAATGCGTGAATAGAGGTAAAACCATTGTTAGCCTAACACATTTAGGCCCGTTTTGTTCACTCTCCATTAAATTTAAAATTGCCATTAACAATGGGAAATTTTGAGATTTTAAGATATTTCATTTATTCACATTCCATTAGAGACTTTAATGGAGGCTGCCTACATTAACTAATGTCGCATTTAATTTAAAACCGGTTTTAGCTAAAACGTCAAAATCCACTTTTTAAGAGGGATTTTTAACGCAATCACTCGCTCACAGTCAGTTTTTATATTTGGCTAATGTCTTTTTATCTGAATATGAAATTGTGTTATGGACAATTATCTTCAATATTTGTTGGATTTGAGTGATGACGACGAAAATACAGGTAGAATGTAGGCAATACAAAATGGCAAAAAGAATAAATATGGAATAATGATGATGAAGATTTCTTCCAACGATTTCGTTTGACCAAACCTACAGTGGCTAAAGAACTTGTACTCTCTTGACTGTTTTTTTTTTGACTTTTTAATTCATTTTTATTTAATTCTTTTTTTTTTAAACTTACATACTAGACAAAAATGGTTAAATCTAAATTAAAACTAACATTTATCTTAATCTAGCTTACTGGCTCTTAACGAGCACTCTAAACTTAACTATATCCTTATAACTATTGCCTTTCGGCCTTAAATCTATAAATTTTTGTGTTTTGCGCTGTTTTTTAATTTCCAAGAAACTTGCTAAAAACTTGGACTCTTTATTGGTTTTTCTTAAAACTACCTAAAACTACTTAAAACTACCTAAGCTACTTAACCTAAATTAAATATAATCAGGGTGATAAGCAATCTTGTACTCTCTAGAATGGTAAACGTCCACATAACAAAATTTTTAATCGAATTGTCTTTTTAGATCACGTAATATTCGACAAATCGCTCAATTGCTGACTGCACTGCGTTTTTATGCGCTTGAATCAATGCGAATCTTTGTTGCTGATTTCGCTGGGGTAAACGTTGCCTCTGTATGCATTTTATTGACCAAAAATAACATCAATCTGTTGGTGAAGTGCTGCAGCCAGCGAAGAATTATATAAATTTGCTTGATTTCCGCGAGCGATTGGTTCTATTGATTGCCATTTCCATTTATCAACCCAAATAATGTTTTGAAAAATCTGTACAACGGGAGCCAGATTAGTACGCGAAATGTCATAGTGCGGACATTTGGAGTAATAAAGCGAAGATTCCCAGTCTTTTCTATGAGTATGCGACCTTAATTGACAATCAAATTAATCATCATTGCGAGCGCTGTGCTACATAATATTGCAGCCGATGAAAAGGAAAATGTAACACGAACAGGATTGGAAGGATTTGACGAAATGATGGCTGTAACAGAGTTCGCAAATACAAACAAAACTGAACCAAATGATAGAAATACTGCGCTTGATCTCTTACTCAATTACATACCTTCGCACTCTATAAAAACAAAAATAATAAAAGTTCTTTTTAATCTACAAATATGTTTTATTAAAAAAATAATGAAAAAAATAGGAACAGCTTGATTATTCAGACTCTGCTTCTGTTTTAGAATGTTGGTCCTTTCTGAACTTCGCTATTTTTAAATTCCGCAACTCAATTTTTGTTTTGAAATCAATTGTTTGGGCCTCCAACAAAATATCACTTGCATCTTGTTTTGCCTGCTGTTGCAGCAAACGTTTCCAACTACCTCTCAATTTTTTTTTTTTTTAAACCTGCAACTAACCTTCCTTATCGCTTCGTGATGATGAGGTAGCTGATTTTGATCGCTTTAGTTGAGAACTATTCGGTTTACGTAGCATCGTAGGTGTATGTATATTTTGACCAAGATTTGCTTGTTGATGATTGTTCACATAATGTTGATGGTTTACTAGTGGATACTTTCTACTTGGATTGCAACATTTTCAACAATTATAGAGTTATCATAGAGTACCATCATTATTGTGCATTCCTGATTGATTGCACCAACACGCTTTTCTACATCAGTCGATTCAACATCAGCAACACTAAACGATTCAACAGCAGGTGATTTAATACCATGCGATTTATCATCATCAAAGGTTGCCGGCGTGCTATGTATTGAAATTGATATAAGATTAGCCAATTCAGAGAGCTTCACTTCTTGGACGCCACTCTGGAATTTCTTTTTCTTTTTCTTTGCGGTTCGCTTTTTCAGCTGCAAATTGTTTACGCAGTGTTGTTTTTATGTTTGTACTCGTATATTTGTCTTTAAGAGCTTTGCTTTGTCGAGCCTGCAACAAATGAATAAAACACCAATATTGCAAAAGACAACTACAAGCATAAAATAATATTACTTACAACATTCGGATATAACGAGTTAAATTCATTTTCTTTTTCTTTTATGTACATGCGTCTGTTTTCTTGTTTTCAATAATTGTTGCATGTCTTAAAATGCACTGAACAAGAGTACTTTCTTCTGCTTTTTAAACATTTTTTTCTCTTATTTTTGGTTTTTGTACAGGGAAATTATTGCACTGTACACGCGGAGTACCAAATAACCAAAGAAAATGTACTAAAATGCCAAACCATTCACAGATAAAGAAATGTCACAAAGAACGATCTGTATTGTAAGGAGATGACCAGATAACAATTATAGTTTTTCCAATTATTATGTTTCAGCAGCTGTCAAAGTTACCAACGACATCCAGCCGCCAAAATATTCAGTAGGGTATGCCATTTCATTGCGCATCGTTTGACACTTCCCGAACGTGTGGAAATTATTGAAAAATATTATCGAGATTCCGGCTCAGTTGTAAATAGACAACGTGAATTTTGTCATCATGGCTTCAGTGCGCAGGCAATTCGTCGAACTGTCGAAAGTTTGAGTGTGAGTACACTCTTTTGAACCGATCTGCTGAATTGGGTATCGCCAGAAAGTCAACCAACAAAGCCAGTTTTTGGGTCAGCGGCTATGTCAACAACCAAAATTGTCATTATTGGAGCAACCACAATCCACAAGTGTTCGACCGAGCATCAATGCATCCACAAAGACTGACTGTTTGCTACGGTTTATGGCACGGCGGTGAAAATGTTGGCCGGAGATCCGGATTTTGGCCAAAAAATCATCTTCTTGGACAAGGCCCCGTTTTTGGCTCAGCGGCTATGTCAACAACCAAAATTGCCATTATTGGAGCGACCACAATCCACAAGTGTTCGACCAAGCATCAATGCATCTACAAATGGGGACACCATTACCGTCAATGGTCCTCGGTATAGAGCGATGTTAACCGACTTTCGATATATCCGAGCTGTGAATCCAACAAGATTCCGCTACATGCCATGCAAGCGACGCGACGCTCGAAGTGGTGAAGGAGAAATTTGGCGACTGGGTCATCTCACGGGGAGCGTTCATCAATTAGCCGCCGCGATAATTTATTTATTTTTTCTGGGGCTACGTCAAGTCCTTAGTCTACGCTAACAAACCAACCACTTTGGATGAGCTCGAGGCCAACATTCTAACTATTGCCGGAATAACGTCGACCGAGCCATCAAAACCACCGCTTGAAGCAGTACCAGCGAAGCCGAGGGAGCCATTTAAATAATGTGCTATTCCATACATAATGGCATGAATGTAGTTTCAAAGTAAAGCCAGAATCAATTTAATATCTCTCACCGTTGTTGTTTTATTTAAATTTCTTCGATCTTACCTGGTCACCCGAACAAAGAAGCTAGACATCGACACGCAGTAGTCGATGTCGATAGTTAAAGAAATATGCTTTTTTTTATTTTTTTTTTTATAATTTGAACGTGTTTAAGGGAATATGAATACACTTATACTAATTTTTAGAACACGTACGTTTTATGGAAAGGGGAAGAGACAGAGAGAAAGACAGAGTGGTATGGTTTGAAACTCAGGTGGTGTTAAGTTTCTGTAAACTCCAAGGGTGGCTATCCAGATAACAGGGGAGTATTTTGTTTGTTTTTCGCTATCATTGTCGCTTATGATTCACAGTATTTTTTTTCCGTCCTCCTGAGGTCATCATCACGATCAAGTTGCATTTTAGCCATATGACCACCCTACTGCCAGTGTTATAAGTAAATCTGGTTCGTCAGGAGAAGGTTGTAGTGAAACGTCCAACTGCTCCAATTCAAACACCATCCGATGGCAGGTCGGGGAAACGCGGAACAGAAAAGACCGAAGGTTGCTTCTCAGGCACCAACGCCTAGAGCACCGGAGGCTCAAACTGACTTGCTGGCCATCTTGCTCTCTATCCAAGGGCAGATGGAGCAGCTACAATGTCAGGTACAGGAGCAAGCGAAGCGGGTGGACCAGATCTACGCACTTCTGCCGGGCCTAACGCACCTCCAGTCGTAATGGGTACGAACATGGAGGAGCAATCCTTGAAGATTCTTGCGGTGAATGTGAATTCGCTGATTAGGATCGAGCGAAGAGCCGTATTGTTTAAGTTGCTAGAAGACCAAACCCCTAATGTGTTTATGGGTAGCGAAACAAAGCTATCCCAGAAGCACAAATTGTGGTACAATAAATACAATATTGTCAGAAGAGGCCGACCCAACTCCACACGAGGAGGAGGTGTTGCGATCTTCATACGCAAACAACTGCAATTTAAAGTTATGTACAGCGGTGAAGTGCGAAGGTTACAGGAGCTGGAAGCGTGTATAGTGTGCATCCCTCTCCGTAGTGGAAAGAGGATATACTTGGTCGCACTCTATGCACCTGAAGCTACTCAATCTACTTTGTTTATTTCAGAGCTCGAGACACTTTTTCGATACCTAAGGCTGGAGTCGGAGGAGAATTATTTCATCATGGCTGGAGATCTAAACGCCAAAGATAGAGATTGGGGAAATAACACACCTAATCCTAGAGGGAACCTACTATTCAATTGGTGGGGTCGGCACAGTGTTGAGTATAAACCCGATTTGAAAGCTACAGATAGTCCGTCGTTTCCTAGAAGCGGCTCTTATCTGGATATTATGCTGTTCGACGTACGGTTACAACTGACCAACTTGGACCGACAAACTATAAACTGCCTGCACACATTTGTGTATGACAGTGACCATTGTGGACTTAGTGCCGTAATAACGATTCCCAACGAAATTGCGGAGTTGGAGGAGTTTGTCCAAACGTACTCCTACAATTATAGTAGGACGCGTTGGACTCGCTTCTCAAGAACTTTGACAAGAGCACTCTCCTCGAATTCGCTCTACCCACCGTCCAATAGGAATCTGTCAAACGAGGAGATTGACTGGCACCTAAAACAAATGGACGAGACAATTAAACGAACTATGGACAATACGATACCTCGGTATCAACATACTGACAATGCAGACATATTCCGCAATGCAACAATTGACGCACTACACCAACACAAAAGTAGACTGCTGTCGAGACTAAAAACCTTGTACAGACAGTTTACTGACAGACAAAACTCGGAGGTTAGGACGCTGAAGTCGTTTATTAAAAACCTCCAGAAATTAATTAGAGAAAATTACAGACTTTCTGTAAATTTGCATTGGAACAACAAAATTCGGGCTGTAAAATCCAACAACCCGAGTCTGTTCCCGCAAATAAATAAAATATTTCAGAACAACCTTCCGTGTCTTAAGATCCCCCGAACAACGAACAATGGACGAATACTTATAACAGCAGGTATAGATCCAGATAACGCAGTAGAGGATGACAACTTCTTTGTGATCGAAGATCCGCAGGAGAAGGTAGAGGCTATAGGAGCGACTTCCCAGGAAGTGTACAAGGGGAATGATACCATTTGCCCGAACCACGACCTGGAAAATCGCGTCCTTGTGCACAACTTCTATCTTCGAAATGATGTAGAGCACTGGCGATCCGAGAACATAGGTTTTACCGAGTTCAATGACGATAACGTGGCAAATAATGTCATCGCCGATGAAAGGGTACATCCCCCGTACATATCGAAGGTGGAGCTCCAAGCGATCTTCGACTCATTGAGGAGGAAGAAATCTGTAGGAATCGATGGAGTGTCGAACATTGTGCTTCGACATCTCCCTCTAGAAGCGGTGGATATTTACACCACTCTGTTTAGCAATGCACTGAATAATGCACATTATCCAGCGCATTGGAAAACAGCAGTGATACAACCCATACTTAAAAGGGGTAAGGACACTTCCAATCCGGCAAATCTCCGGTCGATAAGTCTCCTTCCGAACATCAGCAAGGTATTCGAGTAAGTGATCAATGGGGCCCTGCTTAAGTGGACTGAGAACAGTAATTTAATTCCGGATAACCAATTCGGTTTTAAGGCGGGGCATGATACAATACATGCCATGTCTAAACTGGTATCGGATATCCAAAGGAACAAAAGCAAGAAACAGTGCACGGGTGCCTGCCTGATTGACTTGGAGAAGGCCTTCGACACCGTATGGTTAGAGGCAATCTTCTACAAGCTAAGCAGGCTGGGCATAAGCAAACCACTGCTGTACATACTTCATAACATGCTCACCAGTAGACAGTTCATTGTCAGAAATGGCAATGTGACTTCTGCTGGAACATTTCTAATTAAAAACGGTCTGCAACAAGGTGCGGTTAATTCACCGATCCTTTTCAACATTTACACGAGCGATCTGATAGGATCACTTCACCATGCCATTGCGTATGCAGACGACTTAATCGCGTACAGATCAGGACCAAAAATCGAGGTCATTGCAATTCTCTTGCAACGTGACTTCGATAAGATTCAGCGATATTGCGATGACTGGAAGTTGAAGATCAACTTCCACAAATCGGAAACCATTCTTTTTAGGACGACGTTGTCTGGTGCCTCTAGGGATACCAGAAAGAATTGGCGAAAGTTCTCAATAGTTGGACCGCACGGACAGCCACTTGCGAGTCGAAGTGTAGTCAGACACCTGGGGCTCTGGTTAGACCAATATCTATATTTTAACAAACATATAGATGCTGCTCTGGCCAGAGCCAAAGGTGCTTTTGCCCTTACAAAGAGACTTTTTTATAGCAAGCAACTCGATGCAAGGGTAAAGATAATCTGCTACATGGCCCTCATTACTCCCATGCTCGTATATGGATGCCCCGTGTGGTTCAACATGGGAGCAAGCTTGTTGGAAAAGATTCGGGTGTTTGAGAGGGCTTGCCTTCATTTATACAGAACACCGGAGTCCCAGTACATAAAATTCTATCCCAATGAGGTCCTATATAACAGGGCTAATCTAATAAGAGTGGATAATTTCGTTATCAAGCTGATTCGAAGGCACATTGCAAGAGCAATGAGCTCGACGAACAACCTGATCTCTGGGGCTTATTACCCCAATTATGAGTATCACGAGAGAGTGCGCCTTAACGGCTTTGTTCCCCCAGAGGCGTTCCTGTATTTTGATGAGAAAGGTCTGATCCAGGACAGATTGGCAGTGCCGCTAATAGGATAGGCGACTCAACTACGACAGAGATGTTGCACACGGCAGTGTGGAGCGTCTCCGGTTTAGTAGGGCGGTATCGGGTCGTGATGTTGAGGACGTACAACGTCAGTACGGTCATTTCTGGTGGCTAGCCGGAAGAGAGGAAACTTCTTCGTCGTTTCCCCCTAATCCAGGGTAGCCTGTTTGAGGTCTAAAGTTGGCTGTTCTTGCCTATGGCCGACTTACATAGTTTAAGTTTAGGTATTTTTGATATATTGTGTATAGGTAAAAAAAAAAAATAAAAAAAAAAAAAAAAAATAAAAAATAAAAATTTATCACAGCACTTGGATAAAAAAAAAAAAAATATATATATAAAAAAAAAAGCACAAAAAATAAAATAAAAAAAACAGCACTTGATAAAAAAATAAAAAAAAAGTACCTATATAATTACGTAACGTAGAATAAGATAGATTAAGGTAGTATTAGATATTTTAAGATTTATTTAAGGTAGTTTATAAGTTTTATATATAAGAATAAAAAAAAAAAAGTTCTTTTACTAAGTTTTTTTTTATCTATTTTTCTTAGTAAAAAGCAAAAATAAAATAATGAAATAAATAAAAAATGTATGCACGTTACGTCGAAAGATATAGTATTAAGTATTGGGTTTAACTTAGAGCGCCCGCATAGGGCCAGTAAGTTAGAATAAGAATAGTTAAGTTAGTTAAGCTAGTTTTAAGCGTTTTTTGTCTAGCAATTAAGTTATAATGAATTTAAAAATCAAAATGCATTAAAAATGAAATGAATGAAAATGTTATGCCTTCACAGTAGAGTTGACTTAGCTTTCACAAGTGATCGACTTTTTTATTTATTTCGTGCGAAATAAATGGATGATTCTTGACTTCAGGATTCGAACCGTGAATCAACAGCGTGACAAGCGATGATCTTACCACTGCACCACGGCCACCCCATGTACATACATATAAGATACTACGTACATATATATGCAGAGTTGAACCTAGGTTGAATCCGGATCGAAATATGATACATATACCGTTAATCACAAAAGTAAGTAGACATCCGTCACTTCATAGTTCACTTATGAAAAAAACACGTACTTTATAAAAAAAAAAGTGTTTATTTGTTCTATGCTCTTTATTAGAACACAGTTGTTTTAAATGAAAAACAACTGTATACTTTTGTGTTTTTGAGTAGTTAACTGCAGTTTTTCCGATAAGGTGTAAATTTACATCACAAAAGTATATAAAAGTAAGTATACGCGGGTCGAGTCAAAACCGTGTCGACTGGACTCGACTACACTATATTTGATGAGTTAAGTCGATTTTTAGCATCGGAGTTAGTGAGTAGTTCGCGATCTCCTTCAGATGGTTGTCTTGCAGTTGCATCACTGCAACCCAGTCGTCTTCCTGCATGCCAATTATATTTATGCCTATACCGGCTTTCTACTTCCAGGGATCTCCCTGTTGGATTTCGGCTAAGTGCGTCCGCGTGCAACATTTGAGGAGCCGGTCTATACTCTAAGTCGAAGTCAAAGTCTTGTATCTTTAACCACCACCTAGCTATCCTTGGAACTAGATCTCTTTTATTTTGTGTTAACTTGAGAGAGTTGCAATTCGTGAATATAGTAAACTTTTTACCTAACAAATAATACCGGAATCGTTGTAAACTTTCTACAACTGCCAGAGCTTCTAGTTCGTAACTATGATATTTCTTCTCCAAGTTTGTCGTTGCTCGACTGAAGAATGACACTGCTTTCTTCTCACCTTGTTCTTCGACTTGAATTAGAACACCAGCGAGACCTGAAGTGCAAGCATCAGTGTGAAGTTGATGTTTTCTCAAAGGATTGTATATAGTAAATGTTGACAATTTCTCCTTTAGTTGGTCAAATGTTGACTGTTCTACTGGTGTCTAAGTAAAGACAGCGCCCTTCTTCAACAGAGCATTGAGAGGTGCGGCTATTACAGAATATTTGGGGACGAAGCGCCGAAAGTACCCAGACAAACCAAGGAACTTCTTGACGTACTTAGCTTCGCAGGGAACTGGAAATGATTTAACTGCTTCTGTTTTGCAGTTTCCCGGTCTTATGCCTACGGCACTAATCTCATGTCCTAAATAGGTTATGGTGTTAGAACAAAACCTGCATTTGCTTAGATTAAGTGTTAGCTTGGCTTCCCTTAGTAGTTCCAACAAATTCTGAAAGGACATCAGAACGGTCCTTATGTCTTCTCCGAACACAACGATGTCGTTCATATATATGGATACATTGCGGTGGGATAACTTTCGCGTGATTGAACTCATTAAACGAAGAAAGATGGCTGGCGCGTTTGTTAATCCAAAGGGGACCCTTTTGTATTGGTATTGGCCTCGTGGAGTTACAAATGCAGTTAAATGCCTCGAATTTTTATCCACCGGAATTTGATGATACCCGCTTAATAAGTCCAATATGATGACGCGGGTTACATCGACCTTACCGTTAACGCAAACCAACACCAACCACACTCTACCAGTAAATTGGTCAGCATAAGCACAATGTAAATCGGATCCAATTGAGTTCATCAGAATATTGTAAGACTAAGTTCATTCGGGTTCAATCGAATTCCACCGCAATGAATTGTGTCAATAATGATGACTAACATTTTTGCAATACCTTTAATCCAAATATGTAATTTTATATTCAATTAAATTCATCAGAATATTGTAAGACTAAGTTTATTCGGGTGCAATTAAATTCCACCGCAATGAACTGTGCCAATAATGATGACCAACATTTTCGCAATACCTTTAATCCAAACATGTAATGTTATACTATATTCAATGAATGCAATACGAAAAATTAAATAACTTGTAATCAGAAAAATTTGTAAACGATTAGTCTAAGTTTAGATTCGGAATAAAGCACAACATTTTCGTTCAAAAACAAATCGTGTTCGTGTTTTTTTTGGAATGATCCCGAAGGACATCCATAATTCGCGCTGACCATTGAGTTTATTAGTTCTTCTATATTGGGCATTGGGAAGTTTTCTCGGACCGTTATCGAGTTAAGTTGCCTGTAGTCAACCACCATTCTACATGTTCCTTTTTTCTTTTTGACTAATAATGCAGGACTAGCATACTCGAAATTGGACTCTTCAATGATATCGTGTTGTAGACTATGGAGGATAGGTGTTATACTTCATTATAGGCTACTCGATAGGGTTTGTAACGGTTTATTTTTTTCCCTAAGGGTGATTGTCATTGTGACTAGGTTCTTTTTACCGAGTTATTTGAGGTTGAGAGCTACGCAGTCCCTGTATTTGTTAAAGATGTTGATTAGATTTGTCTTGTCGGAGTCTATATATGGAAAATTGCCTAATTTAATATCGTTCAACCCGATTTCTGAATAACACGCGATATTTACTTTGTCTGGGCGTGTTGTCACTTTTTGCTGTCAGAAGTTCAAAGTTAGTGTATTATCATCCGCGTTTTTTATTAGGAGACTACCATATGTTTTGATTAGATATACTTTAGGAAAGTCGAGAAAATTTCGCCCTAGGATCATAGAAACGTCTTGCGCGGAGTTATCTACTACTAGTATTTCCGTTGGCATTGTAATTTCACCTGCACATATATTTTTAGTCATTTTCCCTACTGCCTTAGCTGAACCCTGCCCAAACCCATTCAATTTAATTTGACATGGCTGCATTTGCCAGTCATTTTTGATAACATCGGCTATAGTGAGCGTTGTACAGTCGCTTCCGAGGTCTAAAAATGCTTTAATGGCCTTACTGTCTACATTAATGACTTTCAAAAGTCCGCTGTCGTCCCCGGATTTAAGAACGCGACGCATGTTTCGGGCTGATTCGTTTAAATGACTGGGTGTATTGAAGGGAGTACGACGACGTTCCACCTTTCAGTCATAGGCTATATGTCCTAGCTTGTTACAGTTATAACATTTCGTATTTGAGTAATCGTAATTTTCTTTACGGAAGTTGCTGGCTCTGTTGGAACTTTTGGAGAAAGTTTGTCTGAACTGGTAAGGGGCAATTGATTTTAGAATTGGTCGCGAGAGAATGTTGTGTCTGCGTTTGAATTTATCACGGACCTCATGTTGTGTTTCGACCATATTATATGTTTTTATTTCCTAAAGGAGTTCCTTGATGTTATTACAACTACTTGAAGTTAAGTGTCGTCGCAACTCTCGATCTCGCAACCCTGAGATAACGTATTTAATAATTGCTCCGTCGCCAAAATGAGCTCTTTTTGCAGTATCTACTATGTCGTATACTAATCTCGCTTTAAATTCGTCCCACCCAGTTAAATAAGTTTGATTAATAGAGAACCACTTACGTGCTCCTTCCTCGAGGCGCAGAGATGCATACAAGAATGTTGCACGATCGTCCCAATTATAGAGATGGTGAGCGTTGTCGATGATTTCAACCCACTGCGAAAGGGGCGAAAACGTATATACCGACTTCTTTCTCTAAAGCTCAAAGCGTTTCTTTGTATTTTACTTCAACTATGTATTCATAGTTACACATTTAAATATAATTTCGTCTGTAGTGGTTGTTTGCACAGACGAGATCGTGCACGTTTCCCCCAATCATACATGACCACAATAATAATACAGAGGCAGAGTGAGATAGCGAGACTACCAACGTCAAAAAGCGAGACACGTTCGTAATTTGATACTCTTCTTTTTTTGCAACTCACCAACGTATTATACGCAGCACTTACAGTTTAAATTTCTGATTTATTTCTCAAAACTACAATACACCACACTGTGAGGCACGGGCGATCCCAATTCTGAAGTTATAAACAGAAAAGATAAAAGAAACATTTTAAAAGAAAATTATCTAAAACAACCAAGCAGTTAACTCGGACATATGTCTATCGTTGTTGCGTACTGATATTGAACTCAACAACATCTAACACCCCACTCATATGCCCGAGCTACCATTTTTCCGTTTTCTAGCACTACTAAAGTACTAGTACTAAGGGGTAGGTTATACTTTTCTTTTCTCGGTTTACACAATCATTTAAATATGGAAGAAAAGAAGACGTTATTAAGTGTTATAGAAAAATATAGCCAAATATTTTACACAGGAAACCAATATCTAAGTTTTACAAACCAGGTATTCCAGTGTATTCGAAGACGTACCGCTCTCCGTTTATACACAGGGAGGAGGAAAAAACACAAATCGACAAACTGTTCAGAGAAGGCATCATACGACTAAGTCACTCACCTTAGTCATCTCCCATCTGGAGAGTGTCCAACAAATTTAATATCGGGATTCCACCAGATAGAAGTTGATCCGGATGTTGTGAAGAAAACAGCTTTCGATTACGTTCGTATGCCATTCGGCCTAAAAAATGGGCTGGCCAATTTCCAGCTAGTCATGGAGGTTACATATCTCAAACCCTATCAGAACTCCTCCATATTTTTCATTCTGGAGTAGTATAACATTTTTTGTACGTCTTTTTCTTTCCTTTTGATTTCCCACGGATATCAAGTATGTATAGTTTTTTTCTCCTTAGCTTTCATATTCGTAATGCACACGCTGTAACTGAACCCTCAATCCTTAAATTTAATAAAATTATTTCTCACCGTTAAAAACCTGAGGTATCAAGATAGAAGCAATTTAGGAAATAAGCGAATAATGTGTAAGTTAGTCCGTAAGTGATCGTTGAATAAAGCACTCGTCTTGTTTGCCGAAAGTAAAAAGTTGTTTTTTTTTTTGTATCCCGGTCATGGTGATTAAATCTAAGTGGCGCAGTCGGTAGGATTCTTTTAATAATTGAAGAACCATAGAGAACGAAACTAAATCGGGAGTTAACCTAAAATTGACGTCGGTCTCATAAAAGTGAATGTAAAACCAGTGACTCCAGTGTAAAAAGTCAAGTATAAATTGACGTAAGACCTAGATACAAAAAAAGGTAAATCAGTGATTCTTGTGTACCACGTCAAGTGCAAATTGACGTAGGACCCAAATAAGTGACTTCAAAATTAAGAAAAACACATTGCATTTTGGCAAAAACAAATCAAGGAAGAAATGAACGAGCAACTAGCGGGCCGATTAACAGCTGTATTAGAGGCGTCAGCAGTTCAAAATAGTGCGCCGAGGCCAAGCAGAGCGGTTCTGCAATATCAAAGTATTCGATGCCGATAGCGATATGCTAACACAATACCATCGTGGATACGCATATGAACGCAGTTGAGGCACCATTGAGAGGAGAATTATTGCAAGCAATATATCTATATAATGCAAAAATTGTGGGCAGAGCGAAGGAGCTGCTGATATTCAACCCAACAGAAGGATGGACAACAGCGAGGGAACTCTGGAAACAACACTTCCGACCAGACTGTAACTACAAAAATATCTCAAGGAAGATTAGTAACTTAAAAGTAAGTTCCATTTATGATTTAAATTTAAGAATTCAAGATTTAGTAAAAGATGTACTAATCATTTGCAACTTATGAGTCAAATACTCAAGAAACAAAACAAACATTTTATGTACTCTTAGTGAACCGTATAAAACAAGTAGTATCAGGGAATTTATCAAGAGATATTAAAGATGAATTTGGCATACACAAAATCAAAGAAATTTTATGTTAGTATGTAGGGTATGATAGCGACAATTTAGAAAAGGAATTTGTAACCCACGAGAAGAGGAGTATATCACATTCTAGTAACAATTATCAGAATAATAGCAATTTCGGGGGGACAGTCAAAATTATCAAGGGCTATATTCAGGGCAATACAGACATAATAACCACTACCAACAAACGTCAGGACTATTTCGACAGAATAACAATTTTCAACAGATACAAAACACATCCAATAACCACAACCAACAAACGTCAGGACGACACCGACAAAATAAAAATTTTCAAAACGGACAATATGGACACAACAATCCGTCTTTAAACAATCAGGTCAGAGTAGGAACGCCCGTCAACAACCAGAACCTATTGAGGTTGGATTAATAACTCAGAATAATGAGGCTAATATTCGTGAAGAAGAGATACACAATATAGAACCCGAGTTTTTTCTAAACTAAGCCTCGGAGATAAAATTTGTTTAGACCTAACCATCAGCGGAAAGAAATATAAGGAATAAATTGACACGGGATTAACTATAAGTATCATAAATTCTAACTCAGACGATTGTAGGAAATTCAAAGTATTTGAGGAAATTAACGTGAGGCTCCAAACCATCAATAATATCACAACAGAAATAATAGACAGAATAGTAACTGATATACCTGAAGAATTTAATTATAGTTCAAGAGGGACCACAAGGTGGTATAAAAGGGATTTAGGGAATAAACCATATGATATTCTTCTAGGAATGGATTTGTTAAGTAAAATTGTTAAGACCCTTGATTTTGACAATAAACTGTTCACACTGAAAAATATCACAAAAATTCCACTATATTCCAATAAAGCCGAAGAAACTTTTGATTGCTTTGAACTTAAGGGAGACGGAAGGGAAGTAGATTCGAGCCACTTCAATAAAGAGGAAAGGGATGCAAATATTGTTAGGATAATTTGAACATTTAATATATCGAGAGGGTGATCAATTAACCAACACCGACTCAACGATGTATGAAATAAAAACAACAGTCGATCAACCCATTAAGGCTAAACTCTATCGGTTACCTCCGAAGCACGAGAAGGAAGTTAGAAGGCAGGTAAAAGAAATGAAGGAACAGGGATTAATTAAAAAATCTAGTAGCAGATATGCGTCACCTATTGTGAGAGTCGCTAAAAAAATTGATAATTCAAGGCAACAGAAATTTCGTCTCTGTGTAGACTATCGAAAATGAAATTAAATTACAATCGATAACAGGTATCCTTCACCGAACATCATTAGTATATTGGGAAGAGCCCAGTACTTTTCGTCGATCGATCTCGCAAAGGGCTTTCAAGAAAATAAAGGTTCACCCCGTCGATGTAGCGAAAACTGCATTTGTAACACCTATGAATTATCTTAGAATGAATTTTTGGGTTAAAAAACGCGCTGGCAACCTTTCACAGATTGATGAATGATATACTGAGATACAATTTAAATAAAATTTGTTTTGTCTATCTAGACGACATTTGAATTTTTTCAACTAGCTTGAAAGAACATTTGCAATCATTAAAAGTGATTTTTAAAAACTTACGGAAAATATTTTAAAAATTCTACTTCTACGAGTATAGGAAATTCGTTAAAGATTACTCAAAGATAGCTCACCCAATGATTAAGTACCTAGAAAAAGATAGAAAGATTAACGTTAGTGACCCTGAATAAATTCAAGCATTCGAAACACTCAAATTAGCAGGCACCCACACTAAAATTTCCTAACTTTGAAAAGTCATTCACATTGTTCACGGATGCAAGTAATTACGTAGTAGGGGCAGTATTAACATAAGACAAACAACCAGTATGTTACGCGTAGAAATCTTTAAACATATCATGAATTTAATAAAATACAGCAGTTATTAATATAACTTTTTAGCTATGATAAGCAAATAAAATTCATTAAGGCAACTTTAAGGGCAAGGGAAATGAAAAGCACCCAATACTCGTAGGACTATACCACACGGAAGAGAGTTTACACAGTAGTGTGATAGAGACTACTACCTCATTTAGTAAAAGAATCAAAATTTATAAATAACTGTAAAACCTGTACAGAGACAAAATAACCCAATTAGACCCAAATACAATATTAGCGAAACACCTAAAAGACCGAACGACATACTGCACATGGACATCTACTATTTTATGAAACAACCATTATTGACATTGATTGACAAACTAACGAAAAAAGCAGACGAATACCATGAGTATCTACCTAACAGAAACTGGCAGAACAAAATTGAGGCTCTAGAAGAACACTTTTTAAAATTTGGAAATTTGGCAAACCTAGGAAAATCATAACTGATAACGAATTTAAGGCGGACAACTTTAAGGAATTCCTACAAAAAGAAGAAGTCGAACTTCATTTTATGAAACCAAATACTCATACGGGCAATAGCGAGGTATCACTCCACCCTTGAAATGACGCCTGAGGAGGCAATGTTCGCGGATTTAGCAATGTTAGTTAGAAAAATAGAGACACAAAAAGGGAAACGAACAGAAAAGTTATATCAGAACAGGAAATATTATGTAGAAAAATGAAAAGCCATACCGATTAAAAGTTATAAGCGAAACTATTACAAGAATGAGCCTAGGTATAGGTTAAAAGAAATGGATAGGGAATACCCAACAAACATTAAAAGACCCCGTTTATTTGCAGGTAATGGCGTTAGCATTTCTCGTACTGGACAATGGAAACACCAAAATTCACTTAGGACAAACATAAATAATTAAGCACACAAAAACGATACTTCATATGTATTGTAAAATGTGTAGACTTAAGACTAACTCTCAATTCCATACAAGAAAGTATTCAAAAATTGCTAATAGGTGACAATTTGATAATAAGGAATCGCATAGAAAGTATTCAAGCAAAGATAAAGGCAATAGAACCAAAGAAAACGACAAGACAGAAGCGAGGACTTATAAAACGACACAAAAATGGTAATTCGGGACTATGGATGACAACGACAGACAATAAATAATGCATATGAGAATAATAGAAGAAAACGACAGTAACGCAATATACAACTTAAACAAATAGATTGAAATCAACTCACATTTTGACGACTCGATTACTAATCTTAGGAACATTTCAGATACAGATAGGAAACAAATAACTCAGGCATATACAGAATTAACAGAAAATAAAAAGCGTATTATTCAACAACAATTAAGAACTGATCAAAATTAAGAATCCTAGAAGAAAAGCTCAACCAAATATTTGACAGCATAGTACTAGTTAAGCAAGGTCGTGTACATCCGAGCATGATGACAGCAACAGAAATAAAAGAAACGGGATTAGACCTATATAAGTTAAAGAACGTAAAGGTATGATTGTTAAAATACGACAAAGTTAGACTAATAACAGCAATAAAAATACCACATATGTACCTACAAACTTGTTGATTTTAAGCTCATAACAGCAATACCCACAGAAACTAATGAGGAAATAACTATAGAAGACCAATATGTCATAGAAATTAAGCAAACTAAATATAAATACGATGGTAAGACTTTGTATGAAAATGAATTATTACCAATTAAGAATTGTATTATAAATAATACTTGTAAATTAAGAGAAAATAAAGTAGTTGAAATAAAGGCACTAGATGATTATACTGCAATTTGCAAAAATATGAGTAATGCAGAATTAATAAATCATTTTGGTGATCGAAAAATAAAGTTCAATGGAAACTATTTGGTTATAATCAATAACTGTTCAATTCAAATATTAAACCAAACCTTTAGTGACACAAATATGCAGTTTGTTGACGACATAAAATACAACTTTACTAAGCATTTACGTTTTGATGAGATTGTACTCAAAAATTTTTTTGATTTATAATAGAAAACATTAAAATACTTAAATTTCACAAGAATGTCAATTATGTAAATATATTGCTAGCTCAGCTTTGGTTTTAATTTTCGCGATATTAATTTTTATCATATCAAGAAGAAATAAAAAATTAAAAGTTTCAATTAAAAATAAAATTCAGGAAAATTTTAAAATTAAGGGGGGAGAGGTTACATATCCCAAACCCTATCAGAACTCTTACATCTTTTCCATTCTGGAGTAGTATTACATTTTTTGTTCATCCTTTACTTTTTCTCCTTACCTTTCATATTCGTAATGCTAAAATGTTAAAAAGCTGAGGTAGCAGATAGATGTAATTTAAGAAATACGCCAATAATGTGTAAGTTAGTCCGTAAGTGATCGTTGAATAAAGCACTCGTTTTGTTTGCCGAAAGTAAAAAGTTGTTTTTTTTTTATCCCGGTCGTGGTGATCAAATCTAAGTTGGATAACGTACTCAAAGAGCTTAAAGAGAAAACGTACCTGGTGTACAGTTATAATTAGTAGCGAAAGAGTTTACAAAAAAAAAAATCAACTTTAGAAATAGAAAACAAATCTATTCGGTTTATTGTATAAAAGCTATGTGCTTCTGAACAGGAAAGTCTGTTTTGATTCTTAAAGCTACTCCTACTTAAAAAGAAACTGCTATGATAAGTGAGTGTAATGCATGCGCGTATTTGATATTAAATATCATTAGTTAGGTTTCGAAAAGCATTCCTTATTGTAAGGAAAATGCTGCAAACTGCATTCGCCCTTATTAGGAATTATATATTTAATGCAATGAAACTAAAATATTACTGCTGATACTGCAAGTGACTGGGTGAAGGTACGCTTACCTTAACTGTATATGGATGCAGTCTCCGTCTCGCTCGCGCTGCGTGACTTTCACTGCGGCTGATTTTTTTTTCCTCGGCTTTTTTTCTAACTCATATACTCAAAAGAGTTTATCTCCTTTTCCTTTAGACCGCGTGATATTGTACTTACATACGTACATATAGTGTTTTTCCTCGTGTCTGCTTGGCCGGTCTCCCCCTCTGCATGACATGAAGGGAAACCGGTTCAGTGGGTTGTCTTCCGAGACACCCCTTAACACGCCTTCCCATCCACCTAAACGTTTAAAATTAATTAATTAATATGAATATCCGAATCTACCCAGTAATATAAGTCACAAAAATCCCAAATTTATATTGATTTCGCCCAAGGATTATACTAAACCCCTCACAAGTGTGAGTATTTTTGTTTTGAGAAAGGCTATAGACGCAATTAGCAAAGAGTACGAAAGTGTTGCCCAACTTCGAGATGACAATATACTTATCCTAACATAAAATTAAAAGTAAAGAAGTTCATTGCTGTCTCCAACCTTGGTATGTATGTAAATTAAATGACATATGTAAATTAAATGAAAAAGTTGAGACATTCTGTATTTTACTTACAAATGTAATAAAATAATTTTGAATGCCATTCATAAAAAAAATTAATTAAAAAAAAGAAGTAATATTACAAACAAGAATGAGAGAGAAATTAAATTGATTCACAAATAAAAATCAAAAAACCCTCAAAAAAAAAGAAAAGAATGAAAACAACAACCAGAGTTAAATCAGAATGTCGAAAGTAATCTATTCTAAACTAGCGTAATTTAAGTTGAAAAGCCAAATTTTGACCCTTTTTAAAAACATTCCAGATGTTGATATTAACCTGATCGACTGCGGTAATTTATTAAATTGGCGAAATGCCAATGCAGAATAAAAATTACGGTAAGCGGTAGTACGAGCAAAAGGAACAGATACCATATAAGAAAGTTTCCACGTAAATTGTAATTTTAAATTAATCGAAAACAACGATTACCAGATTTCATAAAGAATGACTTCAATACTTTAAAACAATACAGATGACGAACAGAAAGGATTTTTAGGTCACAAAACAAAGGAAAACTGGGGCATCTGACAGGTTTACGACATAAATTCCTTAATATATGCTTTTGTAAAACTAAAAGATGTTGTATTTTGTTATGATACGTACTTCCCCAAGAAGTAATTCCATATTGCATTCCATACAGTTAAGTTCCATGAAAGTCTCAACTCTTTCAGAGGCATACATAGTTTACGCACCATGTCTTATCAATATTCCCGAACTCGAAATTGTCTCTGAAATGAGCTCACAGGGTATTATCGAAATGTACAAATTGTCAAAGCAATTTGAAGGCCTCATGCTCTTCATTTTCGATTTATATCAACCTCGAAATTCAGTGGAAATACACAGCCAAAGTGAACGAATACATTCCTAATCCAATACAACACGAATACTGCCAATAACCCGGGCACAAAATACAGAGATGCAACAAAAGCCCAGCAAGCGAAAATTGTAATCACCCACCTCATGCTCTCTCAAGCTGCACACGTACCATGCGCGCCAATTGTCTTATTTCGACCCATACCTCTTCCGACACTGACTGTCCGAAAAATAAACAAAACAAAGAAATCCTAACAATAAAAACCGGGAACAAGTGCAGCACAATCCAACAAGCTATATAAACCAACACTATATCCTCTGAAAAGCTTGCTCAAAACAAACAAGTTACCGAAAGTACAAAATCAACAGAAATAGTTTCTCTCCCTCAAACCTCCACCTCCAATTTTCTTTCAACTGAAGCTGCAACTATGCAAACCGAACCACAAATAGTTCTCCCCTCTCCCACTCTAGCCCCTAACAACACTTCTGCAATTAAGCAAAACAAATCACGCAAACTACGTCAAACACGACTCTCTCCTACTCCAACAACAGAATCACTATCTTATGGACATCTCTGATACAGATGACAATTTTTAAGTTGAACAAGACTCCAAAATTAATGTCGGTGTTTGCACTGGCAGGGGGAGAGCGGGGCCATTGCAAACACTGACAACTAATGCTGATCAACTCACACACTTCAAATCACATACACTATATTATTATCATGCCTAAAACTCTGCACTCAGCTATCCTTCTTCTCCTGCCCGGACGATGGGTTTTCACGATGTTTAACTTTACGTTTCCATGTACCACTAAACTATCTGGTGGTGTTAGCGGTAAACAGGTAGCTGAGAGAAAACAATGCCACTGAGGGAAAACAATGCCTTCCAATATGTTAACTTAATATATTTAATTATATTACTTATAAGATTAACTCTACTGCCATTATGATGTTAAAAACGGTACAGTGGAATATCAACGGCTACGTCAATAACTACCACGAATTACAGATACTAATCAATGAACTTCATCGTTCGGTCATATCACTACAAGAAACACATATAATAAACAATTTTTAACCCTATTGTTGTCTCAAGCATTACAAACCTTTTTTCATAATCTAAGGCACAGTAAATCAGCTAAGCAATGCACGTGTTAGTAGACCATAAATAAATTACACTCGTAATACCCCAACTTTATTAATAGGTGACTTTAACGCCCGGAGCCTAATTTGGGGTTCTACCTGCACTATCCGCCGTGGAAAAATTATTGAACAGTTTATAAGTAACTCTGGCTTAGCCATTTTAAATGATGGTTCTCCCGCTCACTTTTCGAACGCAAAATTTTGAAAAGCCAAAATTGAAAGCTTCCAAAAATGTACCTCTAATATTAAACCAAATGCTTATTCGAAGAAACTATGGCCAGCCTCACTGGCTTTTAATATCAGCCCATAGCTTAGTTATAAACCTCCCTTAAAAAAAAAAAATATTAAAACACCATCTCAGGACCTATCTTCACCACTCAAAATTGCAAAATTTTTTGCCAGTACCTTGGCAAACCTCTCAGACGACTCAAACTTTCATTCAGAATTTCTTCTTGAAAAAGGAGACTTGAAAAAGGATCTCCAACTTACACCACCGATCGATCGGCTGAGTTAATTAAAACTCCTATTAACAGAATCGAGTTTGAAAGTTGTCTCAGCTCGACCAAGGGAAAATCACCAGGATTTGGCCGAATATCTTACATTATGCTTAAAAACATCTCCACTTTATTATGAAAACGTCTTATTAACTTGTACAACCACATTTTTGAACGTGGACTCATACCCCAAACGTGGAAGACTGCGAGCATACAAGTAGTCCCTCTGCCTAAACCAAATAAAGACCTCACCGAAATATCCGGATATCACCCAATATCTCTCCTGTCGTGCGTAGGTAGCAAAACTTTTGGAAAAAATCATATCCAGACCGTTATATTGGCTCATCATTGGAGTTGCCTTTTGCCTGCCGTCGTGCGAACATGCGCCAAATCAAGTTAGTGAAGTGCAGTGGAAAAAAAAAATAAATAATTAAAAAAAAAAATAAACAATTCAGGGCCGGTGTATCCCATCCTTTCATCCCTACTCACTGTTGCGCTTCTTCGTTATCGCAATTGGAGCATGTGCTATACATATACATATGTACACACTTCCAGTTGCCGTTTGCTAATAGGAGTCGTAAATATTTAAGTATCACTTATACACCTAAGTAATACTTAACGGGTTGCACGAAATACAAAGTCTTAAATGTCAGTAAGGTAAACTTAAATTAAGCTACAGAAATAGTAGATCATTAAATTTTTTTTATTATTATTATTTTAAAAAGTTGCATTTCAAATTCAGTTTTTTTTTGTCAATTGAAATAATTCGATTGCGCCGATAAACCAACTATTTGTGGCTCTACGCTTCTTTGCGATTGGGAGTAATCTTTTAAGCATTGCTGATTTTGGAGGAATGCATGTTTCCACAGTTGCAAGAATCGTTTTGAGAATCTCAACGTGAATAGCTACCCTCTTAAAAAAAATATATTAAACTTTCCATCACATCAGCTGAAATTTCAAGAACAAAAAGACAATTCTGATATAGCTTCTTTCCCATCTGTAATTGGCGCAGTGGATGGAGCTCATATTTAAATTCAATCGCCTGGTATAACATAACACAACGATTTGGCTCTTTTTAAATTGATTAATTTTAACTTGTATTAGGTGGATCAGTTCCAGAAGTCTTCCGGAATACGAAAGGCTACTTTTGAATTAAAGTTCAGACGACGTCGACGATTCATGACTGAAAATAGTTTTTCAGCAATAGTAGATTGAAAAATATTTTAGAAATACAAAATTACGCTGATTCTGTTATTTTATGTATTTTTTTTTTGTTTTGCTTTTATTTCATACTTTTACAATAGTAACAAGATTTTAGGTGATTCAACACGACATCGTTAAACACAGGGCTGCAAAAACGTAGGAACTTAGTAAATAATTATTTTGGAAGGTACTATAATAAAATTTTTCAGATTTTATTAAATACATAACATTAAAAAATAAAATAAAAAATACATATATTACTCGTAAAAGGATTGGCAATTAAATATTAATGACATTTCCGATGTCTTTCAAAATACTACAGGTTTCGCCTATGTTAGTATAGTTAGTTTTAATTTTCGCTAAAATCACAGCCTTTATTTCAATGTCCAATTCTAACGACCTCTTACACAACTCATGCTCGACGGAATCCGTATATTTTTGAATGTATTCTTCTTTCAGAGTTTCATACTGAAGCTTTGCTAACTCAATTTTAATTTGGGAGAGCTCTGAATATTGTTCAGTAATTTGGATAAAGTTGAAGCCACTGGTCTTCGCCTGCCAGACCATTTCTATGTATTTTCGGAGTCAGAAACACATGGATCATTAAAGTCCGTTTCCTCATATTGTTTTCTAAAGCCTTTCGACATAACGTTAGATGTTTCTGGTGTTTACTTGTCAGACGAGCAAAGTTTTGACGTACTGTCATTGGGCGGCTTCATTTTTAGCTTTGCATGAAATGGCATCTTGAACTGAGCAGGTTTATAACTTCCCCAATCTACTGGCGGCTCATCCGCTGTATTTTGAAACAAATACATACAAATTTTGGGATTACTATTTGTTGAACAGTCTATGTCTATATCGCATCGATACTTAAATTTTCTAAAGCAGTATCTTGATTACCTTCAATTGCATCACTATCAAAGTCGTTGATCAAACCATATACAGTCTTTGAATCCATTATCGAAACGGCTAGCTCAAAATTGGTATCCTGTACTTAGTATAGCTGACCGCTGCCAGTTTGCAAAGAACAAAATTTTTCAGTGGCAGCTTCTTTTCTTACGTCTTTTTTAAAATTTACGTAACACTTTTTAAGTGCATCTGTACTACGGCTGCATGTGGCTCCTGACTGCAAATTGAAATTGGTGGTAATCCTACTCCAAGCTTGTTCTTTTTCCTTCCACGTCGCGCCATCAGTTTTTTTATTCTCCAGAACATTTTTTTCATTATATACACATAGCAGATGTATTTTTTTTTTCCAAATTATTCTTACAAGTGCACAATTACTTTGTTTTTGAAAAGGTAACGGTACAAAATGAAATTTTGCCTGCACCGTTGTGAACAAATTTGACAGTTGTGATTGCTGAGAAGTTACCACCCTGGCTTCTACCTAAATCTTCTACCATCACAGACCTAGCTGCACTTCCGAAAAACTCAACTGATCACAGGACCTACCGACAATTGTTCAATGACATAAAACACCAACACCCTAATTGGAACATAATGTTCACAGATGGGTCTAAAAGCGAAGAAGGAACAGCATTTGCGGTCGTTGATGCGGAAGGACACATTCAACGCAAGGGTCTTGTACCAGACTTCTGTTCCATATTCACAGCCGAAGCCATTGCAATCCTGAAAGCTACAGAAACTGCACGTAGCAATAAAACTCTCATCTGCACATCTGTGCTTTAATTGTCTATCCACAATTAAAGCGGTCCTAAACATCAACAGCAAAAACCCGATCATTGCCAACATAAGGCACAAACTAACTGTCAATAAGAAAATCAAGCTTATCCCAAGCCACATCGGTATCGAGGGTAATGAAGCAGCAGATGCTGCTGCAAGACTCGCCACCAAAGAACCCCTTACCTCTTTCTTCGTCGACAACAAAGATTACATCGGAAGGAAAATCAGAAACTTACTGCACGAAAAAAGGAGTAGCGAGTGGAATAATTATATCCATCATTACTCCTCCATCAACCCCAAAGGAGAACGTGCCATCTACCCAACAAAACAAACAAAAAACATGATCAAATGCTTCACACGACTACGCCTTGGGCACACAAATATTACAAACAACCATCTCATCACCAAAAACAGCCCACCCAATTGCCATATCTGCGAGACGAACGTCATACTAACCATCCAACATCTAATACATGATTGCCCAACAATAACATCTACTTCAAGAAAACTGTTTCAAAATAATAGTTTCAGCCAAATTCTCTCATTACCATCAGAGTCCAACATAAGTAGAGTATACAAATTACTTAAGATTTTTAACTTAGAAAATAGAATATAAAATTTGTTCATTAAAACTGGCCGAAAGCTCTGGTAGCTAGTGCCTTAATTATGTAACCTTATCTTGTAATTTATTTACATTTTAATAAATAATAATAATAATAATAACAATTGCACGGATTGAGGATCACGCGATGCACTTGCACTCACACACACATCAGCGCACCCGCTCCTACACTGTGATGACACATACGCACACTCTCCTGCACTGCGTAGGTGTAATCGGATGCTGGTGTGAGTAACTGCAGATGCACTTCGAAACAAGCGATTCTCTTTCATTTGGATTTTGGTCGCAGCAGGCATTACAAGGTTGTAAGATATCCATTTCAATTTCTAAGTTTTTTTTGGAATCATCACAGTTCTTCGTCGATTAATTCCTCGTATTATGGAGAGTATGGAGAGTGCAAAAAACCATACCATTCGACCCCCACTTGCACTGGATTAACAAAGCAAAAACTTGGAGAGATCCTGAAGGACAAATTGATATGGTTTTGTGCCAAGTGCAAATCCTCCAGGGATCGTCGTCGCAGCAGCATTATCCCTCAACGAATGCAACAGTCCAACAATTCTACAACTTCAAGCAATAGCCCGGCGAAAAACGTACGTACCACATTTACAGATAATATTACTAACAAAGAATTATGCGAAAAAATTGATCAAATTTTAAGTAATCAAAAAATTATTGAAACGGAACTTTGCATTATAAAGAAAACCGTACAAGATTACAAAAATTTAACTAATACATTGATAGAAGAAAACACAACACTCCAAAATGAAATCGCACTGATCAGAGAAGAATTTGAAGCTTTTAAAAACAAAAATGAAAAACAGAAACAATCACTATTAAGCCACCAACTTTGTTTATCGGGTATCCAAAAATGCGAAAACGAAAATTTGAAAGATGTTGTTGTAAAAATGGCAGCTTATCTTAACACCGAAATCAAAACAACCGACATTAAGGAGGCTTATCGATTCAAAAATTCTCTACAGAACGACCGAAATGAAATAGTCCAAATAGAAAAGATCGCAATAGAATTCAAAGAAAAATGCACACGCGACAAAATAATTAAAGCTTACCGAGCAGCAAACCGAGAAAAAAAGTATGTTGACAATAACACAATATTCAAAAACAATAATAAAGAACCAATTTACATGGAAGAACGTTTGACTAGACATAACAGCTATGCGTTTAAAAAAGCGAGAGATTTAAAGAGAGATGGCAAAATAGCGTTTGCGTGGGTCACCGATGGAAGAGTGCTGGTTCGACGCACTCCTACCAGCAAAATCCAACAAATACATAACATTACATCACTTGAAAATGTCATGTAATCATAACACAATATTCCACCCACGTAATACATTTAATGACGACATCAGAATGATAACATTTGATTCCACAACAATAAAACTGTTATATGTCAATGCTCGCTCTCTGAGAAATAAAATTGACGAAATGGAAATACTGTTGCGTCAAATCAGCTGTGAAATTGACATTATCTGTGTGAGTGAAACATGGCTCACTGAGTATGATCAGCGATTCTATAACATATCAGATGATGAAAAAATTTGTTCTTGTCGACCTGCAAAACAAGGTGGTGGTTGTGCGATCTTTGTCAACAATAAACATGAACACGTCCAAATACTTAATAGAAGTGATGACGAAGATAGCATATGTTGTGTGAAAATAAAAACGAAACATTCGATATTGCAAGTTGTCTGTGTTTACAGAAGTCTATTGAAGGTGTTGCCAATCAAAGAAAAGTTTTTAAGAAATTTGGAAGAATGTTTACAAAAAACATCGAAGCACAACACTTTCATAATTGGTGACTTCAACTTAAACGTCTTTAACCAGAATGATATGTTTACAACAAAATACTTAAACACCCTGCGAATGAATGGTTTTTATCTATGTAACAAAACAATTTCAAGCAGATTAGAAAGCAACATCGATCACTTTTTCACAAACAACCCTCTACTTAAAATCCATTCCCATTTCTTTAAGATTGACTACTTCGATCACAATGTGATTATATCTGAGATTAAGGAACCAGAATTGATAGATGTCCCAAAAAAGCAACAAGGAAATAAAATCAGAACTCTGAATTACGCCAAACTAAATAGGATTATAAATCAGGAGCCAATTAAACTAAATACAACTACCTCCTGCAAAAACATGTATGACTTTTTCATTGCCAATCTCACGAGCAAGATAAATAAAGCGACCAAAATGATTAAGCATAAAGACCACACACCGTCGACCCCCTGGTTGGACGACAACCTTAAACAAGTTGGACACACCAAAAACTTCTGGTATACAAGCTTCGCAAGGATCCCCATAACGAACTATCGAAATTATTTTACAAAGTTAAAAAGAAATAAAAAACAAAACTACTTTCATAAACAATTTGCAGAAAACTTACACAACACCAGTAAAACTTGGGAATGCATCAATAAAATTTTATATAACAAAACCAAAAACTTTGATAATTGCGCCCTACTGAGAAACTGTTCGGATACAGAAAAAATTAATAAAATATCCGAAATAAATGTTCATTTTTCAAATAGTGGGAAAAATATTGCGACCACATGTACAAACAGAAACATTTTCCATGCTGAGCAAACAGGTGTAGAAAACTTCAAATTTCGCCCAGTACAACCTCTGGAGATACAAAATATTATAAAAAACCTCAAACCTTCGAAATCGAAAGATAAAGATGGATTATCATCTCACCTCATCAAACAACTTTGTGAAGAACTACACAAGCCAATTACCCAGATTATAAACCAATCGCTTGTCGAAGGATATATTCCTGAACCGCTCAAAATTGGAAGAATAATACCAATCTTCAAAGGAGGAGAAGCAAGTGATCTTAACAACTACCGTCCTATATCGATTCTTCCTGTAATCTCAAAAATACTAGAAAAAATAGTAAATAGACAGCTCTTAGAACACTTAGTAAAACATAAACTGACATTTGAAACGCAATATGGTTTTCGACAAAAGTCAAGTACAAACTCTGCTCTAGTAGACATAGTGTCCTACATTCAAGAGCAGAAAGATTCAAAAAAGGTAGTAGCCTTACTCTTTGTGGATTTGTCGATACAGTAGACCACCTTTGATACAGTAGACCACCGAATTTTATTACAAAAACTGATGTCAATGGGAGTACGAGGAAATAGCTTCAGGTGGTTTAGTTCATATCTGACAAACCGAACACAATTTACTGAAGTTAATGGCATAAAAAGCACTCACTCATTCGTGGAATATGGAGTACCGCAAGGCAGTGTGCTGGGACCGACACTTTCTGCACATATGTAAGCGACATCAGTAAACTTGCCACCAGAGGTAAATTATTCATGTTTGCCGATGACATCTGCCTCGCTTTCAGCGAGAACAACATAATCGCGCTACAAATAAACATGAATGAGGACATCAGAAACTTAGGAAACTGGATGAGTTCTCATAAGCTGTCCATGAACATTAAAAAAACAAAGTACATGCTATTAAGCAAAATCAATATTGCCTTAGATATTACGTATGAGCTGCAAACTGTCCAAAGAGTTGATGAATTTAAATATCTAGGCGTCTGGTTTGATAGAGAACTTAGTTTTGAAGGGCACATAAATAAAACAACAACAAAATTGTCCTCCATTGCTGGAGTCTTCAAAAGAATAGGGGACTGCCTTCCTTATGAGACTAAAAAAGAATTATACTTTTCGTTCTTCCATAGTCATCTCATCTATGGAATAAATGCATGGGGCGGTAGCTGTATGGGACTTATAAATGATCTGCAGTTTGTGCAAAACCGGGCATTAAAAAATCTCTTCCGTTACAACTGGTACACAAGAACTCGCGAAATGCACAAACAACTTGGGATTCTATTGGTTCGAGATACTGTGCAGCTGCACCTACTATGCAACTTCCACAATATAATGGCAACAGCATCCTACTCAGCACTACAACTAAATCATAGAAGCGAGTTCCACACCTACAACACACGCAACAGAAATGATATACATCATGCACGGCCGAAAACATCCAGGTATGGAACATCATCTATTCTGTACAGATCCATTAAATTATATAACGGCCTAACACAAGAGGAAAAATTACTTCCGGCCAAAAAATTCAAAAGTCACCTGATGAATAAATTCCTGCAGAGCTATTAATTGTATTTTCTTGTTGTTAACGCAATGTACTTGTTTCATAAATTAATTCGATTGTACTTTCATTTTGATGTTTTCGTATTATGTTTTGCTAAATCTCATATCTCTTAGTTTGTCAACTTAACTTTCTTCCGTGCTAAAACCAGCACTTTTTTTTCGCAAATATTATTTTTTTCTTGGCTTAATTTTGTTTCTATTTTGTTACTTGTTAATTTGTTGTATTTTAATTTTAATACATTGTATACAGCCACCCACGAGAGAAATCTCTTTGGCACACTTTCGTTGAAATAAATAAAAATAAAAAATAAAAATAAATTAATCAGGCAATTAAATATAGACCATTTGAGTTACTCTTTGATCGAAAATATGACGAAAGCCTCCAACCAAATTCCCAAAACTTAAGGGAACACAGCCAGGAACTCTCAAAAAAAAATGCCAGAAAAATAATTAGAACAACATAAATCTGAAACAAAAATACATTAACAAAGTAAATCAGGATAGAGATGAACTCTTAGATTTACTTACTAATAGGGACGTATTTAAAAAAGAAAGGACAACAAATAAATTACAACATAAATTTAAGAATATGCGTATACAAAGACAAAATAAAAAAGTAGCTTATGACAATCATGACAGGAAGTTTCACAAAAGTAAAATTAAAAGACCATGTAAATAACAAGTTCACGGCAGCATGAACGCAACTAGAAATACAGGACTTGACGAACAACCCGGGACTAGCAGCAATGTCAACATAATTAATAACTATCTCAAACTTATCCACATAGTAAATTTAGAAAATTATAAAACAAATATCGACAACATGAAGACACTACGACACAAATTTTAGGACCTACAGAGAACATTTGACATTATTTATTCACATATCCACAATGAAAGAGGACTAGTATATACATATACATAAATTATGGAACTCCAATTAAACAATGATCAACTGATATGGCACCAAAACTCACAAACAGGAATCAATCAGGACATGATTAATAGATTCAACAACATAACAGAACATATATCTATAAACAGATAACATTAAACTATTAATACATTCTTAAATCAATTAGGGAATCAGATTAACAAATCTCACGATGACGACTTTACTTTCATGCCTCTTACGACATTGAAATACTCAAAAGCCATCTAGATGACATCTCCGAGTCTATCCAATTAGCAAATCTTAAAATAATATCAAGAAACATTTTGGTATCTAAAGAACTAGAGTTAACTGAGACTAAAAAGAATTTTTATCGAAGTCTATATCATTTTGAGATGTTTAAGGATTCAGAAAACAAACCTTCATCGACTCCGACTTCAAAATCCTTAATCACCTGTCCATCTTGCCACTCTGATCTTGTGGGAAATTGTACGTCGAAACGTTTTGTGAAATTCATTTTGGGGATAATGTAATCTGTTGAGGGCGATACGAGTTATCCCGGTAGAGAATCCAGTAAATTGCTATACCGGTAGGGTTTCGCAGTCCAGCAAATAGACTGTCTGAGTCTGATTGCGCTCTAATGCTTGCTGTAATGCTTGTTATGTGCAGGTCTAGAGGTAAAAAATGTAGAAGGACTATTAGAGCATCTGACGGGTTTGACCGTAGAGCATCTGTGGTCCGTATACATATGCTGTTCTTTGTACCTTGTTAAGTTTGGTTATATTATAGGCCTTTATTAGAGCCGGCCACAATACTATTGATGCATATGTGAGAATTGGTCATACCACGGCTGTGTACATCTGTAGGGTCAATTTTGGTTGCAAGCCCCATTTTTTGCAGAATGCTTTATTACAGGCGTAGAAGGCTATGCATGCCTTTTTTACCCGTTATTCTATGTCTAGCTGCCAGTTGAGTTTGGGATCTAAGATAACTCCTAAATACCTACTGAAGGATAGGGAGAGCGGTTGAACATTGAGACGAGGAAGTGCGAAGTCAGGTATTTTGGTTTTAGTGGCGAAGAGCATCAGTTCAGTTTTGCTCGAGTTAACACCAAGTCCACAGTTTTTGGCCCAAGTGGTTTCACTTATCACAAAGGGGAACATTCCTGACACTATCTATATTTGGTTATATGCTGTTA
This sequence comes from Pocota personata, assembly GCA_963082735.1. Classification (NCBI taxonomy): domain Eukaryota; kingdom Metazoa; phylum Arthropoda; class Insecta; order Diptera; family Syrphidae; genus Pocota; species Pocota personata. The sequence goes on from OY720431.1 coordinate 86,344,713, forward strand.
CCTAATGTTGCCTCAATAATTCTGGTGCTAAGCGTAGAAACGATCCAAAGACCTACGAGTAAGTCATTGCTGCCTAAATAGCTTCCTCTTCCCAGCTCTGTAAGGGACTTTAGAATCGATTCAGTGTGTACATACATATAGATTTTTCAACAGTTTGCAGTACCTCGTGAAGAGCTGTCTCTGTCGGTCTTCCCTTGGGGTAAGAATGCGTCGATTTGGAGAATGTTTCTTCTCTTCAGTAGTCTTCAATACGAAAGAAGCTAAACTGATTGGTCTGAAATTTTCCGAGTTTTCATGACTGCGTATACCTGTCTTTGGAATGAAAACCATTCTCACTCGTGGTCATGATTGGGGTGCATGGTTATTTAATAAACAGCTCTTGGAAATCGGTATGAGCCATGGAATTGCTAGGTCTTGCGACTTTTGTAGCATAATGGGCAGAATGCCCTCCAGGCCGGCGATTTATAAGCGAAGCTATTTAAAGCAGAGAAAAAATTTGTTCCTACGTAATAATTGGTGTTATGTTTTCCCAGGCGCTAGATTGCAGGCGCTGAGAGCTGGCAGGCTCCGTTCGGTTATCTTTGGACTCGGGAAAATGGGTGTTTATTAGATGTTCTAAAGATCCTGCAGTTGACTCAGTCCATTCCCCATGTGCCTTCCAAAGGAGGGATGTTGGAGTGATCTTTCGATAAAATGTTACTGAGTCTCGCAGAGACCTTGAGGGTCTCAATAGATTGGCAGTATTCTGTCCATGACTGTTTCTTACCCACTTTGACAGTTTGTTTTTATAATCTAAGGTAGTCTTTATAAGGCTGCCAGTATTTACACCTGTGGCAGTGTTCATCGTGTTGGGGGTTTTACGGAGCTTTGAACTAATGACTTGTCCAAACTTTGCTCAGTCAATTCTTTTGGGGTTTCTGAAAGGCTTATGAGTCTATCTCGAGATCTACATTGAAGTAGATTTAAATGGTCTGAAAAGGATTTCAGATTGGATACTCTTCAATTTGCAACTTCCATATTATTGTTGTTGGTAGAAAGTGTAAGATCAATAACATCTTCCCAACCATAAAAATAATCCGTACTCGGAAAGTTAAAGGTTGGGGTGTTACCTTTGTTACAAATCGAGATGTTGTTTTCAAAAACATAATCAAACAAAAACTCACCGCGTTCATTGTTTTCCCAACTGCCCCATACCGTATGTCTGGCATTGGCATCGCAGCCTCTCAGAAGGTTGGTCTTTGTTGTTGAGGTGATGGTTATCTGGTCATGGACTTCTTCTTATCTGTAGCACAAATCGAGTGATACAAATTAATCTGCACGAGTTTCAGCACTGGTTGTGTTTTGAGTGGTTTGGTTAGTAGAGTGGGTTGTTTCGATCCACATGTCCTCCAACAATTTGTTGGCGTCGTCTACTTCATCTAAGTTGTCAGTTGTCGTGAGGGCCTGAGGATCTGAAGATTTTGACCTTGGCATGTCTGATATCAAAGCGGAGTTTACAGCCGATCTTCTCAATATAGACGGCCCTCTCTTCGGTAATCAGCATGAAGAAAGAAAGAGTATTGTTGTGCGGTTCTTCAGCCTTGATGACTTTCCAGTCATCCGTGGGAACCATTATGTTCTGGACTTTGAGACAGGTAATGATCTTCTCACTATCAATGGCCATATTTGGGAGCCAAATGCGGATTCTAGGTCTCCTCGGAATCTCTCAGGCTAGGATTAGCTTGAGTCTCAAGCCGTCCTATGTGTCACGCATCTTGTTCACGCAACCACTTAGGAATTCCTTAGAGAAAGCGTCCTCGCACTTGATGACCCAGTACCCTCTCATGATCTCAGTTGAGATGATCCATTATCACCTCGAACAGCTTTACTTATATGGCACCCCACGCGTCAGCCCACTGCGTTGCCGCCAGTAGAGAAGAATTAACGCAATAGCATTAATAATTTATCTTTGTAAATAAATATATTACAGTAAAAAACTAATAAACATAACTTATGGTTTATGCTGTCCTAAAATTATCTTAAGATTGAACAGCAGTTATAAATATAAGGAAAATAACCAAATCAATACTGTTAGACCAATAAATGTTGGGCGACGCACAGAGCCTCCACTGAAGTATAACGTTGGGGAGTTAATTGATTAACTGATTGTGCAGTTAATTGCGTTTTTCCTTTTGTCTTTTGGAAGCGAAAACTTTTCTTCTTAATCTGATGGGCAAATCTAACGTAGTCTCCGTTTGCCACTAAGCCGAACCAATCATTTTTTCTATCTTGTTCATCTTGTCAATCTAGTTAATCTTGTTAATCTTACTCTTTAATCAATTAATTAAAATAAAATTGAATTGCACAATTGTACATTTAGTCTTTTCAATTACCAACATTTGGGGGATCAATCTATATAGCATAAAAAAAAGAGAACTGATTAGATAAGTGGTCTTCGCGGCTGTGCTCTGCAGTTATCTCTATTTTGCTGTGGATGTTTTTCCTGGTTCTTTTTTCGGTGCATTGTATTGCTGCGAATAATATGGAAATGGAGGCCCAAAACAAAATACTGAACAAGGCAATGGAGCTGCCAACTCAGGAGATAAAAAGCCTATTGGAAAGCTATAATCTGAGTCAAGATGGTACAAGGCGCGTGCTATTAAAACGATTGCGGCAGGGTTTACTTGGTGAGGTGGACGACGATGTGGGCAACGGTGAATCTGATGGTGAGAGCAAGAAAACGGATGCAGTTGCTGGCTTTGTTGGTGATGCAAGCACAGGGGAAGATGCAGGCGAAGATAAGACAGAACCAGATGGATCTTCTTCACAGTCAAGGAATACACAAAATGGAGAACGACACGTTAAAGTTGAGACTCAGGCACGTTTGGCATCACAAATCACGTGCGGAGGTAATTTTACATTTCATGACATTGAATAAACTGTCCAGTCTTTCTCAGGTGATGACGATATGAGTAATTCACGATGGTCAAAGGAGTTTGAAGAAATGGGGAGCATTTTTGGATGGAGCAAATTACAGACGCTAGTTTACGCAAAACGGCTGCTAAGAGGTTCAGCAAAAGACTTTTCGTGGGCAGTGCTAAAAAATCGTCTTCTTGAGGAATTTCAAGAGCAAAAATCTGCTGTTGAAATTCATTCCATGATGCAAAAGCGGAAAAAAATTACCAACGGAGACGTACAACAATATTTCTATGCCATGCAGGGGATTGGGAGCAATATAGCGATGGATCCTGGTTCAATTATTCATTACGTCATCAAGAGAATTACTGGCGATGAAGTGACTAAAATAGTATTGTATGGTGCGTCAAATTTCAGAGAATTCAAGAGAAAATTAGAATGCTATGAACAAATTATTACAAGGCGTGGTGGGACGAGCTGGAGTTCGGGAAAGTTGGAACGCGGTACTGGTGGGACTGGCAACGGAGAGCGCAGAGAAAAAAAGGGAGATGACGCGAATGATAATCGAGCGCGTGGAAAATGCTAGACGTGTGGTGTTCGCGGGCACTTTGCTGCAAAGTGCGAAGCTAAAACAGCTGAAACCAACGATGAAAAGAAGAATTCAGATGTAACAAAACAAAAAGCTCATGCTAATGTGGTCCGCGACAAAAACTATTTTCTGAAAACAGTTCCTATAAACGGTAAGAGTTTTACTGTCTTGATCGACACTGGAAGCGCGTCGAATATTATTACAGAGCAGGCTTATTCTGAAATTAAGATTTCAAAAACTCTTGTCGGTCTTGGAGCGAAAGAAGTTGTTCCTCTTGGTTGTTTTGAATTGCATGTACGAGTTGATTCTGAATCATTTTATTGCATGTTCTATATTATTCCAGATTGCTCGTCGCATGTTAAAATTATTATTGGACAGGAACTTTTGGCAAACGCAGTTATGGAGGTGAGTCCTGAAGGCGTTAAAATTTCGAAATGGAATCTTGATCCTGAACAGACATCAGACAATGTGCAGGAAATTAATAACGTATCATACGTAGAAGAAAATGACGTAGATGGAGAACTCAGCGCTTCCGAGAAAGTGGAAATTATAAATCTGGTGAAAAATTATTGTCCACGGAAGAATGTTGACATACATATTCAGACGAAAATAATATTAACTGATGACACACCGGTGTATTCAAGACCCCGACGCTTGGCTCCAAAGGAGAGTGCGGAATTGGAAAAACAGGTAAACGATTGGATATCGTTTAATATAATTGTGCCTAGTAATTCGGACTTTTAGGAAAAATTCGGACTGGTTAGGAAAAAAGACGGAGGCATGCGAGTCTGCATTGCCTAAACAAAAAAATTGTCAAAGATCGGTTTCCCATGGCACTAATTGAGGATCAACTGGACCAGCTATCAGGTGCGTCTATTTTCTCAGTTTTGGACTTACGCAATGGTTTTTTCCATGTCCCTGTGGCGGTAGAATCAAGAAAATTCACGGCGTTTGTGACTCCCTGGGGTCAATATGAGTTTCTGCGAACTCCATTTGGCATGTGTATCTCACCGGCTAGTTTTCAACGATTCATATCCCACGTTTTCAAGGATTTAGTGTAATTTTGTATATGGATTATCTGAAAGTTCCAAACAAGAACAAAGAAGAAGGCATGCTGCGGTTAAAAATGGTGTTAGAGGCAGGAGCGCGAAACGGGTTGGAGATAAATTGGAAAAAGTGCAGATTCTTAAAACGATGTGTGGAGTTACTTGGACATGTTGTAGAAGATGGTAAGATCCGTCCATCTCCAGGTAAGATTTTGGTGGTAAAACATTTTCCGGAACCATCTAATTTAAGGCAGATCCAAAGCTTTTTAGGAACTAGTGGATTTTTTAGAAAATTCATACCAAGATATTCGTTAATCGCTAAGCCTCTTACAGATCTGCTGCTCAAAAACGCAAGTTTTTATTTTGGTATTGAGCAAAAGCAAGCCGTAGCTCATTTAAAAAGTATACTCTCGTCCAACCCAGTTCTACGCATTTTCAATCCGGTTTCAGTAACAGAAGTGCATACTGACGCATGTATCGATGGATTTGGTGCTGTTTTGTCGCAGCGGAAAAGAATCTTCACCCTGTTTATTTCATGAGTAAGAAGACATCACCTGTGAAAGGAATTACTGCAACTTCGAGCTTGAGGTGCTAGCTGTAACGAAATTTAGAGTTTATTTGCTGGTAACGAGTTTCAAACTGGTTACGGACTGCGATGTATTTACAAAAACTTTGAAGAAAAAAGATTTGTCACCGAAAATTGCCAGATGAGCAATGTTTCTAGAAGAGTTTGAGTACACTGTAGAGCATCGGAGTGGAACAAGCATGAAACACGTTGATGCACTTTCAAGGCACCCAGTCCTTTTTGCCGAACCAGTTATAACTAAACTCATCAAGAATCGTCAGGACGCAGATGATTCGATCAAGGCGATAAAGTTGGCGCTACAATCTCGGATTATGATAGGTATGTTGTAGTTGATGACGTTTTGTACAAGCAGATCAGAGGAGCATATCTGTTGGTCGCCCCTGATGTCTTACAACCTGAAGTCATTCGTACGGTTCACGAAAATGGACACATAGGTTCAAGAAGATGGAAGATATTTTCACCCGAGAATTTTTCATAAAAAATTTATACGAAAAAGTCATGCGTTGCGTTAGCTCTTGTGTTTCCTGCATTCTAGCGGAAAGGAAACGTGGTAAAAAAAGGGGGTTTGTTGAACTCTATTGAAAAGGGAGAGGTTTCTCTCTGTGTTTACCACCTGGGACCTATGACAGCGACAAGTAAGCAGTACAAATATATTTTTTCGGTAATTGATGGATTTTCCAAATTCGTTTGGCTGTACCCAACAAAAACCACGAATGCGGCCGATGTCTTGAACAAGCTGAAAAGTCAACAAGCTGTATTTGGAAATCTCAAAACTATTGTGTCGGACAGAGGAACGGCGTACCCCGTTCAAACGGACAAGTGGAAAGGATACACCAAATTATCATTCCGCTGTTGAAAAAGCTTTCCAAGGAGAATCCCGATCATTGGTATAAACATGTTCATAAAGTTCAGCGTGTTTTGAATTCGACTTTTCAACGCACTGTCAACACGTCACCCTTTGAAGTTTTTATGGGCGTAAAGATGAGACAAAAAGAAGACGTGAAGCTGCTGGAAACCCTTCAAGAGGATACGATAGCCGAGTTCGAAAGAAGCAGAAATCATTTAAGGGCTGAAGCGAAAGCTCAAATCAATAAGGTGCAGGACGAGATCATGTAACTTAAGGAGGAAAAAGGCAAATTTATTTTCTTTAAATGACATTGTTGCTATAAAGCGGACCCAATTCGGGCCCGGTAACAAGTTAAAGACTTTGTTTCTAGGTCCCTATAAAGTAACTAGCTCTGATGGAAGAGATCGCTTTTCCTTGAAGGATGGCCGAATGTTGGGCGATGCACAGAGGTTGCCCTCCACTAAAGTATAACGTTGGGCCGTTCATTGATTAACTGATTGTGCAGTTAATTGCGTTTTTCCTTTTGTCTTTTAGAAGCGAGAACTTTTCTTCTTAATTTGATGGGCAAATCTAACTTAGTCTCCTGTTTGCCACTTAGCCGAACCAATTATTTTGTCTATCTTGTTCATCTTGTTAATCTAGTTAATCTTGTTAATCCTACTCTTTAATCAAAACTTAATTAAATTAAAACTGAATTGTACTAATTGTACATTTGGTCTTTTCAATTACCAACATAAATGACAATTTTATTACGTTAAAAAATGTAACAGACACAAATATACAATCTAACTGTATACCAAGAAGAATACTAAAATGAAATGTATTGATAAAAATTAAAAATGGTTCAATAACTATAAATATTACAAAATATGAAAATTTCAAAATTGTTTTTATGAGGATTTCCATATTGTACTAATTGTTTAGAAAGATATGTACACTTCGTACTTGGTATAACAACTGGACACTTTATTTAATTTTTTAACTCTATTTATACTTAAAATTACTGAAGTTAACAATCAGCAAGTTGCCAAAATATTGTTCGCAACTTTTCAGGTCAATAAATTATTCCAATGAGCAAATCAATAACACTATGGAAGTTGCTGATTGGCAGAATATCGTAAAATAATCAAATATGAATTGTTCACAACTTTTCGGGTCAATAAAATATTCCAATAAGCAAATCAATAACACCATGGAAGTTGCTTTTTGGGCAGAATATCGTAAAATAATTAAATACGCAAATTCACTATTGAGGTCAGTAATTATTGAAGTTGCTTATTGGGCAAAATATCGGGAATTCTCATAAACACTAATACATATATAATTTAAAAATAAGCCATAGGCAAATTTTACCAGAATTAAATTTAAGGAAATTAGAAAATTATAACATGGAAAATATAAATCTAATAAGGAGAATTTGTTTAAAACTGTTCATTCAACACAATATATTCTGATTTTAATTGTAACAATAATTGTATTATCAATAAGCATTAGAAAAAGGAATACAGTATCCAAGGAAGCAGTATCTAGGATTGCCAGTAATCCCGGTATTCCAGGAGTCTCCTGGTTATTTTTACTAATGTCCCGCTCTCCCGGAAATTCTATGAAGTCTCCCGATTTTCCAATTTTTTTATTTTTACTCTTCCAAAAAATCACGAACAAGTTCAGAAAAAATTTTATTACGGAGAAGTGTAATCAGCGCCTAATGTAAGCATACAAAATAATTTGGCATTACTCTTTCTTGTTTTTGAACTGCCATAATATATTGACATTGACATTTCCAAAAATATATTTGTTTGCTAGAAGGAGAATTGTGGCTTTAAATTTTTCTACGGAAAATTTCAAATGTAATGTAAGTTATTAAACATAAATTTTAATTACAAATAAACAAAACAATGTCGTTTATAAACAGATCGCATTAATTTGATGTACAAGTCATCAGAAAAATAACAGTATGCGGTAAATTTAACGCAACAGCCACAGCAATAGAAGGAAAAAAAAATTACGAAAGCACATTTAATTGCGAATGGCTTTCCAATGTAAAAGGTGGTTAAATTTTAAGGGCCGCTGTTGAATGAGAACCACACCTAAACGTCAAGTTTTTTTCTGTATTTCATTTGACATTTCTCAATTTCAGACTAACTCAATTTGAACCATGGAAAGATACACAATCGAGCAACGCGTTAAAGTTATTCAGGATTATTATGAAAATGGGCGTTCAAATCAAAATGCATATCGTGCATTTCGTGATTCTTTCGGTCAATTTAATCGTCCAAATATGCGTACAATCGGAAAAATCGTGCAAAAATTTGTGCAAACCGTACTCGTACTCGTACTGCAGAAAATATTGCTGCTGTTCGAGATAGTGTGGCTGAAGAGCCGTCCACCTCAACTCGTCGTCGTGCCCAACAATTGCACCTCTCACGCTCGTCGTTGATGAACATTATGCATAAAGACTTGCATTTACGGGCTTACAAGGTGCAATCGACTCAAGGACTAAAGCCTCTTGACCATTTCAAGCGTCGTCAATGGTCACAATGGTGGGAAGAAATGGCAACAGTGGATGATCAATTTTCGAAGAAAATCATCTTCAGTGATGAGGCACATTTTCACCTCAGTGGATTCGTCAATAAGCAGAATTGCCGCATTTGGGCGAATGATAATCCAAGAGTGATTATCGAAAAACCAATACACCCACAAAGAGTGACTGTTTAGTGCGGCATCATCGGGCCGTATTTTTCCCAAAATGAGGCCGGTCAGGCAGTTACTGTGAATGGTATTCGCTATCGTGAGATGATAACGAACTTTTTATGACCCGAATTATAAGATATGGATGTGGACGATATGTGGTTTCAACAGGATGGTGCCACTTGCCACACAGCTAACGAAACAATGGCTCTTTTGCGCGACAAATTCAATGGCCGTGTTATCTCACGTGGTGGCGATGTCAATTGGCCGCCAAGATCATGTGATTTGACACCGTTGGACTTCTTTCTTTGGGGTTATTTGAAACAAAAGGTGTACGTCGATAAGCCAGCAACAATTCAAGAGCTAAAGGATGAGATAATTCGGCACATTAACGGCATAGGACCTCAATTATGCCTCAGAGTCATCGAAAATTTGGACCATCGGATGGAGGTGTGCCGCCGAGGTCGCGGCGGCCATTTGGCCGATATTTTGTTCCATACATAATTGAACCATACCAATATTATCATAATAAAAAGAAATGACAGTAATTTCCTAAATAATTTGTGTTTTATTCAAAATCAACATCGGCCCTTAAAACTTAACCACCCTTTAGAATTTAAAGATTTCCTCTCAAGAAAAGATGAATTCACAGCTCGATGTTTTGTTTGTGATAAAAATATTTCTATTCGATATGAAGGTGTGTTAGCTTTGAAGAAACATGCAAAAGGAAAGTCTCACACCGAAACACAAGAAATCGTAAAGAAAAACAAAAAGCTCACTGCATTTGCAACAACCAAAAACAATCCAGAACAAAAAAAGAATGCAATGTCATCTATATTCCATGCAACTGAACATAACCACAGATTCCTCAGCATTGACTGTGGCTTAAAACTTAACGCAACAATATATAAGGATGTGAAAGAACTAAGGCGGAGTAAATTGTAAAAAATGTGTTATCACCACTGAGTATTAAATCAACCCTCAACGATCTTGGCATCAATGAAGGACGGGACGTTCCTTTTTCATTAGCGACAGATGCGCCTAACAAGCGCTATATAAAACTTTTTCCTATTGTTGTCCAATATTTTAATATAAGTTCAGGTATGTGCAAGAGTGTTAGACTTATATGAGGATTCAAACGAGGACTCTTTTGGTATTTTTGGACAAATATAGGAAGTTTTAGAAAGTAATAGTCTCAAAATGTCTAATTGTGTTTCTTTCGCGGCTTATAATGCTTCAGTTAATTATGGAATCAATAAATCGATTTTCAAACACATAACAAATAAAAATCCAAACTTAATTAAAGCAATTGTCCAAACTTAATAGAGCAATTGTCACATGATTCATAATGCTGGCAGAAATGCAACTAAAAGACTGTCTTATGATGTGGAGACTCTTGTACTTCGGCATAGTCCAACACGTTGGCTATCACTTTGCAATGCCCTTGATAGGCTGATTATTATTTGGCCGGTGGTTCGGTCTTATTTTCAAGAACTAGTCGAATGACAAATTTGTCACCGAATAATACAAAACCTGAAATATTTTTGTTCATCTTAAGTCATTACATACATATTTTAAAAAAGCAATTTTAATTTTGGAAGGTAGTTATTTAACTGCAATAACTACTCATAAAGTTTTATCAGATCTAAAGACTGAGATAGAATGTGGAATTAAAGACCATTTTTTTGGAGCAAAGACTAATAGTGCTAGAAAAACAAATTTGTCAACAAAAAATGACATTTAGACTGAATTCTTCAGGAATTATTATTTATTATTAGAAAAAAAACAACTTCCGATCATTAAAAGTATAATTCAAATAATTTTTTCAATTCCCGTGTCAAATGCATTTGTGGAAAGAATATTTTTAATGATTGAGTCACTATGGTCGAATGACAGAAATCGGTTAAAAATTGATATTATAAAATCCTTCATTTGTACGAAAGTAAATTTTCATTCTTCTTGTCAAGAATTTGCTGAGTTCTTAAAAACCGAAGAGGGCCGATAAATTGTTATTCAAAGCCAAAAGGCAAAAAAATATTATAATATTAATTAATTATTTACCTTTTTTTTTTTGTTATACTGTATTATAAATGTGGTACACACACACAAATGTGTTCTTATCGTTTTTTTTTTTTGTACAAAAACCTGAAATAAAATTACAAAATGTTTTGAACTATGGAGTAATGAGTTTTTATTTATTCTCCCGATTTTTTCTCAATCTCCCGATATTTTTCCAGAATCCTCTCGATTTACTAAGAAATATTTCTGGCAACGCTAGCAGTATGATCAATCTACACATCATCACATCAATCTAATTCGGCGGAGTCTCATCTTAAGGATGGAGAGTTATATTGTAAATATTATATAATTGTATATATATATATAATGCAATAGATGCATTAAATTTAATATCTATTTCCAAACAAGGGTGTGCACTGCATTCACAACGTTTTTCCACCTTCCCGTAATGAAAGGTTTTCGAAACCTTAATAATTATATTCAATTTCAATTTCACGCGCATGCATTGCACTCGCTTATCATAGCAGTTTCTTTTAATAATTTAATTCACAGCAGCCTGGTCTGTTCAGTAGTTCATAGCTTTTAGATAATAAATCTTAAAACAGAAATATAAATTTGTTTTTTTATTTCTAATTTTTTTTTTTTGTAAACTTTCTCGCGTAACTATATGTATGTAGCTATATGATTACTGACTGACTGGTCACAAAGATTATAATCAGAGATGCTCTATCAATTTCAGATTAAAATACCCCGCATTTATTTGGGAGAACTTCTGCACCGGTTCTCATATCCATTTTAGACCCATCAGTGTAGAACTAAATGTCCTGTTCATTTGTTAATGGATATGACTCCCAATCTTGTTTTTTAGAAATGAGGATGGTGTAATTCTTATTGAAATATTGGTACAGGATGGCCCGCGTTCTTTTTAAGGTCAACAATTCCATAGATGTAGAGTGTAAATGTATGACCATACGAGCCTTGCGTCCATAGCCCGGCTTCTTTAAGCCAGATTGCGCTCTTTCATGCAACGCATCTTATATATGAACGACAGGATTTTACTGTTTTCCAGAAATGAAATGCCTTCGAATTTGTACACACACACTCGAAGTTGCTGGAGGTTTTCTTAGGACCCTCGTCATGGAATACCTGATGGTTACAATTTTTAAGCATCTTCATTCTCGCCTTTTTTTTTGTTGCATTTGAGGCGGTCCAAGTCAATTTTAGACATGGAATTCAAAGTTTCGGTCATAAGTATGTTTGTTTTACAAAAGAGTCCAATTTTCCCTCTTCTTTTAATTTTGACGAAATTTTAATTTTTTATTTTTGCCATTTACGATCGCAAAAATAATTCGCGAACATTTCGAAAACTGCGTCCATTATGAATAAATTAAACATTTGAAAGAACTTAAATGACACCAGGCATAGAAAATCCCGTATGCCTCAAATGACTCAAAATTACCGAAAATCCCCCAAAAATTAAAAAATCACTTAGATAGAATGATACGTAATAATATACATAGGATATACCTAGTATTAGTACTACAAGCTAGACAAACTTTTAAAATTGTAGCAAAGTATTATAAAGTATGTATATAATCATTCAAATTATTTGAGTCGGTTAAAATGCTTTGAAATCGGTCTTGCATCACTTCTTGATAAATCAAATGCGTAAGCTGAAACGTAATGCCTCGTTATAGTACGGCAAAAAATGAACAAAATCTTCAATATGGAGTAATTGTAATGGTTGTTTCACATAATACAGATATTCATTACTCTTCAACACCAAACTCATGGACTTTCGACGAACATAATCAGCGGCCGCATTTAGCTGCTGACTAATGACAGATCCAGAAGCAATAACAACAAACTTCACCGTCAAAAGAAACAAGCATTTTTTTGTCAGTCACAGAAATTAGCCGCAGAAGAAGCGGCTAGACCCATAGTCATGCCATGGTCTGGCTGGCTGTGTGCTGTGTACACTCGGACCGGATGAACAAGGTGGTGTACATGGGTCCGCTTGTGCTTCAACCTCTGCTGCTCCTGTCCTTCGACTGAGATGGTGTAAATGACGCTGGATGCGAATATGAATCGTGTTGTCTGCTTTTTGCCAAACTCTAATGCGCTCACAGGAGTTATTTTGTCAGTCGGCTTCATGTCATTTACTTGTAATTTTTCGGATGCGATTATGAAAACATGACACTATGATACTATTAAAGGATTTTGTCCATGAATTAAGTGTACGTCATCTCTGCTAAGGAATTTTCATATCATTTCGTTACGAAGGGAAAGTATTCATAATAGCAATCGTTTAAACTGCGATGTTAGGCGACGACATTTTGACATTTTCATGTTGGTCAATTAAGAAAATAAATATAAATTGATGCTGACAACTTTTCACCATTATTAATTTGAATATTTCAACCGATTAGTTGCATACGCGGAAATGCTTTGATATAGAATATAACAGCAAAGATGTTGTTAATTTCTTAATTTGAATTATTGTTAAGTGCTTGAACTACGATTAAATTGCTTTTCACTCAATTAATACAATATATTTCTTGTTACTGACCGCCACTTTAATCTTTTGCGATTTTTTAAACCAGGATTGATGAAGAGCAGCCAAAAATTAGATTTAAAAAATTTAATTGATATGTTCATATAAATACCCGCCAAGAATATCCAAAACGTTGATTCAAAGAAAACTAAATAACTATATTGAAAATACTCCACTTTAATACGTAGGTAATACGAATGACTTTTTTTATAAGGGGACACTTACAGGTACGACCTTCGTTAGGCCTGAAATTGCAAGATCTCGATCATCCATCTTTATTCAAAAGACTATGGTCCAAGCCTGTTGCAAGAGTATGTCTTACAAGACTTACAAATATCTTCAATTACGGAATCGTATTATTATATTTGCCGCACAACTCGCATTATTCACCACCTTCAGATTATGAGATTTGGAAATTTTCGAGCATACTCGGCATGGGCGGGATCGCATACGTTTGAGTTGCAGACTGATTGATCAGAACCAAAATCAGAAATATAAGTCCCACGTACTGCGACGAATAAGAATCCGTATAGAAGTAGACCAACTAGTGAGCATTTGAGTACTGGATATATTGCTTCTCGTTCGGAGGAGCCTGGAAAGGCGGCATATGACCTTGTTAAGAGCTTTTGGATTCTTAGCCTTTCTCCATTGGACGTAGTGTATTCCACTCAGTCAGTTTAATGGGTTTGGATGAGCTGACGAGTAGGGTGAGTCTATAATTTGAGCGCAGACGTTTTCTAGCTTATTGGGGGAACTTCTGACAGGTTTGATTCCGGTCCTACATTTGCTCTTACACAAGGCTGATGCTTAAGGGCAGATTAACAACTTCTACATAAGAGAAGGAGTACTCAAGAGAGAGTGTTAAGACCCACCATAATTAGAAAACTCACCAGTGATAGCTCGTGCCATACGGGCTAGATAATTGTAATTGTAATTGGTTTATTTCATGTATCTTAGATCTAGTACAATATTTTTTCTTACCTGCGAAGCCACATGGCTTATCTGCAAGAGGTTATTTCTCAAATTCATTTTATTTTATTGCTATCATCAAAATGGCAGGTAATTTAAATTAAGTGCATATATGTAATTTTGTGAACTTGATTATAATTAGTTTTTAATAGTTATTTTCCTTCAAATAAAACACAAAAATCAAAGAATTAGGAACATTTAAAATTTCAAATGAGATGGTTTTCAGATAAGGATTACGTTATTGTTTCTAGAAAATATTCTTTTAGTCTTCACATTACCGACAAAAACAAAAAACTTTTCAGAAAATTCGAACAGAAATGCGATTTCTATCAAGTTCGGGGTAAATTCGGACATTGTGGAAGATTTCTAACAATTTTCTTAAAATATTACATAAAACATAACATTTGTACTATAATATTTAGATAGATAGATAGATATATTTATTTTCATAGTATAAAGCATTACAAGATGGATTTTTACATAGCTTGCACAGAGATATAACATTTCTTCTATGTCTTACATATGAATTCAATTATGAAAGGAAAACTCTGAGAAAAAACCTTCATGTATATATAGATATTAAGTTTCACAGTAAATAAGTATGTTTCTTGAAGTAAATAAATATATAAATAAAGAAATTATTAAATAAGTAAATAAATAAATAGGAGATAGGTAGGACATAAATGATATACATATGTATGTATGAATAAATATATAATGGATAAATAATACAATGTTTATGAGAGGATTATCTATAGATTCGCATTTAAGTAAGAATTTTTCATTTGAAAATTTAATTTTCGTTGTCATTGGTATGACTCCGGCTTTCTCGTATAGAACCGTTTTAGAAAAGAACCAAGGTAAGCAGAATATTATTTTTAATAATTTATTTTGTAGAATTTGGATCTTATTCAGATAAACATTTGCGTAATTTCCCCCAATTGGGCATCCATATAGCATTATGGCTTGGAAAATAGTTTTGAAAATGAGCAGTTTGTCGCTTTCGCTTATTATGATAAACTTTGAATAAGTTCGCAATTGAGCAGTTTGTAAAGAAGACCTTTGTGCCACACTGTGTTAAAAGCTTTTTGGACATCGAGGAGTACTAGACCAGTCGATTGCTTTGCTGGTAATTTTGCTTTCACATGCTTGCAAATTCTAAGAATTTGGTGAAACGTATTGTGGTGTTTTCTAAATCCAAATTGTTGAAATGGAACGACATTTTTTTCTTAAAAAAAATAAAAGAAGCTTATTGGTCATAACTTTTCCAAGATTTTACTGCAAGTGTACTACCTTGGCAATTTTAAATTTTTTTTGGAAAATACTGTAATTTTAGACATGAATTGATTATGAACATTAGCAATCGGAAGCCAGTTAATTGCTAGACGAGGTGATTTGTGGTTCTTTAGATCAAATGTAATGTCTTCAACCTCTTCAATAGAGACATCTATTGGCAGAGTTCCAGACTCTCGATTATTAAAGTCATCTGTTGCATTCTGGACTAAAGCATCTACTGGGGAAATAGAAGAATTTGCCTATACCTGATGATTTTGAAGGAAAGCGTCCGCTAGGATTTCAGATATTTCTTCATTGGTGATGGCAAAAACTACCTGAAACTTTGAATTGGGGAATTCGCCAGTTTTTCTTTCTCAGAATTTTAGACAAGTTCCATAAAGGTCTTTTGTTCCATTCTTTATTTGTAAATTCTAAGATTGCAGATGTTATCAATCGATTTAGGAATTTCATTTCACTGGAGACCTTCTGTTCTACCAAAGTCTTCTAAAGCGATTTATATTTTTTATTAAGTTTAGTATATAGCGGGAAAGTACTATAACACGTTTCTTTGTATATTTAATTGGGACCGAAAAGCGGACACTGTTCAAAAGATCATGTTCAAAAAATTTTATAATCTGGTCTATCTGTTGCGTACAGCTAACACCTGATGGATCAGTGGAGTAATTACGAACTTTTGACGTAAAGTGAGATCTAAACAGCCTTCTAATAGTCCAAAATGTTTTTTCGTCGGAGATGGTCTGAAATTAGTGCGTATATTGCAAATGGCTGAGTTAGACTATTTGGGACATTTGTTATGAAAATGTCTTGAGTTGAAGGAGGAAATCTTGTAACAGTTGATATATATGTAGGTGGGGCTGCTGGGAGTCATGTCAATTGCTTCTATTACCTTCGTACTGAGTAAAGATAACAGAGTATGTTTAATTTATTTCTTTGTAACGATGGCTACACCGCCGCCACTTCTATATGGGCGATCCAGCCTATACACAATATAATAACTATTATTTGATAAATTAAAATTACTATTGAGCCACGCGTTTTTTATTGCTCAAATTTCCAAAAAATTAAATATATCAAGGCATTTTTTATACGCTTTAATTACTTATTACTAATTACTTGATGTCATAAAATAATTAAGTTAATTCGAGGTTCACTTCCATGAAAAAGAAATGTGTGCGTCGGAGATAATTAAATCTTTTCGGAATGGATATTACAATACAGTTTTTTTTTTAAATGTGTTGAACCTCATATTTTGCATGTTTAACATGCAAAGTGATATAACTAAAATAAAAGAATTCACAGCATTTATTAAATTAATACGATATTAAACCCAATTTATTTTTCGGCCAATCAGGAGCATTTCACGCTTTACATATAGTTTTACGAACACATCCCTACGGAACCGAACAATTTCGCAGTGGCATCAACGTCTACATTTACATCAAAACAACTGCCTTTGACTGCCTGCGCACTGTCTAAATGAACGACTGGCCAACTAGGTTTCAAGAAACACAGCTATTTTTATTTTATATTTTTATTGATAGAGGATACAAGATCCTCATCAATATTGGAACGCGCACCCTTTAGAATTTGCACTGAATTAAGTAACGCTGGTCGAAGATCACTACTTGGGAGATATGACCTACACGGTTAGAAACACGCGATAGACTGATATAATATTTATATTCATAGTTTCGAAATATTCGCACTCAAAATGAATTTCAATAAGGTCGGGTTCCAATCTTTTTCTAAATCTTTTCAGCTTCCAAAATTTAGCACAAGAGAGCGCTGTGGCATTATTACTTCGGATATAACTAAATACATAATTTGCAATTTTATATGGAATTTCTTCAAGGGATTTTTAGTTTAGGGAATGGAATAAATGCAGTTTTCTCAATTTAATAAATTTTGGAATTCATGATCTGACGTCACTGGTACTAGTGGACCCCTCGATTCACAGCAACGATGTCGGCTTTCCCCATGGCATAGGCCACCGAGGAATCCAGTTTCGTTCACTGGAACAAAGGGATCGAATACACCCGCGAAAAACACCACCGAGAAAGGCAACAATTGCAACAAAAAAAAAGGTAAACAAAGTTCTTAATCACTCACCTGTTGCAGAGGGTATCCAAACAGAGCCGACAGCAAGTTGTGGCGTGTGGAAAATGATCCTCAGATTGGAGTGCGGGTGGACTTTGCACTCCTCCCAGACAGAAAAACACCCGGATTTATCGACCCGAAGAACGAACACTCCAAGCCGATGGATTTCAACGAGGGAAATTTTGGTGGAGAGTTGGAAGCATTTAAAAGGAGCGCATTCGGCGTAAGAGAGCGGCTTTTTGCTGGTAATAGTCTTCGTCGCGAATTAGCGGAAACCGAAAACAAATGGGTAGCGGGAAAGTACCGGATTAGCAGACTAGCGGAAAAACGGAGGCAGCCAAGGAAAAGACGCAGCACGAACAATAAATTACAACAATTTTTTTTTTAATTAACAAAAAAAAAACCTCTCGGGAACCAGAAATAAATCAAGTGAAATTTAGTTAGGAAGTGTTTTCTTTTATTCGCCTGTGGGTTTTCTTGGCTTCCTTGATTCACTACTTCTCTTTCCTCCCTCTTCTAGCTACAGACCGGGGTCGCCATCGATACCCCTCCGGAAGTGTAACAGTATATTAGAACAAGAAATTTCTACTATTTTCAAAATAATTTTAAAATGCTATTTATCTTGTAGTAAATTTCGAAACCTAATTCCCATCGGAATAATATTTTTCACATTCGAGTTCTAAATGGTTATAACTCCGAAATGGTTATGATTAAGAGGTTGATTTTGCTAATTTTGGAAAGAAAATTTAATGGGTAAAATGACGTGGTATGTCTCAAAAAGATGGCGCTTATTTTTTGTATCGTTAGAAATAGCTTATGAAATTTTCGTTAGAAATAGCTTATGAAATTTTGATTTGCACACAATTCTACAAACTAATTACACAAAGTTTTTACCTCCAAATAACAGATATGTGCGTAGATGTCATTATACTTATATTAACAAGAAGTTAAAAATAGGTCCCACATTTAAAACAAAAAGAAACCAATTAATACAGTATTGCGAAGTTTAACATTTTAAGCCTTTTCTAAAAAAAAAGTTACCTATCTTAATGACTTTTGCGTGCTAATTTCAAATAACGCATTTTTCGGAACCGGAATATTTTTTTCTTTCTCCCATTCGTATCGCATCGATTCGACTGAGTGTACGTACATACATATGTATGTATGTAGATGTTGTCTGATAGATGGGAGGCTGAGCATTGAAGAAATGTGTGCGAGAATTGAATAAAAATTATGTGTGCGTTCATGGGAGGGCATATATTCTCGTACCATGTTATTATATAAATTAAATGCGGTTAGATCATTTTAATATAAAAAAAACTTTATTAATAGAAAAATAAACTGGCAGCGATTCTGCCTACAATTCAACTGAACAGAATTTTCTTAAAACTATCGCTTAAATAATAACTTAATGCTAACGGAGGCAAAACATCCAACTGCGACGTGTTCCCACAGCACCGGTGAATTCGGATTTCATTCCGTACATGATGGAATGCGGGTCCAGCGATGTCGACGAATCAAGTTCTATACAGCACAGACGCGCTGTCAGCGAAATTCATTGCAGACTCATGGGAAGCGATGTTGAGCTTCGGATTTCTTCATGCGCGCATTCCACAATCTATTATGTGTTAACTCCTCCACCCTTAAATTCGAGTGTCCTCACTCGTGACCTTGTAAAATGGCGGATATTGGCTTAAGCCAATCCTTTTGATCGGTGGTGGTCGTTCCGAAATCTCTGCCTGATTTTCTGTTGGTAATTCGGCTGCTGCTTGCATTTCTCTTGCTTCTACTGTTGTAGAGATTGTAAGGCTGTTCCTCCTATGTGTTAAAAACAGTATTATAGATATTACCAAGACTGTGGTGATGATGATGGTCGACAAACTGTAAGTAACTATCAGGTGCGTTTTGTTTCTCCCTTCGATCTGGGTTATGTAGTGTGTGTTGTTCAAATGCAGCTCTTTCCACTTGGAGGGTTAACAGTTCTTCGATGGTTTTTGATGGTGAGTCCAATTGTACGATGGCCGGAAGAGGTCTTGAGATGGGAATCTCGTTGGAGGCAAAAGTACATTTATTTACCACGATGGTGGCATTATGGTACTGTATTACAAATGTTCCTGTTATATTGAGCATGTCGTTGTTGACTAAAATTGATCCGTTAAATTGGTTGAGTAGTAGTGACCCAGGAAGTACTTCCTCGACCGTTGGAATATGTTGATTGTTGACGTCGGTGCAATTTGCTGGTCTGCTTTGTAATAGGTTTGGTATGCACTCCGTGTCGCTTAAATTTACAATTTCATTAACGTTACAAATACTTATTCTTAATTCCATAAAATTCACTTCCACATTGAAGTATATTACTAAAATCAATTTTGATTACAGCGGATTTCCTTTTTATTGGTTTAACTAATAATCTTTTACATTCTTCTTTTTTTGTGGTTGGCACACTCACGATATAGATCATAGTTGTATTCTTAGAGGCTATTTTTACATTTGCGAATTCAAATGCTTCTTCTATGTTTACATAAGGCAAGTTACTTGTTTTAAAATGATTGTTAACTAAATTTAATTCTGTATTTGAATGTATAAAGGAATTTACCACACCAGCTTTCGCCCATTGTAAAGCGTGTTCTATGTTTGTAATTTCTTCTTTTATTACGTCTAATCTGTATTTAATGCTGGCAAAATATCCGTTTTTAATTTCGACATTTGTTTTCAAAGCCTTAATTATATTATTGGTAACATTTGTAATATTGTTTATTCTCTCCAAAGATAGTCTGTTTATAACTAATTGTTTATTATTACTGTCTAATAAATTTTGGGTTTTAGATTTAATAATTTGAAAATCGTGGTGGTCCGGGGTACCGGCTATCCACTTCCATGCAGTTCCTAAAATGTTTATTGCTCTTTTTTTCCTAACTATGGGCTTGATGCGGTTGAATCGGTTAAGGATTTCAGTGATATCATAGGATAGGAAAGGGTAAATGGGATTGTCTTTACTTACGTTGGTTTGGATTTTTAACTGTATGTCATCAATTACATTCTGGTATGCTGCAAGGTCGATTATGTGCACTAGTTTAAACGTACCGGTTTGCAGTTTCGCTATTCCTGTGCTCAGAGTAACCGGTTTTGAATTTGAATAATCCAGTATTTGAACATCTGCAAGGCCCAAAGATATGAATGACCTAAAAAAGGGATATCAGGTTTTAATATTTGCCTTGTGGACGACTTTGCCTGATTGGGTTAAAATTGTAGTTGGGTTATTTTCCTTTACCGTTTCTTTTCTGTATTTTGGGGAAAGCTTGGTACCTAATCGTTTATTGATTTTAACGAATATAATTTCGCCAGGAGAGTAATTCTTTAAGGGCTGCCGAGTTTTGTTATGATAAACTAAATCCTTATTTTGCTTTTCTTTTAGCTTCAATATATTGTTTTTTCTAGCCTTCTCGAATTGTTCAGGGTCAGTGCTGACATTTCTTCCAAAAAATACCTCAATAGGTTTCTTATTGGTAGTTGAACGAACCGAGAAATTGTACTCGTAGATAGCATGATCTAATAGCTCTTCGAATGATCTATGGACACGGTCTACCTTAAGGCACCGCATGATTTCGGAAAGTGTCGAGTGAAATCTTTCCACTTGATCGTTGACGAAACTCGAATACGGGGGAGTCTTATAGATTTCGATTCCCAATTGATCCTGGATCATGAAGCATATTGAAGCAGAATTGAAAGCTTTTTCATTATCGAAAACAATGACTTTGGGTACACCGTACAGGAACAAAAGTTGTCTTAATGGTTCTCTAATGTCTTCAACTGCTCTAGATTTCAAGATGCGAGCTTGAGGATATTTAGAGAATTTATCGATCGCCGTTAGGACCAAATTTGTATCTGTGGAGTAAATATCGATGTGTAATACATGACCGGGATGTTCGGGGATAGGAGTTGCTTGCAGCTCCGGCTTATTTGGATGCCGATCATACTTGTGTTGTTTGCAAGTAACGCATTGCTTAACTATTGTATTAATTTTAGCCTTCATTTTCGGAAAGTAGAATTTTTGCAGTAACTGGATTTTATTTTCTAGACTATTGCGGTGAGCTCTTTTATGTTCTTTTAGAATCTCCCCTTCCTGCTCAGCCTCATTCGGAAGGTCTTTGACCCTAACCCGACTAAACCTTGTTTTGTATGATTTAAAATGCGTGGGGTAGACTTTCTGAATTTTACCCATTATCTCTTCAGTTGTAAAAATGCCATTAATAACGCTTGGGTTTAAATGATTTTTAAGCAACTGGATTAAATCATCTTCGGAATAATTTTGTCTAGCAAGTGTGTGTCTATGGAATGTGGGAAAAGGAATTTGAAATTGGTAGCTATCTTGGTTTCCAGTAAAAAGCAATAATTGGTTCTTAAAAACGTTTATCGGGATTTCGACAGTTTCTATTAATTCATGAAACGAACTTTCGCTGCTGTGTTGCGTAGCAGTCATCGCGTTCACTTGAGAGATCCGTGGAGGACGAGAAAGAGCATCTGCAACTACATTACTTTTTCCCGGCTTGTAGTGTAACTCATAATTGTATTCCTCTAGAATCGCTTTCCAGCGTTTCATCTTGGAATTATTGTTTTTATTACTCAGGGCATAAGTTAAGGGCTGATGATCTGTGTCAGTTTTCACTCTTGAAGTTCCATACAAATAACTTCGTAAAGAGTTCAATGCCCAAATTATCGCAAGCAGTTCTTTCTCATTTGCTGCATAATTTTCCTCTGTCTTACTTAATGTTCGCGATATAAATGATATACTTAGGTCTGTCGTCTTGTGCAAGGACAGCGCCAATGGCGACATTAGAAGCATCCGTTGTTAATTCGAATGGTTTTTCGAAGTTAGGGTATGCCAGAATGGTGTCTCTCGAGACAAGAGAATTTTTTAATTTGTTGAAGGCCGCGATGGCGTCGGAGTTTAGATGAACCGGTTTTTGGCTGGATTTAGTTTTGGACATACGTCCCTCCTCCCCCCTTAAAAGGGATGTCAGGGGCTTTCCAAGTTTCGCGTAGCCTTTTACAAAGCGACGATAATATCCTGACAGACCAAGAAATGATCGGAGTTCTTTAAGGGTATTCGGGATTGGAAAATTGGTAATGGCCTCTACCTTTGCGGGGTTTGTTTTGATACCGTCGGAAGATATCACGAAACCTAGGAATTCGACATGCTCTTTAAAGAAATCACACTTCTCCAACTGTAATTTCATGTTGGCTTCGTTAAGAATATTAAAGATTTCCTCAATGTGCTTGACGTGGTCTTTTTGGTCTTTGCTGAAGATGATAATGTCATCTATATACACGTAACAAATTTTTCCGATGACATTGCGCAATATGTCGTCAAGTGCTCGCTGGAAAATAGACGGCGCGTTTTTTAGACCAAATGGGAGTCTCGTAAATTCGTATTTTCCGTTATTAATGGAAAATGCAGTTTTTTCAATATCGGATTCCTTCAGCGGAATCTGGTGAAACCCACTTTTGAGATCAAGCACCGTAAAATACTTATTTTTGCCTAATTGCGCAAGCACTTCGTTAATTTCGGGGATCGGGTAACGATCCACTATGGTGACGGAATTTAGTTTCCTATAGTCGATTAGCATCCTATATTTCTTGTTTCCCTCAGAGTCGGGTTTTTTGGGGACTACCCATACTGGTGAATTATAAGGCGACCGTGAAGGTCTAATAATTCCGTCGTCGATTAAGCTTTGAATTTGTTTATCCACCTCATCCTTGAGAGATACAGGGAATGGATAATATCGGGTATATACGGTGTTATCCGAGTTAGTGCGGATTTCACCTACTACTTTTGTAGTGTAAGTCAATTTCTCATCTGGCTCTGAAAATAAAGTGGAGAATTTGTTTACGAGTGAAAATACAGCATCTTTTTGGGAGGGTAACATGTGACTATGTTTGAGATTTATTGAATTTATTGATTGGGATGCTTGTTGCTTTATCCTAACTTTTATACCATTTCCAATTTGCATATAATTTTGTTTAGTGTAGATGATAGCCGACAGCTCTTTTAGACTATCATTTCCCAATATTGCATGGAAGAACTTTAGTGATGGTAAAAGGAAAAATTTAATTTTGTGGTTGTTTAAACCAAAGAGGTTCATTTCAACGTGGTGACTAACCTTAATACTGCCACCTACTGAATTGGCATAAACACATTTGTCGTTTGGTATTGGCTTGTCCACTAGTTAAGGTTGAATATAATTTCTGTTTGATCCAGTGTCTATTAAAATTTTGATAATTTCTCCGTTCTTCGTCCTACTTTCGAAGTTAGGTAGCGAAGAGGCGGCTAGTCTAAATAATGAATGTCAGTGAAATCAGTGATTTCATCAACATTCGTGTCATCAGCATGGTCAGATTCTTCCAATGGCTGAATATAATCATCAAAGGATTGGTCGTAACTATCACCTTCGGACTGCAAAGCTTCTTCATATTCGCTATTGATGTGAAAATTTGGTTGTGGTTTGGTGGAATTAAACGGAGGTTGTTTTGGAACAAATTGTTGGGGTTTTGGCGTCGGTATTCGCTGTGAAAATTGGTGAGTCCTAGCCTGAGCACTCTGGCCTAAGGGCTGTACCTTAAACTGTTGGTTTGAAGGGAAGGAATACTGTTGCCTTGGTGCAAACGATGGTCTGTTACCTGTTTGGGGTTGATATTGATACCTTTGCACTTTCTGCTGCTGTTGAAATGATGCTCGTGGCGGTGGTTGCCTGGAAGGCAGAAAGCTTGTCTGCGTGTTAAATGGTTGCCTATTTTGCGGATTCACATAATTATTAGGCAAATTCCTACGTAGGGGTTGTGACAGTGGGTTTGAGTTGGGATGTCTTCTCATGCCGTAATTTGGAATGTGTCGTGATCTGTACCCCTTGTTTTCCAACTTGAGGCACAAGTGGAGTGCCTGTGGTAAATCAACGGGTTCGCGTACCCCTAGCAACCTTGGAAGATCATCTTTAAGGCCCCTAATAAAGGTGTCGAGAGCCTTATCTCTGTAGGTCTGTGTGAGTAATTGAGTTGATTCTTGCGAAATTTCCATACAGGAAATTTTGTTAAGAATGAGAGAGAGGTGGCTGTAGACAGCCTGATAAAAGTCTGATACCGTGTTGTTCCCTTGAACAAGAGACGACATTTGGTGTTCCAGAGTATTTAGATCACGCTTGTCAGCATAATGCATGATAAGGCATCGAGAAATGTTATCCCAATTTAGTGGAGTATTGTAGGACTTCAGGACAACGTCAGCGTCTGCAATTATCTTATTTCGGATGACACTTAAAATACCGTAGTATTTCGGGGTTCCTTTTATGGGTTCGTATAACTGGAGGATTCGGTCTACACCTTTTTTCCAGGAGCTGAATTCAGTTGCGTCGCCTGAGAAATTAATGAGACAACGAACAACATCTGGGGTTTTATCCAGGTCCTCCAACCTGTTTCGGTATTGTGCAGCAATTGGCTGATCGACTCCGGAATAGAAATCAGCGCTTGGGTTTAGAATACTATTAATGAGCTCTTTCCTTGATTCCCTAAGGGTTTTACAAATTATGGACGAAATGAGGGAGTTCCCCTTACCTCCTGATCACCATCTACGTGCACAGAACTTGATGTGGATGAGGTATTAAGGCTCTCACGTGCAGGAGTAACAGTGTTTGCTCTTGTGGAAGTGCTAGGATTCGGAAGTAAGGTATGGTTAATGTTGATGGCGGGAGCATCGCCATGTGGAGGGTCAGTAGACGCTCCTGAACGTAAATCAGGCATGGTTAAAAAAAATTAATAGAGAAAAAAAAGAAATATTTATATTTTTTTCCTAAAACCCTTAATTTTCCTTTCCTAGATTTGATTAATTTTTTCGATTGATTTTATATTTATTTTGATATTAATTTATTTTGAGTTAACAACTTAATATATAATTTTTCTTTGCGATTTTCAATTTTTAATTTTTGCTTTTAGCTCAAATTTCGATTATTTACTCTTCTTTAATTTTGCTTTTTAATTCTTAATACTCTTCTTAATTTAACTTTTGCTTTTAGCTTAAATTTCGATTATTTTCTCTTCTTTAATTTTGCTTTTTAATTCTTAATACTCTTCTTAATTTAACTTTTGCTTTTAGCTTAAATTTCGATTATTTGCTCTTCTTGCTTTTTAATTCTTAACATTCTTCTTAATTTAATTCACTAATACATCTATGCTTACATTAACCACCATATCTCCATGCTGGCCACCGGGATGTTTTCCTTTTTGACCGCTTTCCAACGGTGACTCGGGCTCCCTCGTTGACTCCTACTGCAGGTTCACTTCTAGTGATGATGGTTAACACCTTTGATTCTCACTGTTTTTTTTTCTCTCTGGTAACTCGCGGACCCTGGCTTTAGGCGCACTGTCTTGTTTTAGTCACTTCTTTTGCACCACTTGGGGGCTTTTCCGAACTTTCTAAAACTCAAAACTCGTACCACTTAAGACCGTACGCGAAATGTATATATGTACCTTTTTTTGTACCACTTAGGGACTATTTTTTTTTCGCGGTTTTTACGTGCCACTTGGGGACTTTCAC
Source organism: Pocota personata (assembly GCA_963082735.1). Taxonomy (NCBI): domain Eukaryota; kingdom Metazoa; phylum Arthropoda; class Insecta; order Diptera; family Syrphidae; genus Pocota; species Pocota personata. Next base: position 86,370,880 of record OY720431.1, read on the forward strand.
ACGCGAGGGTACTGCACCGTGCCAATTGGGGACTTTGTGCGCGACTATTACGACTTTTGTGGACTTTTTACGCATTTCTTGGCCAGGGTCCCTGCTCGGGCGCCAATTAAATTCGGTTAGATTATTTTAATATAAAAAAAACTTTATTAATAGAAAAATAAACTGGCAGCGATTCTGCCTACAATTCAACTGAACAGAATTTTCTTAAAACTATCGCTTAAATAATAACTTAATGCTAACGGAGGCAAAACATCCAACTGCGACGTGTTCCCACAGCACCGGTGAATTCGGCTTTCATTCCGTACGTGATGGAATGCGGGTCCAGCGATGTCGACGAATCAAGTTCTATACAGCACAGACGCGCTGTCAGCGAAATTAATTGCAGACTCATGGGAAGCGATGTTGAGCTTCGGATTTCTTCATGCACGCATTCCACAATCTATTATGTGTTAACTTATATGTAGAAGGCCAAGCACGCGTTTTCCTCCCTTTGTCTGCCATAGTGTCGGTTGCTTTTTGAAAACACAACGAGTCCACGAGCGTTGTAACGGGTGGTTAAATTTTAAGGGCCTATGTTGAATGTGAACCACACCTAAACGTCAAGTTTTTTTTCTGCATTTCATTTGACATTTCTCAATTTCAGACTAACTCAATTTGAACCATGGAAAGATACACAATCGAGCAACGCGTTAAAGTTATTCAGGCTTATTATGAAAATGGGCGTTCAAATCAAAATGCATATCGTGCATTTCGTGATTCTTTCGGTCAATTTAATCGTCCAAATGTGCGTACAATCGGAAAAATCGTGCAAAAATTTGTGCAAACCGGTTCTGTAGGAGATGTGAAAACACCAGTGCATGCTCGTACAGCTCGTACTGCAGAAAATATTGTTGCTGTTCGCGATAGTGTGGCTGAAGAGCCGTCCACCTCAACTCGTCGTCGTGCCCAACAATTGCACCTCTCACGCTCGTCGTTGATGAACATTATGCATAAAGACTTGCATTTACGGGCTTACAAGGTGCAATCGACTCAAGAACTAAAGCCTCTTGACCATTTCAAGCGTCGTCAATGGTCACAATGGTGGCAAGAAATGGCAACAGTGGATGATCAATTTTCGAAGAAAATCATCTTCAGTGATAAGGCACATTTTCACCTCAGTGGATTCGTCAATAAGCAGAATTGCCGCATTTGGGCGAATGATAATCCAAGAGTGATTGTCGAAAAACCAATGCACCCACAAAGAGTGACTGTTTGGTGCGGTTTATGGGCTGGCGGCATCATCGGGCCGTATTTTTTCCAAAATGAGGCCGGTCAGGCAGTTACTGTGAATGGTATTCGCTATCGTGAGATGATAACGAACTTTTTATGGCCCGAATTGGAAGATATGGATGTGGACGATATGTGGTTTCAACAGGATGGTGCCACTTGTCACACAGCTAACGAAACAATGGCTCTTTTGCGCGACAAATTTAATGGCCGTGTTATCTCACGTGGTGGCGATGTCAATTGGCCGCCAAGATCATGTGATTTTTCATTCTTTGGGGTTATTTGAAAGAAAGGGTGTAAAATTGAACCATACCAATATTATCATAATAAAAAGAAATGACAGTAATTTCCTAAATAATTTGTGTTTTATTCAAAATCAACATCGGCCCTTTAAACTTAACCACCCTTTACATCAGCCACTTTTGCTTATCAGAAAACAATCTGAGCACACACGCACCCTTACACACTTTGTGCAGATCGCTTCACTCCTTTATTCCTTTTTATGTCTTTTCTTGCCCACAACGCTGGGGCCACACTCGGCAGAGAGTCTCTCTCTTTCTTTTGCCTTGTTCTCAACAGCAGTGAACAGCCATATACACAGAGAAAACGACAAAGTGCGTGGTTCTCTCTTACATACTCATTTATTATTAAAGGCATACAGTTACATATGGAAAGCTTAATTCTAGGGATACGCTACGACACGGTCTTCCTGACATTCACACATCCTCGTGTGTATAAATTAATAATCTGTTAATTTTATTTTCTAAAAAATAAAAATATTTATTTTTTTTTTACTGGAGGTGAAGCCTCTTTATTCTACGAGTACAAAATTACATCTGAACTTAAATCTAATTACAATTTTAAAAGAAGCTTAAGTCTAATGCGTCAAAAGGAAAAATGAACTTGGGAAAGATGATTACGAATGGATTCCAAGCTTGCACTCCAGACGTTGAGTCAGCATCATTCGCCTGCAGCATGTCGCATCGCATTTCGTTGTCGTTATGATGTCTATGATGGCATTATGGCATGTGTCGGCAACATGACCCGCTAGCGTGATGGAATGGAATGCGCTGGATATTTGAGTTTGGATATTAAATAAGTTTTTTCGTTAACTCCTCCCTCCTTAAATACAAACGTCCGCGTTTGTTTTAAATAATGGAATTTGATTTATGGATGAAATCCTTTGTGATATTGCTGGCTTTGGGTTTTACTTCTGGATAGAGATTTCTGGCATGTCTATAGCTTCGTTTGCGGGGTTGTTTACAATGGTTACTTTTGGTGATTGCTGATTAATTTTTCGACAAAACTTTAAGCCTGATGCGATAAGGACTATGATGATTATGATTGATAGGCTGTATCCGCTGATATGTTTCACATTATTTCCTGATTCTAGCAATTTAATAAAGTTTGTTGTGTTGACTTGAAGTTCTTTGATCATTTCGAGTGATAGGACTTCCTCATATTTGGTTTGGTCATCCAAAGGTTGTAGTAATGCTGGTAGTGGTTTTTCTCTTGGGGCTTCTCTGGATGTGTAGTTCTTTCCCTCAGCTTGTATTGTGACATTATGGTATTGTATTATGAATGAACCGGTGAGATTTACTTCTTTATTATTGATACTTATGGTGCCATTGAATTGGTTGAGGAGCAACATTCCGCTTGATATTTCTTCTATGGATGGTATGTGTTGATTGTTGATTCTTTTACATGTTGACGGTTGGCTTTTTAGCAGCATCGGTATGCAAGATGAACTACTTATATCTACTAAATTTTTTTGTAAACAAATTGACAGTTTATTAAAAGTTTTACAATTGTTTTTAATTCCAAATATATTACTCTTACAGTCTAGTACTGATTTAAAATCAATTTCGTTAGAGAAATTACCTATCTTTATGGGTTTTATTAATAAGCTAGTACATTTTTCCATACTAGTAAGTGGAATGTTAATTATGTATATTATATTTGTTTGTTAGTTGCTATCTTTACTTCACTAAATTCTAATAATTCTTCTATGCTCAAAAAGGGCACATTATCTTGTTTTAAAATTTTTTCTACGATATTTATTTCTAGGTTTGACAAAATGAATGAGTTAATAATGTTAGCTTTTGCCCACTGTATTGCATTATCTATATTTAATATTTCCTCCTTTATAATATTTATTTGATTCTTAATAACTAATATTTCCTTATCTCTATAGTTTTCTTTTGTTTTTACTAATTTTATAATTGTATTGGTAACATTTGTTAGTTCACTAACCTTTTCAATTACTGCTCTATTAATTCTCAATTGTTTGTGTGTTTTTTAGTGCTTTATTTATTTTTTTTGAAATAATTTCGAAATCGCTGTGATCTGGAGTGCCAGCTATCCACTTCCAGGCACTACAAATGAAGTCAAGGGAACGCTTTTTTTTGTCCATTGGCTTAAGACGGTTAATATGTGTCTGTATTATGTTTAGATCATGAATGAGGAAAGGGTATAATGGTTCTTGTGTGCTTATGTTTCTTGTTACAAGTTGTTGTATTTTGTCGACGCATCTCTGGAAGATGTCTAAATCTATTTCGTGGATGATCTTAAAGGTTCCATCTTGTATTTTAGCTGTTCCTGTTTTTATTGTAAGTATTTGCGCGTTTGAATAATCCATGATTTGTACGTTAGGTGAAAATGGACCTAAAATAAAGGGGTTAATTTTTAATATGGGATTTATGCACGACTCTACCGGATTCTGTTACTATAGTCGTTTGTCTGTTTTCTTTTACTCTTTCTTCCTTAAATCTATTTGAGAGTTTGGTTCCTAATCTTTTATTGACCTTAACATATATAATTTGTCCCGGTAAATACTGTTTTATATCGTGTTTCTTTTTGATATGGTAATTGATATCTTTTTTTTTGTTTCTGAATCAATTTTTAGAAGTTGTTTTTCCTGGTTTTCTCATAGTCATCCGGGGTGAAATGGATATTTCGTCCGAAGAAGAGGTCAACTGGCCTTTTATTTGTAGTGGAGTGGATGCTATGATTGTACTCATTAACGGCACGTTCGATTAACTCCTCAAAATTACGTTCGGATCCGTTTTCTTTAATGCACCTCATTATTTCCGTTAAGGTTGAATGGAAGCGCTCGATTTGCCCGTTTACTTCGCTCTTGTACGGGGGTGTCGTAAAGACATTAATACCGAGTTCGTCTCTCATCATAAATAGTATGGAGGCTGAATTCAGTGAAGGTTCATTATCGAAAACGATCGATTTTGGTACTCCATATTAACTCTCGTAAGGGTCGTCTTATGTCCTCAATAGACCTGGTTTTTAGTATTCTAATTTGTGCATATTTAGTAAATTTATCCAAGGAAGTTAATATAATTTTTTTCTCGGTCAAGAATATGTCGAAGTGGACGGTGTGTCCTGGATAAGTTGGGATGGGTGTTTCTCCGAGTTTTGGCTGATTTGGATGTCTCTCATATTTACTACGCTTACAGGTGGAACAAATTTGGGTAATTCTTTTTATTTTTTGAGACATGGAGGGGAAATAGTACTTTTCCAATATCTGTGAGCGATTCTCTTGTGCGTTCCGGTGAGCGCGATTATGTGTTTCTATAATGATTGCTTCTTGATCATCTTGGTTGAAGATGTCTTCAACTTGAATTTGAGTGGATCTGATTCTAAAGGATTTGAAATGTAGTGGATACAGTTCCTGTATCATACCCATTACTCTTTCTTGGGTTTTAATGCAGTTAATTACTGACGGGTTTAAAATATTATTAAGAATTTGTAATAGGTTTATGCTATTATATTCTCTTTCGGTAATAATGTGTCGATGATATCTGGGGAAAATTATTTTAAATTCTTTGTTTGGTATTTCACCTAAGTTGAGTAAAATTTGGTTTTTAAAAGCATTAATTGGTACTTCGACGCTCGTGATAAGTTCGTCGGGGGAACTTTCGTCGCTGTGTATCGTAGGGGTCAGGGAGTTCAGGAAACTATCTTGCGGGGGTCTGGAAAGTGCGTCTGCAACCACGTTTGATTTACCAGGCTTATAATGGAGTTCACAATTGTACTCTTCCAATATCGCCTTCCAGCGTTTCATTTTGGCGTTATTGTTCTTATTGCTTAAGGCGTAGGTCAGGGGCTGATGATCGGTGTATATTTTAACTTCGGCTCTGCCGTATAGATAATTTCATAGTGATTGTAGGGACCATATTATCGCCAGCATTTCCTTCTCATTGGCGGCATAATGCTCTTCAGATTTATTTAATGTTCTGGATATGAATGTTATGGGTCTGTCATCTTGTGAGAGTACTGCGCCAATCGCATGATTAGACGCGTCTGTAGTTAATTGGAAATCTTTGGTGAAATCAGGGTATGTAAGAATTATTTCCTTTGAAACGAGAGCATTTTTTATTTTGTTTAGTGATTCTACTGCTTCCTCGTTAAGAGTTATTAGTTGCTTGCTAGAAGCGTTTTTAGATATTCTTCCCTTTTCTCCTCTTAGAAGAGTTGTAAGGGGTTTTGCTATTTTTGCATAGTCTTTTATAAAACGGCGGTAATAGCCAGATAATCTCAAAAAGGATCGAAGATCTTTCAAAGTTTTAGGGCTTGGGAAATTAACAATAGCCTCAACTTTGACTGGATTTGTTTTTATGCCATTCGAAGATATGACGAACCCCAAGAATTCGACTTCACGCTTGAAGAACTCGCATTTATCGAGCTGGACCTTCATATTGGCTTCTTCCAATGTTTTGAAGATTTTTTGAATGTTTTCTACATGAGTTTCTTGGTCTCGACTGAATATTATAATATCGTCTATATAGACGTAACATATTTTTCCGATGTGTTCCCGAAGGATGTCATCGAGGGCTCGTTGAAAGATGGCGGGGGCATTTTTCAGCCCAAACGGGAGTCTAGTAAATTCATATTTACCATTGTTTACTGAAAAAGCTGTTTTTTCTATGTCTGACTGTTTTAGAAGAATTTGGTGGAAGCCACTTTTTAAGTCTAAGACTGTGAAGAAGTTATTGCTTCCAAGCTGAGACAGGACTCCGTTGATTTCCGGTATGGGGTACCGGTCTGGTATCGTTGCCGTATTGAGTTTCCTGTAATCAATAACTAGGCGGTATTTCTTTTCGCCGGATGCGTCCAATTTTTTTGGAACGATCCAAACGGGTGAGTTATACGGGGACCGCGATGGTATTATTATCCCGTTGTTAAGAAGATCTTGAATTTGTTTATCCACCTCGTCTTTAAGAGACATCGGGTATGGATAATACTTGGAATAGATAGGGTTTTCGTTAGTAGTGCGAATTTCCCCTATAACTGCAGTTGTAAAAGTTAGTTTTTCATTTGGCTCATCAAAAAGTGAGCGGTGGTTTTTACTAGGGATTCTATTGCTTTACTTTGATCCGGTGTCATATGGTTCGTTCTAATGCTGATGGAGTTAACGTCCTGTGATGTTTGATATTTGATGCAGATATTAATTTGATCTCGAATTGTCATGTATTCCTGGCTAGTATGAATTACCGCTGATAGTTCTTTCAAACTATCATGTCCAAGAATACCGTGGAATGATGTAAGAGAAGGTAACAAAAAGAATTTTATTCTTGTGTCGCGAAGACCGAAAAGGCTAATATATGTATGATGTGTTACTTTAATGTTTCCTGCTACTGACCTAGCGTGGAAGCATTGTTCGTTTTCTATTGGAGTTTCTATAAGGGATGGTTGTATATAATTTTTATTAGATCCCGTGTCAATAAGGAATCTAAGAATTCTTCCGCTCTTCGTGCGAGATTCAAAGTATGGCATCGAAGAGCCTGTTAATCTATAAAATTTGTATCCATAAAGTCTGTTGTTTGTTCACAGGTATTATCAAATGACGATGCCATTTCGTTATATACGCTCAATTCGTTTTGAGCAGTCTCAACATCAACATTTTGTTGAGGAAGATCTGAAGTTTCCGAGTTTAAATTGCAATTTTGATTTAGATCATCGAATGGTTGAACATCAGGTTCAACATGAAAATTTTGTTGATTAAAGTTTCGTGGGTGTGTTCTTGTCATATTAGTATCTGGCCGAAACTGGTTTCTATTCTGCTGGTGTATTTGCCTTAATTGTGCAGAAGGTCCTTGAGTAAAAGGTTATAATTTTATTTGGGGTCTTTGGGGATATTGATTTCGGAACTGATTGGGATATTGGTACGGACCTCTATTATTATTTCCTATATACTGGTTGTTTGGATAATTGTTTGGCATGGGCCTATGGTTGTACGGGGGCCTTACCTGTGCTGGTGGTAGGTAATTTGTTTGATACATGGGTCTTGGATTGTATGGGGGTCTTTGTTGAATCGGTGGCATTGGATTTCGAATCGGCTTGTGGAATGATTGGTGAGTAGTACTTTGAGTCTGGTGAGAGCGAACATTTTGGTTTTCTAATTTTAGACATAAGTGTAGTGCCTGAGGCAAATCTACTGGTTCTCTCATACCCAGTAGTCGGGGTAGATCATCTTTAAGGCCTCTGACGAATGTGTCAAGAGCCTTGTCTCTGTATGTCTGCGTTAATAAATGCATGGACTCAGAACTTATGTCCATGCAAGAAAGTTTGTTGAGGATTAAAGATAAATGGGAATATACGATATGATAAAAACCTTGAATGGTGTTGTTGCCTTGAACAATCGATTGCATCTGGTACTCTAGCGTACTCAGATCGCGTTTGTCAGCATAGTGCATGACAAGGCACTTGGACATACATGTCCAATCTAGAGGCGTATTGTAAGACTCTAGGGCAACGTCGGCATTTCCGATTATTTTGTTACGAATAACACTTAAAATCCCAAAATACTTGGGAGTCCCTTTGAGAGGTTCGTATATTTGCAATATTCTATCCACACTTTTCTTCCAGGAGCTGAATTCTCCTGGGTCTCCTGCAAAATCTTTTAGACATCGGACTACGTCCGGAATGTTGTCTAGTTCATTTAATCTATCTCGATGTTCTGGGGCAATAACCTGGTCTGTACCAGCGAATTGGTTTGGATTTGGGTTAACTATATTCTGAATTATTTCTCGTCCTTGATTTTCTAGGACGCGTTGGACGATGGAAGAGATTGGGGAGTCAAAATCTGGTGTGGTCTGAATGCTTGGACCAACTTGGCGACTAGTAGATGGATTAGCATTATTCCGTTGAGGATTGCTATTGGACGCACTGGATTGGAATGAATTGTTGGCACTATCGCTTATTTGAATAGGCACTTCCTCTTGAGGATTATTAGTAATTACGTTAAGGTCATTACCCGATCTTAATAGAGGCATTTTTTTTTTGTTTTTAAAGTTCACAAAATTGAGATTAACACTTAATATAAACAATTTAAAATTAATTGGATTGCTTAACTAGTTTTCTTTTCAATAGCTATATGATTTCACTTCTTAAACTAAATTAATTCTATGCTTACACTATACACCACGGGAAATACATTGATGTCCTGGTCCTGGTTGTGATCTGGCTGATGCGGCTAGCAGTCTTTGCTTCCCGTTCCTCCGCTCCGAGTTTTTAGCTGCAGCGGCTACTAGGGGGCCCTTTACTGTTCTTTCACCAACAAACTAGATCACGCACTGTTTAACCACAGAGAATCTTCGTTCGCGCAACGTACTGTCTATAACCGAAATATCACTACTTTAGGGATTTTTTTTTCGGATTCAACTTTTCACGCACTATGTCGTTACTTAAGGGACTTTTTAGATTTTACGCGAACCGACTCTTGTGGTCCCTGCTCGGGCGCCAATTAATAATCTGTTAATTTTATTTTCTAAAAAATAAAAATATTTTTTTTTTTTTACTGGAGGTGAAGCCTCTTTATTCTACGAGTACAAAATTACATCTGAACTTAAATCTAATTACAATTTTAAAAGAAGCTTAAGTCTAATGCGGCAAAAGGAAAAATGAACTTGGGAAAGATGATTACGAATGGATTCCACGCTTGCACTCCAGACGTTGAGTCAGCATCATTCGCCTGCAGCATGTCGCATCGCATTTCGTTGTCGTTATGATGTCTATGATGGCATTATGGCATGTGTCGGCAACATGACCCGCTAGCGTGATGGAATGGAATGCGCTGGATATTTGAGTTTTTTCGTTAACTTATATACCTAAAGAACAATACAAGAGAAAATTTCGGCGTCATGTTTCGCTCAAGATTGCACGAACGATTATAAAACATTATATTAATTTAAGTTATGATTATAATTTACTGATTTTAGTGACAGAGATTTCAGTGCGCCGAATTCAAACCATCCACATTCAAACAACAGTTCAGATTCAGATTAAGGATTTTTTTTTTATTTAGTCGTTCTATTTACAAATTGGCTTAAAACTAGACTTATTACTATAAATTTAATGTTGGCTCAACAATAGGGGCCCAACGTATATCTACTGGCTAGTTTGCTAAGTTTTTTTTAAAAAAAAAAAAAACCTATATTAATGGCTACTTAATCTATTACATGAATATTTTATATAAACAAACAACAGTTCCCGCAAATCAACTCATTTATTTAACTCTTTCTCATAATCTCAAAATCTTGCTACTCTCAACGATATCATGCATCATACTTGACCACGTATGGACAGTAGGGGGAAAGCGGGAGACTTGAGCCACTTTTTGTTAAATCGTTGATAAAATTTTTGTTGGTAGTCTCACTTGCATGTTAGTTAAATCATTTTAAAGGTACATGTACCTCCTTCAAGAATAACCTTTTTTATTCTAAGTCCATGCAGAAATTTTTTACTGAGAGCAAATTGTTTGAAAAAAGATTTTCGGCTCAAGTCTCCCCCACCTACGGGAGACTTGAACATACCCATAGGGAGACTTGAACATATCCAGATTCAACGAGTAAAACAACAAAATAAATAGTAATAAAAGCTTTTGGTTTTCATTTCACCTTCCTATATTGGCAATTTAAAAAAAAACAAACAAAAAACAAAAATACTTCACAAAATTAACGAAAAAAAATAAATAATTTAAGAGAAAAACTTAAAAATAACTTCATTACAAAAAATTAATAAATAACATTTAAACCGTCTTAAGTCTATAAGGCTTACGACTAGTTGCCGACTAGTTTTCGTCACAATTGGGGCAGATAAATGTCTCATTATCGTTCTTGGTTAGTCCAACACACATCTCGTGCACATATTTGTTACAAGAAGCGCAAAGTCGCATATCTGTCATATCATCTGTTTTGCATATAAAGCAAAACCACGTTGTATCATGTTCCTCCTATTTAATCCCTCGTCGTAGTCGACTTCACCATCGGAACTGTCACTCGGTTGTAAAATTTTTTTCTTGGGAATGTGTTTGCTGTTTTTATTAGTATTTTTTTTTTCGGTGCCTTTTTTTATTATTTGTTTGTTGCTCGATATTGTTTTGCTCCTCATTCTTTTCTGGTGTTTTTGTTAGAATTTTTGTTTTTCCTGGTTGCCGGCCTCTTGTTGTTTTCCTTGGGCCAGCTTTAGGGAAGGGTCGAATCGATTCCGGACTAATCATTGGACTTTTACTAGCCGATAGATGAGCATTTTAGCACTGAATTTGGATAGAAGACGATGGCAAATTTTGAATATCCGCAACAAGTTGGTATTCAAAAGATTGCCTTAAATTTGCTGAAAAACCGCTCGAAGTAGATGAAACTGGGACTGGATCCGGAACTATCTGGTCTTCAACCGATGGAGCTCTTAAATTTGTCAGTAAACTGCTTGAAGTAGATGGAACTGCGAATGGATCAATGACTTCGTTTTGTGATTCCGTCATTGTTCGATCGGTAACTGCGGAACACAAAAAATCTTCATCGGTGAAGATATCCGAGTTGTATGGATGAATACCCGTCTTTACAAAACCACTGGTAATGTTCTTTTGGTTGAAGGAAAGTGGCACTGCCTCTTTAACAAATGCTGGAATGTTGTATATTGTAACGGTTTTTCCTGGATTAGACAACATCCAATCGTTCATTGTTATAACGTGATTTGAATGAGGAAAATACAGCTACATCAAGAGGCTGCATTTTATTGCTGCAATGAGGTGGAAATGTTAAAAGCGTTATTCCATTTGCTTTTGAAAAATTTATGGCTTCGATGCTTATATGATTTTCGTGGTTGTCTAAAATAAGTTAAACACGGTTCTCTAAGGAGCAGTGCGAAAACTTTGTGAAGTGTTTCAAATATTTGAGGAATCCATTACTAGTCATCCACCCACTTGGATAAGCATCACCGCCAGATCCTTCAGGCCCATTAGTCACAAAAGTTTCGTTGTATTTCACCCTTGGAAATATAAAAAATGGAGGCATACTGTTTACGAGTGTGCCTCTTTCTGCTGACGTAACTTGTCCAACCTGGCGTTCTTTTTTCGAAGCCAACACCTTTGGACATTTCTGCAGAGTTGTGCATCCTGTCTCATCACAATTGAAAATGCTTTGAGCTTCGAAGGCATACTTCTCGCGCACTTCTTTAAAATTTTTAAAAAAATCGGTTACGTTTTTTTTTTATTGAAGCTTGTTGCTCTTGATAGGCTTGTAGCTTCAGGTGCCCCCAAGCTAATTATAGTATTTCTGTTTAAAAACCCACGAAACCAATCGCTTCCAGCTTGAGAATCAACTAACCAGCTTGAAGGCATTTTTTTCTTATTTGCTTCAGCATACTGGTAGGCAAACGACAAAGCTGCTTTCTTTGTCAGGCCGTACTTCATTTTGCTGCAAGTTAGCAAATAGTCAACCAATTCTTTTTCTTCTCCAATGTTGAATACTTGTGACTGTCTTGGCTTCCTTTGTTTTCAAAATGATGAAGCTTCGATTGGTATTGTAGGTACCGTCCAAGTGTCGTTCTGTTGATATTTTATTTCGCGGCTGTTTCTCTGACAGATTTACCTTCTCTCGCTTCTTTTAAAGCAGCTTCAAGTGTTTCTTTCGAAGTTACATTCCTTCTTGCAGTTCCATCTTTTGCTTTATATACAAAAGGCATTTTGATCTGAAAAAAAGATTAAATCACGCAACATTCAAATCGAACCTTACATAGAAAATAAACAATCAAGGCAGAGTAAGACTTGAACCACTGTCTAACTCTCCCTCCAGAAAATGGCTCAAGTCCCCCGTTCGCACTTTTTAATACAAAACAATTAATAACTTTTTAACGTAAATGCAGAAAGCATTTTGCACTGGCACTATGAAAAAAGAACACTAAAAGCATAACATAAGCTTTAATTTTTGTACTTACCGTGCTGTGGACAAATTTTATGCAGTAAATCACAACCTTTTTTTTTTACTTTTGAAGCACAAAGTCACCTTTTTCTGTCTAGCAACCGAACACACCTGATGATTTCAAATCCCTTTTGTTACCAGGTAGCGGGTCACTCTCGTCATAGTATGCATTAACACTTGAAGGATCAGTGTGGAGTTTAAGTGAAATATTTCGAGCGGTTCAAGTCTCCCGTATGGTCAAGCCTTCCGCTTTCCCCCTATGTGCATCATGATCTTCCTAGACCCAGACCCCCGCCACAATATCACCTGCCCCACACGCCATTATCAAACATTTCTGTCTGCACTTGTGCTTACAGTGAGACGTTTGTGGTGCGATCTTTAGCCAAAGTGTCTGTCTTTACTCTAGATTGGCGTTTCGTTCAACGCCTTTACTCTCAGTACTCATACTAGTCACATCATGGTCTAACTCTGCGAAGGGAAACTTGCTCGCCTGGTATGGCTCGAAAATTGTAATGCGAATATTTGTCAATGATCTCAGCAATCTATCTCCTTCCAAAATCCCCGTCACCAAACAACCGTATCCATTTCTTCATACGTTAATGCTGCCGCTTTTTTCACCTACGAAGTTTGTTCCGTTGTCACAATAAATGTGGCGACAGGTTCCTCTTCTTGCAGTAAATTTTTCCAACGCTCCGATGAAGCCTTCGGGGAAAGATCGGTGACCAGCTCCAAATGTATTGCCTTTGCAGCGAAACAGCAAAAAACTGCAATGTAGGACTTTTGAGGGTGTTTTCCTCGTGCCTTAAAATGAGTCCATACGGGTCCGCAGAAATCTACACCCGAATTTACAATGTCATTGTACGTATTGACATTTTACGACCAGAAAATTATGAATGTACTAATCAGAATATAAAAAATAAGTTCAATCCACTTACGTGGTAATGTAAATGAACACCTCATTTTCGTAGTTCTGCTGAGATAGCCATAAGACAATAAAATAATAAACATTTATTGTAAACAGGGAGATACTTTGATAAGGAGAGAACAATAAAACGGGGAGTTGGATTTCGAACCTGAAAGTGAGTGGTTGTTTTTTTGGATCCGATACTTACTTAACTTACTTAACTGGCGCAGTCGAAACAAAAGAACCGAAAGAAAAAATAAAAAAAAAAATATCTTAAAAAGAGTTGATACGAAGCGATTTAAAAACAATTTATGAATCGTGAAGACACGAAGTTATTAAAGAAAATTTTGATTTTTGTGTTTGATACCACGTCCCCACCTCCGCCCGAATATATAAGTGTAAATTCCTTTAATTAAGTGATGAATACGAATTGCCAATCAGTGTAACATATCGAAAAGAAAAATAGAAAAAAAAAGTAAATAACAAAGCAAACCCAAACTCATTCTGGAGCGAAAAGTTAAATTATCTAAAAGACAACAATTATTCGACGAAAGAAGAATGGCGGTCCCAACAATAACAGAGCGATGTATGGCAATGTTAACCGAGATGGTCGGTAGACAAAACGAGCCAGAATCTCTAAGAAGGAAGATTCAACGGGATTTGAAGTTTGCACCCACATTTGATGGCACCAAAGGAATCTTGCCGTCATTCATCACAGCGATGAACCGAATTTTTGGAGAATATTCCGCAGCACAGAGGTGTTTGCCATCATTCTTAATGAAAATATAATAGGAGCAGCGAAGATCTTCTGACAATTTCACCTCCTACATCATGGGACGAGACGAAAACCAGACTTAAACTGCACTACCAAGCCTCGAGAACCGAAACGGCAATAGTACGAGAGATTAATAATTTGAAAGTAAGTTCTATCTTAGAGTTAAGTGAAAAAATTAGAATTATAATAGATGATATTGCTGAATGTGCAGTAAATAGTTCAAACTCCAAAGATGTTGTTAATAACCTTAGTAGTGTGGTTATTTTAAAGATTAAAGAATTAACTGCAGGAGCATTACTGTCCGAAATTTATGACAGATATGTTCTTGGAGATATTAGGACGGTTATAAATAAATATATTGGCCAAGATGACTTCAATTTAAAATATTTTAGGTCAAGTTTAAATTCGCAAGGAAAAGATCGTATTGGATCACATACAGTCCGAATGGTATTATCATAACAATTCAAATTTGAATAATAATTCTGGTCGAGCACAAAATGTCAACTATCAACAACATAGTACTAGGAATCAAACTTTGCAAACACGGCATAATAATTACAATAATAGTTTTTTTTTTCTCCGAGGGTTGGTGAAAAATCGTCCATAGACACTATGAGGATAGCAAGCGCGTGCTCATAGTAGTGTCAGATTCTTACTGACTAAAAAAACACCACCCTGTGATTTAATTGCAACTAAGAAGCAATTTTTCTATCATGAAAAAAAAAAACTCGTTTGGTAGGTTATTTTCCACTGAAAGATCCTGCATGTTCCGCAATCTAGGCGCGGTTGATTCCTATCTCGCCAAGTCGAAAGGTTTCGTCGTTCGTAGTCGGCACAATAAATTGCTTTCATCTAGAATTTGTAGGATTGTATTGTTGACATGTCCGATTAGTCGGTTTCTACGCTTTTTCGCGAAGCTTCTAATTTCAGCTTCGATTGTCGGAATTCCGAGATTCCTGTGGATATCATCGTTTCTAGTATACCACGGTGCGTGTACAATTCCTCTTAGCACTTTATTTTGAAAAGTTTGTAAAATCTTGGTACCGCCCCAAAGTTGTATACCGTAACTTCACACCGGCTTTAGCACTTGCTTGTATAAAAGCAGTTTGTTCTCAATACTGAGCTGCGAGTGTTTACCGAGCAACCAGTTCATTTCTTTATATTTGATTTCGAGTTTTTTACTTTTGATTTTCACGTGCGAATTCCATTTCAGTTTTGCGTCGAGTGTCATTCCAAGGTATTTGGCCTCGTTTGCAAAAGGTATTCGGGCCAAGTTTAGGAAAATTGGCAAAACATTAGTTTTCTTATAAGTGAAATTCACGTGAACAGATTTAGATTCAGTGCATTTTGCAGTTTTTCAGTCGTTTCTTCGATTGTTTTACCTACGGCTAGGATAGCGGAGTCATCGGCAAACGTAGCCTGGATAGTGTCATCTTCTTTCGGTATATCTCCTGGTTTTAAAAACTTTTGATTTTCACGTGCGAATTCCATTTCAGTTTTGCGTCGAGTGTCATTCCAAGGTATTTGGCCTCGTTTGCAAAAGGTATTCGGGCCAAGTTTAGGAAAATTGGCAAAACATTAGTTTTCTTATAAGTGAAATTCACGTGAACAGATTTAGATTCAGTGCATTTTGCAGTTTTTCAGTCGTTTCTTCGATTGTTTTACCTACGGCTAGGATAGCGGAGTCATCGGCAAACGTAGCCTGGATAGTGTCATCTTCTTTCGGTATATCTCCTGGTTTTAAAACCATTATAACTTCCGTAACTTTCCATTGGTTAGGCACGTGTTTTAATCTGAGCGTAGCATTTACAATATAAAGAAGCTTAATCAATGCTTTTCGAGATAAAGCTTTGAGAATTTCTCCGGTGATCAAGTCATAACCAGAAGCTTTCTTAGGTCTTAGATTCCCGATCTCATGTTTTAGTTCCCTTAGCGTTTCACTTGTAAGTGCTAAATCGTCAAGTGCTAAATGTCGTAAGACACTTGACCATCGTACTGTTTAAAGGTGTCTTCCAAGTGGGCCGCAAAAACGCCCGCTTTTTCTTTATCTTTCCTTGCCCATTCATTGTGATTTAAATTAGTTGGCGGCGCGGGGACCTTGGGCCTTTTGGTGCCTTTTACAGCTTTCCAAAGTGAATAATTGGAATCTTTTTTCGCTGTTAAACTTTCAAGATAAGAGCCTAAAGCACGATTCTTAAAATCCTTTAGTCTTCTTCAACGAATTGCACAGGTGATTCAAGTGAGCTTTATGTTGCGGAGCACGACTCTGTTGCCATTTCTTACGCGCTTTTCTTTTTTCCTTGACCAATTCTTTAATTTCCGTAGGATATCGTAGACCGTATTTGTCCGGAGTTTTCCCTGGATTGGGAGTATTATTCCAAGAGGCGAGCTGTACGATCTCAACGAAGCGATCAACTTCAACCACAAGTTCATAGGGTGTCGTAAATGGAACGCTCAGTCCAACATTTTCTTCAAATTCGTTCCTAAAGCCTTCCCAGTTAGTTGTTCTACCGGTTAATCTCACTGGCTCTAGGGTATAAACTAGTTTTTCACTCAATGTCAAAACAACTGGGGAATGGTCAGACGACAGATCAAAGCTCTCTTCAACTTTAATGTGGTTGGTAGAAATTCCTTTCACGACGAAAAAGTCGATCAGGTCAGGTATTTTCGAAGTATTAGTTGGCCAGTAGGTCGGTTTACCCGTCGAATGGAAATCACAACTGTACTCCATACCTGCCCCATAGATCATTCTGCCTTTTTGCGAGCTGTGTCTTGAGCCCCAGAATGTATGTTTCGCATTAAAATCGCCACCAATAATGAAATTAGGTTTCAGCAATTTAAACAAGTTAGTAAAATCAATTTTTTCAAGCGCGGAACGCGGTGGGCAGTAGATAGATGAGATTTTAAGAGTACGCTGACAATAATAGTGATAATTTTAACGAAACTTCAGGTCAAGATAGTAACCGAAGTAGACAGTATAATAATCTAGCTAGACAACATAATCAAAGTAGACAGTACAGTAATGAAAGTAGACAGTATAGAAATGAGTATAACCCAAATGATAGACGAAATAATTCACAGCAATCTAGGCAAAGATCTGATCACATGTCAGTAGATGCAGTAGAAAATTTAGCCGATGATACGTTTTTTACGAACTAGCCTCGGAAAAGAATAAAATTTATATAGTTCTCATATTTAATAAAATACAGCAGTTTATTAAATTCCAATAAAGTTACAAACCAAGTTTATGAAAAAAAGTGAAGAGAAGCCCACATTAGTACAATAGAAGGTCAGGTTACGAAAAATACAGAATATGTAAAAACTCACGAATTTAAACAAGAAATTAATGCTAGAATGAGATGGTTGAAAATAAGTTTAGAAAAACCAAACAGTTTTTTGTAAGGTATGGAGTGATTATGACTAATAGAGTAAGCCTTCCATTCTTGACTAAAACTAGCTTAGAGGAAGTCAACGTACTTGAAGTAAGTGAAGTGCAAGATATACCAATGGATCACTTAAACGAAGTTGAGAGAAGAAAAATAGAAGTGGTAATTAGAGAATTCAGAAATCTGTTGTATAGGGAAGGAGACGTCTTAACCAAGACGGACACTATAGTTCATGAAATTCGAACCACAACAGATGAGCAAATAAACTCTAGGCTCTATCGTTATGGAAAGGAATGGTATAATTAGAAAGAGTAAAAGTAGATATAGCTCACCAATTATAGTAGTACCAAAGAAAAAAGACAGGTCAGGCATTCAAAAATTTAGAATCGTTGCAGATTACAGGAGGTTGAATCAATTTACAGTAGATGGCAAGTATCAGACACCAAATATTCACAGTATTCTCGACAAATTAGGAAATGCCCAATAATTTAGCAGGGTAGACCTAGCAAAAGGCTATCATCAGATTATGGTTGCAGAGAAAGATATTGCGAAAACTGCATTTGTAACTCCTGATGGTCTATATGAGTATGTTAGGATGCCTTTCGGGCTGAAGAATGCTTCAGCCACTTTTCAAAGAATGTTGAATGATGTTTTCTGCGAATATATCAATACGATTTGTGTCGTGTGTATAGACGACATCTTAATATTTTCGACTTCATTAGAAGAGCATATAAGATCTTTAAGAAAGATTTTCACAAGACTCCAACAGCACAATTTGAAAATCCAAGCGGATAAGTGCAGCTTTCTAAAGAGAAATACAGAATTTTTGGGTCATGTCTAACTAAAGATGGTATGATGCCAAACCCTGAAAAAGTAAAAGCCGTACAGGAAATTGAAATTTTTAAGACTGAAAAACAACTGAAAGTATTTTTAGGAACAACAGGATTTTATAGGAAGTTCATTAGAGATTATTCGAAAATAGCATACCCTATGATTAAGTATTTAAAGAAAGGCAGAGAAATAAATGTGAACGATCCGCATTACATATCTTCTTTTGAAAACCTAAAAAGTCTAATTTTGTCACACCCAGTTTTGAAATATCCGGACTATGACCAGCCGGACTATGACCACCAATAGACGCTAGTGATTATGCCATAGGAGCAGTTTTATCACAACTAGGTCATCCAGTATGTTTCATTTCAAGAATCCTTAATAGTCACGAACAAAATTATAGTACCACGGACAAGGAATTTTTAGCGATTGTTTATTTTGTTAGCTATTTTAGACCATATTTATATGGAAATGAATTTAAAATTGTGACAGACCATACACCAATCAAGTATCTTTACGGTAAATATAAAGGAAAATAGTTCTCGCAACGAAATCAGAGATGGTTGCTGAAACTTCAGGAGTTCAATTATGAAATTGAATATTTACAAGGTAAAGAGAATAAGGTTGCCGATTATTTAAGTCGATTAGAAAATTCAGAACTGATAGATAAAAGTAATGACAAAGAATCAAATTTAGAAATATCTGATGATCAGAGGCAACATTCAACTGACGAACAAAGATTAGACCACATAAATATAAAGGATGAATTTTTAAATAAGTATAGAATGCAGATTTGGTTAACATATAGTCAAGAACATGAAACTGAAACACTTCACAAAAGAACAATCTTAGAATTAAATCCATTAAAAGATGATAATATAATAAAAGATATTTTGAAGAAGTCAATGACTCAGATTATAATAAAGTTCAATTAATTTTGGTATCAATGTTTTCAGCAGACAATAATATCAAGTTCATACGATTTTGAACATCGTAACAGAGCACAAGAATTTAAGACGGAAGCAGAATTGCATAGGCAGTTGTCATTCTACCATACTAAAGAATCAATGCATAGAGGTATAAATGAATGTTATCATAGCTTAAAGGATAAAATCTATTTTCCCAAACTAAGAGATCAAATTAGTCTTATGATAGGTAATTGCAGTAAATGTAGAGAAGTAAAATATGATAGGAAGCCCATCAAAGCTAAATTTGAATTAACTGAAACTCCGTTAAAAAAAAATTAAATTATTCATCTTGACATATTTCACTTTAAAAAACATGCTTTTGTAACTACAATAGATAAATTAACAAAATTTGTGGCAGCATATCAAATTACCGATCGCAACTGGAGAGCAAAGAAAACGTTGATTATGGAACAGTTTGCAAAATTTGGTAAACCAAAAAAGATTGCAATGTATAATGAGTTTAGAGCGGAACAACTAATTGAATTTCTCAATGCCGAAGGCGTTGAAGTTCATTCAACAAAGCCGAACAACCATACAGGGAATGCAGACATAGAGCGACTTCACTCAACCTTGTAAGAAATAATAACGGCAATAGAGGGAAGTGAGCTCTCAGTTGAAATGAAGATACAGATGGCTATAGGAAACTATAACGATCGATATCATACGACAACTAAATGCTCGCCTAGACAGGCAAGAGTTATAGAAAGTAGCCAAGATTTAGGGGCAAGGATAGAAAAAACAAAACAAGATATACATAATTAGAAAAATAAATTTAAGTTGGGAGAATTACACAGAAAACAGAGATGTAGGACATATTAGAAATTATAACAGGCTTAGACATAAGGATGAACCTTATTATAGATTAAGTCCTTTAGAAAATATTCATGTTTCAAATATTAAAAGAAAATCTAAATTTGCAGATAATAATGATCTTAATGATGATCTCAGTATAAGGGTTGTTGCAGGTTCATCCCATACCAGAGGAGAACGTGTATACTAAAATCAGGATCAGACAAGTAGATATAGGTAATGATATAGATACTATTTTACATATAATAAATCCAAGAGAGGTGGTACAAATTTTTAACAAATTAGAAGTAAACTTAGAACTTTTAGAAATGGAAGATAAGCAGACCCTTTACCGTGAAATAAGGTTAATAAAGAGCAAACTTAGGATTAATTAATATCATTGGTAGAGCTCAAAATTGGTTATTTGGCACTATGGACGATACAGATCGTGAAGAAATTCTAGAACATCTTAAAGTTACTGATCAAAATAATCATGAAGCTATAAATAACGTTAATAAACAAATAAAAATAAATGACCAATATAACAAATCGCTGTCAGATCTAAAGACTATTTTAGAAAATGATAGAATTAAAGTTTTAGCATCTTTTAACATGACGAATGAATACATTCGTAATTTGAATTATAAACTATTACTTTTGGAACAATCTACTAAACTAAAATATTTTGAAAATGAAGTAAATCAAATTTTGGACAACATAAAAGCCGCTAAGAATGATATTATTCACCCGAGTATGCTTACTTTAGAAGAATTAGAGTCATATAATATAGATTTCCATACAATTGAACTTTTAAAGGCAGGAGTTATGGAATCAACAGAATTACAAATTATAAAGTCAATTCCAAACACTGATCATTTAGAAATCAATGAACAAGAAGAAATGATTGTAGAAATAAACGAGAATATATATCAATACGAAGAGAAGTCCCTTTTTAAAAACTTAAAGAAAAGTAAAAATTGTATTATTACTAGTTAGTGTCATTTAGTATACAATAATGTAACAACTATTGAAGAAATAGACGATAAAACTGTATTGCTTAAGAATATGTATGATGAAGTGATTTGGCAAGATTATGATCAAAGAAATATAACATTAACAGGGAATTATTTGGTTAATTATAATAACTGTTCATTAAAAAAAAGGAACTAAACTTTCCAACAAAGAAATTATTATACCAGATAAGTACTTTTATCCATCAAATAAAAATAATGAAATGTTTGTAAAACCTATTGATTTTAATAAAATAATTATAGAAAATGTTAAAAATTTAATAAGTTCAATCCACTTTCGTGGTAATGTAAATGAACACCACATTTCCGTAGTTCTGCTGAGATAGCCATAAGCCAATAAATTAATAATACACAATTATTGTAAACAGGGAGATACTTTGATACGGAGAGAACAATAAAACGGGGAGTTGGATTTCGAACCTGAAAGCGAGTGGTTGTTTTTTTATTTTGGATCCGATACCTACTTAACTTACTTAACTCGCGGGTTGAATCGTCGCTGCGGGAAGATTTCCCATTAACTGATTGAGTGTCTTGGGTCGAGCCCTTGAACAGAAGACACAATGCTGAACCACAGATCTAGCTAACATCTTTCCCTTTATGGGCCAATAATTTTGCCTTGTAATTCCCAATAGCGCATGAGGGCCGACATGCTGATTCTTCAAATGAATTTCTGTGAGTATCACCTTTGTCAATGGGTGATTGTAAGATAGTAATATGGGGTACTTTGCGTCATAGTATAAATTTGATGCTTCTAGTCTGCCACCAATTCTTATGATACCTTGATGATCAATGAACGGCGTAAGTCCAGAGAGTGGACTGGCTTTTGCTACTTCACCGTACCTATTTAGTTACACCGAGTCTGTCGCAAACTCCTGATTCTGTACAGTTTTTAAAATGAGAATTCTGTACAGTTTTTAAAATGAGAATTCGTGCATCCTCTAATTCCCCAGCTTGAAGCTCCAGTGAATGAGCTTGGTTTCTTCGATTTGCATTGATAAACCGTGTCATGTAAGCTACAATATGCTGCAGCCTTTTAAATGAGTTCCTGTGATTTATGGCCTCAATCACGGAAACTTGTCTTTCTGGTACCGTAGTTGTAGCTACTGCCGATTTTTTCCGCTCCACATCACAATTACTGGTTTTTATGTAAGACGGAGGCCAAATCTTCTCCTCGCCATGTAGAAACGGTGGTCCGTAGAACCACTAGTTACAGATCCTTAATTTTTCCGCAGGTATACCTCTTGATAGTGGGTCTGCTGGATTTTCTTTGAATCTGACATGTCTCCATTGCTTTGGTATGGAGAATCGATGAATGGAGGCTATTCTGTTGCCAACAAATATTTGAAAGTCAGTTGACGCTGAGTTTATCCATGCTAAGACTATTCCCGAGTTAGTCCATAGGAAAGTGGGCTTATCTTCAATCTTAAGGCACCGTCTTACTCTATCAACCAGCTTGGCTGCTAATTCTGCTGCGCACAATTCTAGCCTTGGAAGAGTAATTTTTTTGGTGGAGGGGGAGCCAGTCTGGACTTTGAAGACAAGAGTCGTACTATCGTCCTTCCATCGTTGTCCGTAGACCGCATGTATATGACACCACCATAAGCCTTCTCCGATGCATCAGCGAATGCTTGCAACTGTACAGTACGAGGAATTCGGTCAGCAAAAACATGTCGGGGAATCTGGAATCCTTCTAGTGAATATAGGCTTTGTCGGAATTGGGTCCATCGGCTGTGTAGCTTCAGCGGTAAGGATGCGTCCCAATCCTGTTTGAGTCTCCATAACTCTTGCAGAAATAACTTGGCGGTTACGACTACTGGTGCAAAAACTCCAAGCGGATCGAATATTCGGGCTATTTCGGATGCCACAGTTCTTTTGGTTATTTTCTTATATATCGGAGGACTGATCTTTAAGCAGAAGTTATCAGATTCGGGCATCCATATTAAACCGAGAGTTGTGATGGATGAATCACCTCCATCTGAGAAGTTTAATTGTAGTGCTTGATCTTCTGGTGCAATATTGCGTAGTAGTTGAGGATGATTCGCACACCATTTGTGTAGTTTGAAGCCTGCCATGTTGAGTAATGATGATAACTGTGATTGCTTATCCCGAGCTGTAATTATGCTATCAGCTCCTGCCATAACATCATCTACATAACAATTGCGTTGTAGTACTTCAGCCCCTAACGGTAACTTGGCGCTCTCCTTTTGGGCCAGACGTTGTAAACATTTTGTGGCTAAATATGGAGCGGAAGGCGTTCCATACGTTACAGTGTTAAGCTGGTAGCAGCGAATAGGTTGATTTGGATCATTTCGCCACCAAATTAATTGATATTTTTTATCCCCGTCCTTTAAGTAGATTTGTCTGTATATTTTTTGTATGTCGACAGTGAATACGAATCGAGGTAGCCGAAATTGTAATAATACACTTAATAACTCTTCCTGTAGTTGAGTGAGATATTTGTCGATGTTTTTGCTGATGCATCGAACACTACCCTCAACTTCGTAGTGCTGCTATCGGGCTTTAGAACGCAATGGTGTGGAAGGAAGTAGTGCGGTGACGGAATAGATTCCGTAGCCAGTTCTTTATATGGCCTAGCTGCCCGTATTCTTTCATGAAGACTCTGTATTGATGCCGCAGCTCGGGATTTTTTTTTTTCAGTTTTCTTACTAATGCCATGAAATGACGAACAGCCACTTCCTTAGATTGTCCTAAGGTTTGTGGATCATCAGAGAACGGAAGGCTTACCACAAATCGGTTATTGTTATCCCTAATAACAGTTTGATTGAAGTGTGTCTCGCATCGCCTTTCTCCTATCGTTAACTCCTTTCCCTGTGTTTCCTCTGGATCTTCTGTATCCCAAAATTTTGGAATTGCTTCTTCCACGCTCTGGTCATTGGTGCAAATTCCGCAGCTTACGGTGGTGGAAGAAATCCTCCTAATTCTTCCCGCTACTATCCACCCGAAAACAGTATTGTGCAGGGTTGGCAGCTCTTCAGATAGTTTTATTTGTCCGATTGCAAGAAATTCATGGTAAAATTCTGATCCAAGCAGAAGATCTATGTGAACAGGCTGGTAAAATGTTGGATCAGCTAACTTAATATTTTTCGGGATTATCCATCCGGATATGTCTATCGTTTGACTAGGCTGTGGTGAAATGATTCTTGGAAGCGCAAAGGCTTCGATTCTCGCAGAATATCTACTTAATCTTGAATGCATTAAGACACTAACTCTTCTTGGAGCCCTTTGAGTTGCTTTACCAACGCCTTCAACGGCCATTGCACTTTGCGTTGTTATCAATCCGAGTTTTTTGATCATTCTGTCGGTGATTATGTTGATTTGTGAACCTGAATCTAATATTGCTCTGCAATCGATTTTACCTCCTGCTTTAGTTTGTAGCTGAACAATTGCCTTGCTTAGTAGAACGTTTGTGCCTTCTTGCTTCCAATTCGCCTTTAGAGTAACGGATTTCGCAGTGAGATTACCTAATCTCTCCGTGTTGTTGGGAGACGGTTTTGTATTTCTTACAGCCGTAGAGTCCGAAAATTCTCCCTTTGATGCTTCTTCCAGATGAAGAAGGGTGTTGTGTTTCTTTTGGCATTTCATACAGCACCTGGAACTGCAATCACTTGCGTTGTGACCTGGACGCAAATAGTTTCTGCAGTACCTTGCCTTCTGCATAACGTTTAAGCGATTCCTTGGGATTAAGTTCAAAAACTTCGGGCAACTTTATAATTGATGATCACCCCTGCATGATATGCATGCTAGCCCTGCTGTTGCAATCGTCGGTAATGCTCGTGACATTCCTTGTCGTTTATGTTGCTCTTCTTGATACGTCTTGCATGCTTTCGGTCCTAATGCTTCTAAAGACTGGAATCGGGTTTCCAGAAATGCCAAGAAGTTTTTTACTGATGGCAGTGATTTCGGTTCCTTAAGCGACTGTTCCCATAACGAATTAGTGGCTTGATCCAATCTTTTGAGAAGCATATGCATTAGTAGTGGGTCCCAATTTGTTGTATCAACGCCTAGATCCTTTAGACTAAGGAGACATTCTAGCATAGTATCATGTAGGCCCTTGATCATTGATGCATTTTCATTTTGGATTGTTGCTTGCATCATTAACTTGTTGAGGAGCGCTGTGACTAATAAACAGGTGTTCTCGTAACGATCTGTAATGACCTTCCACGCCGCGCTACAATTGGCCTCAGATGTTGTAAAGTGCCGAATAAGTTTCTCGGCTTCGCCTGTGAGGGTGGTTTTGAGGTATGACAGTTTCTGGGAAAGAGGAATCGGCTGGTTATGCACCAATTCCGTGTAGAGATCGCGAAACTGTCTCCATTTTAAATAGTCTCCATCGAATCTGGGCAGCACTATTTTCAGTAATTTTGAAATTTGGTTAGTCAGTGCATGAGGATTCTGATGAGCAGTCATTGAGAGTTCTGAGGCTGACCTTGATTGTTCATGCAATTTGATAACTGCATTCTGAATCTTTTCTTCGATTAGAAAATACCTACCTACGTCGTAGATGGAGATATTTGGCTCCCCCATCTTATCCCAAATTTTGCTGTGTAGCGTTTCTACAACTGACCAGTGCTGTTCAATAGCTTTGACCTTTACGGTGTAGAACTCTGCTGTATGCTGCTCCTTATCCTTTGCCAGTTGTGTTAATGTCTTCTTTATCACATTAATCACTGTCTGTTGTTTTTGGATTAGCCCAGCTGGGTTTGGCGATAGGACCGAATTTGTTGCCCATCTCTAGCAGACCTTAATCTTGCTTTGGGTTTAAGCCGAACTGATTTTCCTCTTGTACTGAGGCTGCAGCGCCATGATCTACCCAATCCACCAGTTGCTTTTCCTGCTCTTGGGATTTGCCCGGTTCTTCCCTGACAGAATATGGTTGATACGCTGAGTTCTTTAATGCTTCGATCTTGACCATGATGTGTGACATTGCGTCTTTAACCAGCTTGCTGATGCCGCTGTAGTAATCCTTGAAAAAGTAGTAGTAGAGTCGATCTTCTCGAAGTTCTCCCACAAAGACTCTAACTGCAGCAGCCTTTTTTGCAGATTGTCGGAGGTCCATCTTGAGGGTCCATCCTTCCGATAATTCGCGATGACTCGCTGAAACTTCCCTCCCGTCGACTCTTGATTTGGTGCTTGCTCCTCTAGACTCATATCAATGTCTTGTGAACCAGTGTTATAGCCCTGGTTACGCGTTTTAAATTAAGTTTTCTTTACCAGTATATGCCCTGGTAACGCAGTGCGCGATTTAATGGATGTACCTACCAGTGTTTTAGCCCTGGTAACGCTAATCAATTTTACCAGTGTATGCCCTGGTAACGCTGTTCAAATGATGTGAGAGTTCTCAATACTTGCTCCTGACCTCTGGTGGGGGGTAGCAAATGTTGTGGTTGAAACACAAGCAATGTACTTGATCACGTCGGGTCACCAATGTTTTGAGGGAAATCTCTTTTGATTCCCCTATGGACTAACAGAAAGGTTCGTCAAGGCAGTATTACCCTGGCGATTTGTTGATGTTGAAGCGGCACTTGTTACCACTTCAACCTTTAGTTCCTAATTTACTCCTCACCTCGGGTGGGGGTAGCAAATAATAAAAACAACTCTCTTTTCGAACGACAAAAACAAAGTAACTTTATTCAGTGCACTTACAAACTACCTATACATGATTTACAGATGATTTCATCAAATGTTCTCGCGAATAATTCTGATGAGTTGGCATTATCATAGTGCACCTGGACGCAATGTGACACCACCTGAAGTTTAGTGGGAAAATTCTATACTGAGCGTGAGAAAATTTGATGTGAACATAGGTGAATCGACTATGTGCATTACGATATCTTATGTTCTATGTGGGAGCGTGTGGGATGAGGTGAATGGACAGTGTGTATAATGATATCTTACGTTCTATGTGGGAGCGTGTGGGATAAGGTGACTGGGCAGTGTGTATTGAGAATGCTTATGTTAAGCTAGGGATTAGTGGAACAGCTGCAGGTATGATCTGATTCCTTACAAATGAAACTTTCTTTGTCAATTTTTACTGTATGATAGAAATAAACGAATTTTGTTAAAGCATCAATTTGAACTATTACATATTCCTTAAGATCATTTTTGCCACTTAACTTGCCCGTTATGTCAATGTGAATAGTGTGCCATGGTATGACTACTTTTGGAATAGGGTGCAGTTCTGCTTGAACTTTACCTGAAGGTGGTTTAGACAATTTACAAGTTTTTATTTTTTGTTAATGAAGGTGAAAATCTCGAAAAACGCAGAGGGGTTAGAAACCCAAAGCAGTGTGGCACTCTAACCGCACTAGAAACACCTCCTTGATCATGACCAATCAAAGAAAGAACGAAATGATTTTATTTAAAACGTTTAGTTGCGTTTGTAGAGGGTATTATAATTTAAATACGTGCTCTCATAATTGTCAGATAATAAGTTCATGAGGTTTTGTTCCTCTTAATCTACGAATATTATTTCGTATATTTAAGACGTCTTCTATTGAAGGATTTATATGCATCTGCAGACGAATTGCACGTTGTGACGAATTGCGTTCATTTTAATTTCTTCCGTTACCGGATTAATCTGCAAATCACGATGCAAGTCAATATTTCTAATGTACCATGGGGCATTTACTATTCCCCGAAGAACTTTATTTTGAAAAAATTGTATTATTTGTACATTCATTTTTTTGTACAACCCCATAATTGGACACCATATGTCCAAACAGGTTTTAATATCTGGTTATATAATAAGATTTTGTTCTCAATGGACACTTCTGAATTATGTCCTAACAACCAATAGAGTTTTCTATATTTAATATGTAACTCCTCTACTTTCTTTTTCACATGTTCCTTCCATTTCAGTTTAGCATCCAGATTCATACCCAGATACTTAGCTGTGTTAGAATAAGGAACTACTTGATTATTAATAACTACAGGAACGTTCGTTATTTTTTTATTTGTAAAGTTGATATGGGTGGACTTAGACTCATTAAGTTTCATTCGCCATCGTTTCGTCCAATCACATATCTCGTTCACTGAGTTTTGTAGCCTTTCTGTTGCTGTGGCCACGCATCCATCAGTTGCTAGAAGAGCAGTGTCGTCTGCGAATGTGGCTAACATGGTATCATTCGCATGTGGAATATCACTAGTATATAGTAAATATAGGGTAGGGCCTAGAACACTTCCCTACCACTTGCTTGTATTTCTTTAAGTTCAGAATACGCTGAACCATAGCGAACTCTAAAGAATCTATTAGCTATATATGACTTAAGTATCTCATAGTTTTTTCTAGGTAGATCCCTATGTAGTTTATATTCCAAGCCCTTATGCCAAACTTTATCAAAGGCCTTAGCAACGTCTAGGAGTATTGTAGAACAAACTTGTTTTTCGTCTAGTGCTTTCTCTATAACATTAGATGCACTTGGTCTAATGTCGAGTGCTTATTTCTGAACCCGACCTGATGTGTGGGGATAAGCCTGCTTTGCTCTATGATTCTATCCAGCCTTTTAAGAAGCATTTTCTCGAAAATTTTTGATAATATCGGTAAAAGCGATATTGGCCTATATGAGGTAACTTCTGATAGGGGTTTACCTTGTTTAGGTATAACAATAATTTCTGCTATTTTCCAATGATGTGGGACATATCTTTGTGTAAAACAGGCATTAATTATTAGCTTGAGTTTTAACAATGCTACGAAGGGTAGTTCTTTCCGGATTTGGGCAGTTAAAAGGTCGTAACCTGGTGATTTTTTACTAGATAGTTTAGAAATACATTTGCTAATCTCTCTTAGCGAAACATAAGGGATTACGTCTTCATCTATTTTGTCAGAGAATTCTACTTCATTTGCTACGCTAGGTGGAAAAGGTTTAAACACATTTGCTAGGTGCTCCGAAAAAAGTTTAACCTTTTCTTTTGGGTCGCCGATCCATTTCCCTTCAGATGTTTTTAACGGGGGATCTTGCGCTTGAGGTCTCTTTAAATGATTGGCAGCCTTCCAGAGGTAGTAGTCTGTGGCTTTGTCAGCAGTTAAATTACAAAGGTAATTAGTTAAGGATCTATTTTTAAATTCACTGATACTTTTTTGAGTTTGTTATTCAGTCTATTAAACACAGCTTTATCACCGGGATATCTTGTCATTTTCCACCTCATACGAGCTCTTCTCTTTTCTAATTAGTTCCCTAATTTCTGTGGGATATTTTACCGATGCTTGTTTTTTTTGTTGATAGGTCGGTGTACTATCTTCTGCTGCCTGTTGTATATCGGCAATGAATTGTTCTACTTCGACGTCAATATGGTTTGTTGTGGTCAGAGGGGATCTAAAGTTAATAAATCCTTCGAGTAATTCTCTGAATTTACACCAGTTCGTTCTTTTGTTGGTAAGTCTTACATTTATTACCTTTTGTTATCCATGTTAATCATGCCGTTGACCGTTAGGATTACGGGTGTATGATCCGACGACAGATCATCACTGTTTTCAACTTTTACTTCTTTTCTATTAATTTCTTTCATTATGAAGAAGTCAATAAGATCTGGTGTTTTCGCTGAGTCAGATGGCCAATAAGTAGGCGATCCAGTCGAAAGGAAATCACAGTCAAAATTTCGCCCGGCTTTGTAAAGCTTCCTGCCTTTTGTCGTTATTAATGTTGACCCCCAGTAGGTGTATTTTGCATTGAAATCACTTCCAATGATAAAGCCGTTGCCTAGAGTTCGGAGGAGGTCATTAAGATCTTCCTCTGTCGGCGAATACTTGAGTGGGCAGTATATGGCAGCTATTTTAAATTCCTTGCTTTTAGCCAAAATGTTTATTATCGCTACTTGCATGGTTTGTTTTGCTATTTTTGACAATTCATAAGGTTCCAAACTACTTTTTACAATTACAGCACTACCTCCCCTAGCAGTGTCAGCTGGATGATGAGAGTGGTAACAGAGATACCCTGGGATTCTAATCTTTGTTCCCTGTTTGAAATGGGTTTCAGAAATCAGGCAAACATTAATGTCTTCATTGCATAGAAAAGCCTGAAATTCAGAGATTTGTTGGAGTAAACCGTTTGCATTCCAGGTTGCGACTTTCAGATTTTTAATAATTATTACTTTGTTGATTTTTTCCTGTAGAAACTTCTTTCGTTAGTAGCTCAATTATTTTATCTTGGTTATCCAATCTTTGGATAATAGTAAAGAGCATTTTCTTTACTGATATTTCTTCTTCTTTTCGTGTATTTTTAACAATTTCGGAATATGATTTGTTATTTACGGCTAACGTGTTTGCTTTAGAAGCAATTAATCTTTTGTCTATTTTATTGTTTACAATATTTACTTGTTTGTCATTTTTATTTTTGAGCTAGTTTTGTGGGTGCTTGCTAGTAGCTCTATTTTTTCTTTCTTGGTATTCTTTCGCGATAGGGCAACCTCTAAAATTAGCTGAGTGATTTCCATGACAGTTGATACATTTCGCTTTTTCATCCTTCTTTAGTGGACAGTCGACTGTTGGATGTTTTCCTTCACATTTAACGCATGCAAAATACCTTTTACAATAGCTTTGCGTATGTTCGTAGGCCTGACATCTTTTGCATTGAGGTAATGTGTTGGAACTTCTACGAAGTGGCTCAATCTTGACAACAATACCCATTATTGATCTAATAACGTATACCTTTTCAATATCTTTTTGATTGTGAAAGGAGAGTATAAAAGAGGCAATTTTCTATTTCTTGTCATTGGTTCCCCATCGTTATCTTTTATTCTTTCTTTTTTGATTAGGTTTTTGGCCTCCAAAATTTTGAAATTTTTACTAGTCATGTCTTCAACAATATCATGTTCATCACACGAGGAGTGAAGACCTCTGGCTACAACTCTCCATGGTCTAGTAGCCTTATTTTCATATGAGTGCCATTGCAATTTCATTTTCGTTAGCTCACCAGTGATTTCTCTATAAGTGTCACTATCATCGATATTTATTTTCCAATTATTGTTGCTATATGATGTGAGCTTGCATGTTTTCTTTGCTTTTTGGTCAATTATTCTTTTTAACTCACCAAATCTGTCTACTCCGGAGATCATTATTGGTGGTGGTAATGGCTGTCTTTTTAAGGCAATGGTTGCCTTTTCGAGCCTTCTATCCTTAGACTCAGCTTGCGAATTTGCTTGTTTTGCAGTAGCCATACTATCATGTTTTCTTTCAGATGTTTCAGGACTTTCTTCTCCCTTGCGTTTTTTCGTTGGCCTTTTACTTTTCTTCAGATGTCCTTCTGTCTCTAGTGCAAGCTCCTCTTCATCTATGTGGTATTCTTTTTTGTCATCTTGCTGGCTTGGTTTGACAGGACATTTATTAGTACAGTCCAACAAGGCATCTTTTACCTCTAGGTTTTTTATTTGTTTTTGCAGTCTTATAACAATCTCTTCTAGTTTTTTTCTTGCTTTGAGTTCAGCTTGCCATTCTTTGTAATAACTGTTTGTTTTTAATTTCGCTAGTGAATCTGATTTATGATCACTTTCAACTATATTGGTTTCAGTTCCAGATTTTTCTTTTTGTGCTTTTGGAATGCTTAGAATTATAGCGCTATCTTTGGTCGTAAGGTTTTTTTGGCGCTATTTTTTTTTTGGTGAAGTTCTTGCCGTGAGTGAACTCCTTCTGGAGTTTTGTTGAAAAAGCAATAAATGGTCCCCCCAGAATCCATGGGACCGACCTCCGAGGAAGGTGGATTTTCCAGTTTACCTGATCTGTCACCTGGGGTAATCATATCTGTTGTTTTGTTCATTGCCATATTTTATATAACTGGTTCAGTTTTACTAGGTAGATCAGTAATTTCTACACACAAACCCCCTGCCAGGAGGACCGGGTCATTTGTTTTATTTTTTATTTTTATTTTGCCGTTTTTTTCGAAGTTTTCGTCTCCGCTTATGTGGATTTTAGTCGCCTCTTACGACAGGCATGCCTACCTCGGGTATATTCTGTCCCCAACCCGAAGGGGTAAATTTACAAGTCATACAATTATCTACAAGTTTGCGAACGTATTTAGACATGTAGACAACCAATATTAGTCATATACTTTGTCAAGGGTTTTCTCCCAGCCTAAATGCATAATAGCTTCATGAGCATGATTAATTAGAGCCCATCTAAAAGACCTCGGGATCACAGGTAAGCATCGAGTCTTACCATTTCTTTGTATTTTCCGGGAAAGAGTTCCAGACCTTAACTCATTATGTTCTTGCTATGTCTTCCTTTAGTTCCTTATTACGCAATTCAGAAACAATAGTGGATACTTCCGGATCTCTTTGTTGTTCGGCAAGAAGCCAATTGCCTGTGATTTCGGTCAAATTAACACGTTTTTCAACGGTCTTGACAATCGATTTGGGTTCCATAGGCAATGGGTTACGAGACAAGAAGTCCACATGCGCCATGCGCTTTCCCTTTCTATATTCGACGTTAAAGTCAAAAGACTGCAAATATGCCCACCCACGATGAACCCTTGGCGTTAAATCAATTTTGGTAAGATTGAGTTACAATCGGTGTACACTACAAATTTGCGACCTTGCAAGTAATGCCGAAATTATTTTACTGCATTGAAAACAGCTAATGTTTCTAATTCGTATGAGTGATATCGTGATTCTGTTGGGGTTGTACATTTGCTGTAATACTCAACTACGTGAGGTTTATTGTCTATTTTGTGCAATAAGATTACACCATAGCCATCGAAGCAGGCATCAGTATGTAACTCTATGGGGTAATGTGGGTCAAAAATTATCAATACCGGTTTATTGGTCAATATAAATATTATTTTCTGGCGTATCTGCCCATGTTGTGGCTTCCAAACATAGTTGTTCTTCTTAGAAATGAGAAAATATAACGATTTCAATAACTCTGAAAATTTAGGCACAAACTGCCGAAAGTAAGAGGCTAAACCTATAAACTACCTTAATTGAGTGACGGATTATGGCGGTGGTAAACCAACCAATGCTCGTTTTAATATTTGTTGTGAATAACAAACGTTGCAGCGTATTGTCGATTTGAGTCGTATATGCTAGAACAACTGATACTGTTATTTCTTCAGCGTTCATTGATATCCACTTAGACATAAGCGATGCGACTAATCGACTTTCATAAACTGATAGACACTCTCCATCGTTTTAGCGACCATTAAAAATGGTTACCAAAATGGCTGCCGTCGTCTCGATGCCTTCAAAACGCTGGACAAATAATTCTTTGAATTGCAGCCACGTAATGCCAGCGTAACATATCTGCGACAACCAATGCGAAGCACTTCCTTACAATGACTTAATGAGTGCTATAATAAGCGCACTTGCTTCCAGTGGATTTTCAGACAAAATCATGTCGACTGTTGAGCACTAAGAAGAAGCATCAGCGCCTGCACAATCAGGATTGAATCTTGGCAGCGAAACCATGTTTGCCTTCTGTGACGTCGTTTTTGAAGTTTGCATTGCTTTAATTAGCTCCAGAAAATTGCACGCCAGTGTTCGTCAGAATTTTCTTGAGACTGGGCGAATCCCACTTCTGATGTAGAAGCCCCTCACGCGTTTTCCTCCCTTTGTCTGCCTTAGTGTCGGTTGCTTTTTTTCACAACGAGTCCACGAGCGTTGTACATCAGCCACTTTTGTTCGTCAGAAAACGACAATCTACAATCTGAGCACACACGCACACTTACACACTTGCGCAGATCGCTTCACTCCTTTATTCCTTCTTATATCTTTTCTTGCCCACAACGCTCGGGCCACACTCGGTAAAGAGTATCTCTCTTTCTTTTGCCCTGTTCTCAACAGCAGCGAACAGCCATATACACAAAGAAAAAAGACAAAGTGCGTGGTTCTCTCTTACATACTCATTTATTATTAAACGCATACAGTTATATATGGAAAGCTTAATTCTAGAGATACGATACGACACAGTTATTCATTAGCTCTGTTTTTTTGAAAGCTAGCTGGGCAGTAGTTGGCAGTAAAGTCGAATTTCACACACAAAACAAATACAACAACCGACTGCCTACAACTTTTGATTTTCTCTGCAGTCAAATGCGACTGGCTAGGAATTTTATGATACTTCATGGCCAGGCGGTGCTGAAAGCAATTTTGTTATTTATAGATGTTGGTGCGAAATTGCGACATCGTTCGGTTCCGTGGGGATGTGTTCGTAAAGTTATGTGTAATGCATGAAATGCTCCTGATTGGCCGAAAAATAAATTGGATTTAACATCGTATTAATTTAATAAATGCTGTGAATTTGATTATTGTTTTATTTTAGTTATATCACTTTGCATGTTAAGCATGCAAAATATGAGGTTCAACACATTTTTTTAGTAATTAGTAATAAGTAATTAAAGCGTATAAAAAATGCCTTGATATTTTTTATTGGAAATTTGAGCAATAAAAAACGCATTTTCTTGTTGATTATTCGGCATTCAACCGTCTGTACATGACGTGTATTCGTTAGACTATTTCATTTGTTGTGAAAACCATACTTTGGAGAATTTATTGAATGGATAATTTACAAAAAGAGGTATGAAATTATAACATAGTTGATTATATTTGGGAAACATCATTTAATAATTCAAATTACAAATTTTATGTGG
Organism: Pocota personata; assembly: GCA_963082735.1. Classification (NCBI taxonomy): domain Eukaryota; kingdom Metazoa; phylum Arthropoda; class Insecta; order Diptera; family Syrphidae; genus Pocota; species Pocota personata. The sequence goes on from OY720431.1 coordinate 86,405,635, forward strand.
AATACTTGGTTCCTCCAGTGAGGAGGGATCTGAATTCTTCGAAAACTTTTTCGACAACACTTCGACCTCCGAAGATTCAGCAGAAGAGACGAAAAAGCATGCATCATGGATTGGTTCAAGGAAAGAGTTCTACATGTATGTGTAGTATATTAGCAATACCATCCCTTTCAGACAACTGGGGAACTTGTTTGGAGTACTAAAGTCTTCCGCCTGGATAGTTGCTCGTCGTGTTTGCAAATGGTTCATGGAGAACAGAAGACAGTTGAATGGTCTCAAGAGGATGCTGTGGCATACAACTGCAGTAAATTTTAAGCAAAAAATAAAATTCCTGGAGTTCTAGGTGTAATCGATTGAACGCACATCGCGATTGCAGCTCCAAAATTGAACAAAAGAGTGCTACTACAACCGACAGCACAACTTCACAATAATTCTGCAAGCAGTCGTTGATGCGGACAAAAAATACATCGACATTTTTGGTTTTGAACCTGGATCCTTGCACGACAGCAGAGTGCTTCGAAGATCAGCCTTATAAAGAATAACCGACATAAATTATACTCGGACGCAGCTGTTTCTTTCAAATACTTTCATCCTGAGTGACTCAGCGTATCCTGCTACTAACTGGTTAGTGCCACCATTTAAAGATAATGGAAGACTTACAGAGCAACAGCCGTCTTTTAATTATCTGCATTCTGGAATGCGAATTGTAGTGGAGAATGCTTTTGGGTTGCTGAAAGAAGATTCAGAAGATTGTTAAAGTTTACTGAGCAAAAGGACTTGCGTTACTTCTTTTCTATTAATTTCTTTCATTATGAAGAAGTCAATAAGATCTGGTGTTTTCGCTGAGTCAGATGGCCAATAAGTAGGCGATCCAGTCGAAAGGAAATCACAGTCAAAATTTCGCCCGGCTTTGTAAAGCTTCCTGCCTTTTGTCGTTATTAATGTTGACCCCCAGTAGGTGTATTTTGCATTGAAATCACTTCCAATGATAAAGCCGTTGCCTAGAGTTCGGAGGAGGTCATTAAGATCTTCCTCTGTCGGCGAATACTTGAGTGGGCAGTATATGGCAGCTATTTTAAATTCCTTGCTTTTAGCCAAAATGTTTATTATCGCTACTTGCATGGTTTGTTTTGCTATTTTTGACAATTCATAAGGTTCCAAACTACTTTTTACAATTACAGCACTACCTCCCCTAGCAGTGTCAGCTGGATGATGAGAGTGGTAACAGAGATACCCTGGGATTCTAATCTTTGTTCCCTGTTTGAAATGGGTTTCAGAAATCAGGCAAACATTAATGTCTTCATTGCATAGAAAAGCCTGAAATTCAGAGATTTGTTGGAGTAAACCGTTTGCATTCCAGGTTGCGACTTTCAGATTTTTAATAATTATTACTTTGTTGATTTTTTCCTGTAGAAACTTCTTTCGTTAGTAGCTCAATTATTTTATCTTGGTTATCCAATCTTTGGATAATAGTAAAGAGCATTTTCTTTACTGATATTTCTTCTTCTTTTCGTGTATTTTTAACAATTTCGGAATATGATTTGTTATTTACGGCTAACGTGTTTGCTTTAGAAGCAATTAATCTTTTGTCTATTTTATTGTTTACAATATTTACTTGTTTGTCATTTTTATTTTTGAGCTAGTTTTGTGGGTGCTTGCTAGTAGCTCTATTTTTTCTTTCTTGGTATTCTTTCGCGATAGGGCAACCTCTAAAATTAGCTGAGTGATTTCCATGACAGTTGATACATTTCGCTTTTTCATCCTTCTTTAGTGGACAGTCGACTGTTGGATGTTTTCCTTCACATTTAACGCATGCAAAATACCTTTTACAATAGCTTTGCGTATGTTCGTAGGCCTGACATCTTTTGCATTGAGGTAATGTGTTGGAACTTCTACGAAGTGGCTCAATCTTGACAACAATACCCATTATTGATCTAATAACGTATACCTTTTCAATATCTTTTTGATTGTGAAAGGAGAGTATAAAAAGAGGCAATTTTCTATTTCTTGTCATTGGTTCCCCATCGTTATCTTTTATTTTTTCTTTTTTGATTAGGTTTTTCCAAAATTTTGAAATTTTTACTAGTCATGTCTTCAACAATATCATGTTCATCACACGAGGAGTGAAGACCTCTGGCTACAACTCTCCATGGTCTAGTAGCCTTATTTTCATATGAGTGCCATTGCAATTTCATTTTCGTTAGCTCACCAGTGATTTCTCTATAAGTGTCACTATCATCGATATTTATTTTCCAATTATTGTTGCTATATGATGTGAGCTTGCATGTTTTCTTTGCTTTTTGGTCAATTATTCTTTTTAACTCACCAAATCTGTCTACTCCGGAGATCATTATTGGTGGTGGTAATGGCTGTCTTTTTAAGGCAATGGTTGCCTTTTCGAGCCTTCTATCCTTAGACTCAGCTTGCGAATTTGCTTGTTTTGCAGTAGCCATACTATCATGTTTTCTTTCAGATGTTTCAGGACTTTCTTCTCCCTTGCGTTTTTTCGTTGGCCTTTTACTTTTCTTCAGATGTCCTTCTGTCTCTAGTGCAAGCTCCTCTTCATCTATGTGGTATTCTTTTTTGTCATCTTGCTGGCTTGGTTTGACAGGACATTTATTAGTACAGTCCAACAAGGCATCTTTTACCTCTAGGTTTTTTATTTGTTTTTGCAGTCTTATAACAATCTCTTCTAGTTTTTTTCTTGCTTTGAGTTCAGCTTGCCATTCTTTGTAATAACTGTTTGTTTTTAATTTCGCTAGTGAATCTGATTTATGATCACTTTCAACTATATTGGTTTCAGTTCCAGATTTTTCTTTTTGTGCTTTTGGAATGCTTAGAATTATAGCGCTATCTTTGGTCGTAAGGTTTTTTTGGCGCTATTTTTTTTTTGGTGAAGTTCTTGCCGTGAGTGAACTCCTTCTGGAGTTTTGTTGAAAAAGCAATAAATGGTCCCCCCAGAATCCATGGGACCGACCTCCGAGGAAGGTGGATTTTCCAGTTTACCTGATCTGTCACCTGGGGTAATCATATCTGTTGTTTTGTTCATTGCCATATTTTATATAACTGGTTCAGTTTTACTAGGTAGATCAGTAATTTCTACACACAAACCCCCTGCCAGGAGGACCGGGTCATTTGTTTTATTTTTTATTTTTATTTTGCCGTTTTTTTCGAAGTTTTCGTCTCCGCTTATGTGGATTTTAGTCGCCTCTTACGACAGGCATGCCTACCTCGGGTATATTCTGTCCCCAACCCGAAGGGGTAAATTTACAAGTCATACAATTATCTACAAATTTGCGAACGTATTTAGACATGTAGACAACCAATATTAGTCATATACTTTGTCAAGGGTTTTCTCCCAGCCTAAATGCATAATAGCTTCATGAGCATGATTAATTAGAGCCCATCTAAAAGACCTCGGGATCACAGGTAAGCATCGAGTCTTACCATTTCTTTGTATTTTCCGGGAAAGGGTTCCAGACCTTAACTCATTATGTTCTTGCTATGTCTTTATTTAGTTCCTTATTACGCAATTCAGAAACAATAGTGGATACTTCCGGATCTCTTTGTCGTTCGGCAAGAAGCCAATTGCCTGTGATTTCGGTCAAATTAACACGTTTTTCAACGGTCTTGACAATCGATTTGGGTTCCATAGGCAATGGGTTACGAGACAAGAAGTCCACATGCGCCATGCGCTTTCCCTTTCTATATTCGACGTTAAAGTCAAAAGACTGCAAATATGCCCACCCACGATGAACCCTTGGCGTTAAATCAATTTTGGTAAGATTGAGTTACAATCGGTGTACACTACAAATTTGCGACCTTGCAAGTAATGCCGAAATTATTTTACTGCATTGAAAACAGCTAATGTTTCTAATTCGTATGAGTGATATCGTGATTCTGTTGGGGTTGTACATTTGCTGTAATACTCAACTACGTGAGGTTTATTGTCTATTTTGTGCAATAAGATTACACCATAGCCATCGAAGCAGGCATCAGTATGTAACTCTATGGGGTAATGTGGGTCAAAAATTATCAATACCGGTTTATTGGTCAATATAAATATTATTTTCTGGCGTATCTGCCCATGTTGTGGCTTCCAAACATAGTTGTTCTTCTTAGAAATGAGAAAATATAACGATTTCAATAACTCTGAAAATTTAGGCACAAACTGCCGAAAGTAAGAGGCTAAACCTATAAACTACCTTAATTGAGTGACGGATTATGGCGGTGGTAAACCAACCAATGCTCGTTTTAATATTTGTTGTGAATAACAAACGTTGCAGCGTATTGTCGATTTGAGTCGTATATGCTAGAACAACTGATACTGTTATTTCTTCAGCGTTCATTGATATCCACTTAGACATAAGCGATGCGACTAATCGACTTTCATAAACTGATAGACACTCTCCATCGTTTTAGCGACCATTAAAAATGGTTACCAAAATGGCTGCCGTCGTCTCGATGCCTTCAAAACGCTGGACAAATAATTCTTTGAATTGCAGCCACGTAATGCCAGCGTAACATATCTGCGACAACCAATGCGAAGCACTTCCTTACAATGACTTAATGAGTGCTATAATAAGCGCACTTGCTTCCAGTGGATTTTCAGACAAAATCATGTCGACTGTTGAGCACTAAGAAGAAGCATCAGCGCCTGCACAATCAGGATTGAATCTTGGCAGCGAAACCATGTTTGCCTTCTGTGACGTCGTTTTTGAAGTTTGCATTGCTTTAATTAGCTCCAGAAAATTGCACGCCAGTGTTCGTCAGAATTTTCTTGAGACTGGGCGAATCCCACTTCTGATGTAGAAGCCCCTCACGCGTTTTCCTCCCTTTGTCTGCCTTAGTGTCGGTTGCTTTTTTTCACAACGAGTCCACGAGCGTTGTACATCAGCCACTTTTGTTCGTCAGAAAACGACAATTTACAATCTGAGCACACACGCACACTTACACACTTGCGCAGATCGCTTCACTCCTTTATTCCTTCTTATATCTTTTCTTGCCCACAACGCTCGGGCCACACTCGGTAAAGAGTATCTCTCTTTCTTTTGCCCTGTTCTCAACAGCAGCGAACAGCCATATACACAAAGAAAAAAGACAAAGTGCGTGGTTCTCTCTTACATACTCATTTATTATTAAACGCATACAGTTATATATGGAAAGCTTAATTCTAGAGATACGATACGACACAGTTATTCATTAGCTCTGTTTTTTTGAAAGCTAGCTGGGCAGTAGTTGGCAGTAAAGTCGAATTTCACACACAAAACAAATACAACAACCGACTGCCTACAACTTTTGATTTTCTCTGCAGTCAAATGCGACTGGCTAGGAATTTTATGATACTTCATGGCCAGGCGGTACTGAAAGCAATTTTGTTATTTATAGATGTTGGTGCGAAATTGCGACATCGTTCGGTTCCGTGGGGATGTGTTCGTAAAGTTATGTGTAATGCATGAAATGCTCCTGATTGGCCGAAAAATAAATTGGATTTAACATCGTATTAATTTAATAAATGCTGTGAATTTGATTATTGTTTTATTTTAGTTATATCACTTTGCATGTTAAGCATGCAAAATATGAGGTTCAACACATTTTTAAAAAAAACTGTATTGTTATATCCGAAAAGATTAATTTAACTCCCGCGCACACATTTCCTTTTCATGAAAGTGAACCTTGAATTGCCCTAATTATTTTATGACATCAAGTAATTAGTAATAAGTAATTAAAGCGTATAAAAAATGCCTTGATATTTTTTATTGGAAATTTGAGCAATAAAAAACGCATTTTCTTGTTGATTATTCGGCATTCAACCGTCTGTACATGACGTGTATTCGTTAGACTATTTCATTTGTTGTGAAAACCATACTTTGGAGAATTTATTGAATGGATAATTTACAAAAAGAGGTATGAAATTATAACATAGTTGATTATATTTGGGAAACATCATTTAATAATTCAAATTACAAATTTTATGTGGAATACTTGGTTCCTCCAGTGAGGAGGGATCTGAATTCTTCGAAAACTTTTTCGACAACACTTCGACCTCCGAAGATTCAGCAGAAGAGACGAAAAAGCATGCATCATGGATTGGTTCAAGGAAAGAGTTCTACATGTATGTGTAGTATATTAGCAATACCATCCCTTTCAGACAACTGGGGAACTTGTTCGGAGTACTAAAGTCTTCCGCCTGGATAGTTGCTCGTCGTATTTGCAAATGGTTCATGGAGAACAGAAGACAGTTGAATGGTCTCAAGAGGATGCTGTGGCATACAACTGCAGTAAATTTTAAGCAAAAAATAAAATTCCTGGAGTTCTAGGTGTAATCGATTGAACGCACATCGCGATTGCAGCTCCAAAATTGAACAAAAGAGTGCTACTACAACCGACAGCACAACTTCACAATAATTCTGCAAGCAGTCGTTGATGCGGACAAAAAATACATCGACATTTTTGGTTTTGAACCTGGATCCTTGCACGACAGCAGAGTGCTTCGAAGATCAGCCTTATAAAGAATAACCGACATAAATTATACTCGGACGCAGCTGTTTCTTTCAAATACTTTCATCCTGAGTGACTCAGCGTATCCTGCTACTAACTGGTTAGTGCCACCATTTAAAGATAATGGAAGACTTACAGAGCAACAGCCGTCTTTTAATTATCTGCATTCTGGAATGCGAATTGTAGTGGAGAATGCTTTTGGGTTGCTGAAAGGAAGATTCAGAAGATTGTTAAAGTTTACTGAGCAAAAGGACTTGCGTTACTTCTTTTCTATTAATTTCTTTCATTATGAAGAAGTCAATAAGATCTGGTGTTTTCGCTGAGTCAGATGGCCAATAAGTAGGCGATCCAGTCGAAAGGAAATCACAGTCAAAATTTCTCCCGGCTTTGTAAAGCTTCCTGCCTTTTGTCGTTATTAATGTTGACCCCCAGTAGGTGTATTTTGCATTGAAATCACTTCCAATGATAAAGCCGTTGCCTAGAGTTCGGAGGAGGTCATTAAGATCTTCCTCTGTCGGCGAATACTTGAGTGGGCAGTATATGGCAGCTATTTTAAATTCCTTGCTTTTAGCCAAAATGTTTATTATCGCTACTTGCATGGTTTGTTTTGCTATTTTTGACAATTCATAAGGTTCCAAACTACTTTTTACAATTACAGCACTACCTCCCCTAGCAGTGTCAGCTGGATGATGAGAGTGGTAACAGAGATACCCTGGGATTCTAATCTTTGTTCCCTGTTTGAAATGGGTTTCAGAAATCAGGCAAACATTAATGTCTTCATTGCATAGAAAAGCCTGAAATTCAGAGATTTGTTGGAGTAAACCGTTTGCATTCCAGGTTGCGACTTTCAGATTTTTAATAATTATTACTTTGTTGATTTTTTCCTGTAGAAACTTCTTTCGTTAGTAGCTCAATTATTTTATCTTGGTTATCCAATCTTTGGATAATAGTAAAGAGCATTTTCTTTACTGATATTTCTTCTTCTTTTCGTGTATTTTTAACAATTTCGGAATATGATTTGTTATTTACGGCTAACGTGTTTGCTTTAGAAGCAATTAATCTTTTGTCTATTTTATTGTTTACAATATTTACTTGTTTGTCATTTTTATTTTTGAGCTAGTTTTGTGGGTGCTTGCTAGTAGCTCTATTTTTTCTTTCTTGGTATTCTTTCGCGATAGGGCAACCTCTAAAATTAGCTGAGTGATTTCCATGACAGTTGATACATTTCGCTTTTTCATCCTTCTTTAGTGGACAGTCGACTGTTGGATGTTTTCCTTCACATTTAACGCATGCAAAATACCTTTTACAATAGCTTTGCGTATGTTCGTAGGCCTGACATCTTTTGCATTGAGGTAATGTGTTGGAACTTCTACGAAGTGGCTCAATCTTGACAACAATACCCATTATTGATCTAATAACGTATACCTTTTCAATATCTTTTTGATTGTGAAAGGAGAGTATAAAAAGAGGCAATTTTCTATTTCTTGTCATTGGTTCCCCATCGTTATCTTTTATTTTTTCTTTTTTGATTAGGTTTTTCCAAAATTTTGAAATTTTTACTAGTCATGTCTTCAACAATATCATGTTCATCACACGAGGAGTGAAGACCTCTGGCTACAACTCTCCATGGTCTAGTAGCCTTATTTTCATATGAGTGCCATTGCAATTTCATTTTCGTTAGCTCACCAGTGATTTCTCTATAAGTGTCACTATCATCGATATTTATTTTCCAATTATTGTTGCTATATGATGTGAGCTTGCATGTTTTCTTTGCTTTTTGGTCAATTATTCTTTTTAACTCACCAAATCTGTCTACTCCGGAGATCATTATTGGTGGTGGTAATGGCTGTCTTTTTAAGGCAATGGTTGCCTTTTCGAGCCTTCTATCCTTAGACTCAGCTTGCGAATTTGCTTGTTTTGCAGTAGCCATACTATCATGTTTTCTTTCAGATGTTTCAGGACTTTCTTCTCCCTTGCGTTTTTTCGTTGGCCTTTTACTTTTCTTCAGATGTCCTTCTGTCTCTAGTGCAAGCTCCTCTTCATCTATGTGGTATTCTTTTTTGTCATCTTGCTGGCTTGGTTTGACAGGACATTTATTAGTACAGTCCAACAAGGCATCTTTTACCTCTAGGTTTTTTATTTGTTTTTGCAGTCTTATAACAATCTCTTCTAGTTTTTTTCTTGCTTTGAGTTCAGCTTGCCATTCTTTGTAATAACTGTTTGTTTTTAATTTCGCTAGTGAATCTGATTTATGATCACTTTCAACTATATTGGTTTCAGTTCCAGATTTTTCTTTTTGTGCTTTTGGAATGCTTAGAATTATAGCGCTATCTTTGGTCGTAAGGTTTTTTTGGCGCTATTTTTTTTTTGGTGAAGTTCTTGCCGTGAGTGAACTCCTTCTGGAGTTTTGTTGAAAAAGCAATAAATGGTCCCCCCAGAATCCATGGGACCGACCTCCGAGGAAGGTGGATTTTCCAGTTTACCTGATCTGTCACCTGGGGTAATCATATCTGTTGTTTTGTTCATTGCCATATTTTATATAACTGGTTCAGTTTTACTAGGTAGATCAGTAATTTCTACACACAAACCCCCTGCCAGGAGGACCGGGTCATTTGTTTTATTTTTTATTTTTATTTTGCCGTTTTTTTCGAAGTTTTCGTCTCCGCTTATGTGGATTTTAGTCGCCTCTTACGACAGGCATGCCTACCTCGGGTATATTCTGTCCCCAACCCGAAGGGGTAAATTTACAAGTCATACAATTATCTACAAATTTGCGAACGTATTTAGACATGTAGACAACCAATATTAGTCATATACTTTGTCAAGGGTTTTCTCCCAGCCTAAATGCATAATAGCTTCATGAGCATGATTAATTAGAGCCCATCTAAAAGACCTCGGGATCACAGGTAAGCATCGAGTCTTACCATTTCTTTGTATTTTCCGGGAAAGAGTTCCAGACCTTAACTCATTATGTTCTTGCTATGTCTTCCTTTAGTTCCTTATTACGCAATTCAGAAACAATAGTGGATACTTCCGGATCTCTTTGTTGTTCGGCAAGAAGCCAATTGCCTGTGATTTCGGTCAAATTAACACGTTTTTCAACGGTCTTGACAATCGATTTGGGTTCCATAGGCAATGGGTTACGAGACAAGAAGTCCACATGCGCCATGCGCTTTCCCTTTCTATATTCGACGTTAAAGTCAAAAGACTGCAAATATGCCCACCCACGATGAACCCTTGGCGTTAAATCAATTTTGGTAAGATTGAGTTACAATCGGTGTACACTACAAATTTGCGACCTTGCAAGTAATGCCGAAATTATTTTACTGCATTGAAAACAGCTAATGTTTCTAATTCGTATGAGTGATATCGTGATTCTGTTGGGGTTGTACATTTGCTGTAATACTCAACTACGTGAGGTTTATTGTCTATTTTGTGCAATAAGATTACACCATAGCCATCGAAGCAGGCATCAGTATGTAACTCTATGGGGTAATGTGGGTCAAAAATTATCAATACCGGTTTATTGGTCAATATAAATATTATTTTCTGGCGTATCTGCCCATGTTGTGGCTTCCAAACATAGTTGTTCTTCTTAGAAATGAGAAAATATAACGATTTCAATAACTCTGAAAATTTAGGCACAAACTGCCGAAAGTAAGAGGCTAAACCTATAAACTACCTTAATTGAGTGACGGATTATGGCGGTGGTAAACCAACCAATGCTCGTTTTAATATTTGTTGTGAATAACAAACGTTGCAGCGTATTGTCGATTTGAGTCGTATATGCTAGAACAACTGATACTGTTATTTCTTCAGCGTTCATTGATATCCACTTAGACATAAGCGATGCGACTAATCGACTTTCATAAACTGATAGACACTCTCCATCGTTTTAGCGACCATTAAAAATGGTTACCAAAATGGCTGCCGTCGTCTCGATGCCTTCAAAACGCTGGACAAATAATTCTTTGAATTGCAGCCACGTAATGCCAGCGTAACATATCTGCGACAACCAATGCGAAGCACTTCCTTACAATGACTTAATGAGTGCTATAATAAGCGCACTTGCTTCCAGTGGATTTTCAGACAAAATCATGTCGACTGTTGAGCACTAAGAAGAAGCATCAGCGCCTGCACAATCAGGATTGAATCTTGGCAGCGAAACCATGTTTGCCTTCTGTGACGTCGTTTTTGAAGTTTGCATTGCTTTAATTAGCTCCAGAAAATTGCACGCCAGTGTTCGTCAGAATTTTCTTGAGACTGGGCGAATCCCACTTCTGATGTAGAAGCCCCTCACGCGTTTTCCTCCCTTTGTCTGCCTTAGTGTCGGTTGCTTTTTTTCACAACGAGTCCACGAGCGTTGTACATCAGCCACTTTTGTTCGTCAGAAAACGACAATCTACAATCTGAGCACACACGCACACTTACACACTTGCGCAGATCGCTTCACTCCTTTATTCCTTCTTATATCTTTTCTTGCCCACAACGCTCGGGCCACACTCGGTAAAGAGTATCTCTCTTTCTTTTGCCCTGTTCTCAACAGCAGCGAACAGCCATATACACAAAGAAAAAAGACAAAGTGCGTGGTTCTCTCTTACATACTCATTTATTATTAAACGCATACAGTTATATATGGAAAGCTTAATTCTAGAGATACGATACGACACAGTTATTCATTAGCTCTGTTTTTTTGAAAGCTAGCTGGGCAGTAGTTGGCAGTAAAGTCGAATTTCACACACAAAACAAATACAACAACCGACTGCCTACAACTTTTGATTTTCTCTGCAGTCAAATGCGACTGGCTAGGAATTTTATGATACTTCATGGCCAGGCGGTGCTGAAAGCAATTTTGTTATTTATAGATGTTGGTGCGAAATTGCGACATCGTTCGGTTCCGTGGGGATGTGTTCGTAAAGTTATGTGTAATGCATGAAATGCTCCTGATTGGCCGAAAAATAAATTGGATTTAATATCGTATTAATTTAATAAATGCTGTGAATTTGATTATTGTTTTATTTTAGTTATATCACTTTGCATGTTAAGCATGCAAAATATGAGGTTCAACACATTTTTAGAAAAAACTGTATTGTTATATCCGAAAAGATTAATTTAACTCCCGCGCACACATTTCCTTTTCATGGAAGTGAACCTTGAATTGCCCTAATTATTTTATGACAGCAAGTAATTAGTAATAAGTAATTAAAGCGTATAAAAAATGCCTTGATATTTTTTATTGGAAATTTGAGCAATAAAAAACGCATTTTCTTGTTGATTATTCGGCATTCAACCGTCTGTACATGACGTGTATTCGTTAGACTATTTCATTTGTTGTGAAAACCATACTTTGGAGAATTTATTGAATGGATAATTTACAAAAAGAGGTATGAAATTATAACATAGTTGATTATATTTGGGAAACATCATTTAATAATTCAAATTACAAATTTTATGTGGAATACTTGGTTCCTCCAGTGAGGAGGGATCTGAATTCTTCGAAAACTTTTTCGACAACACTTCGACCTCCGAAGATTCAGCAGAAGAGACGAAAAAGCATGCATCATGGATTGGTTCAAGGAAAGAGTTCTACATGTATGTGTAGTATATTAGCAATACCATCCCTTTCAGACAACTGGGGAACTTGTTCGGAGTACTAAAGTCTTCCGCCTGGATAGTTGTTCGTCGTGTTTGCAAATGGTTCATGGAGAACAGAAGACAGTTGAATGGTCTCAAGAGGATGCTGTGGCATACAACTGCAGTAAATTTTAAGCAAAAAATAAAATTCCTGGAGTTCTAGGTGTAATCGATTGAACGCACATCGCGATTGCAGCTCCAAAATTGAACAAAAGAGTGCTACTACAACCGACAGCACAACTTCACAATAATTCTGCAAGCAGTCGTTGATGCGGACAAAAAATACATCGACATTTTTGGTTTTGAACCTGGATCCTTGCACGACAGCAGAGTGCTTCGAAGATCAGCCTTATAAAGAATAACCGACATAAATTATACTCGGACGCAGCTGTTTCTTTCAAATACTTTCATCCTGAGTGACTCAGCGTATCCTGCTACTAACTGGTTAGTGCCACCATTTAAAGATAATGGAAGACTTACAGAGCAACAGCCGTCTTTTAATTATCTGCATTCTGGAATGCGAATTGTAGTGGAGAATGCTTTTGGGTTGCTGAAAGGAAGATTCAGAAGATTGTTAAAGTTTACTGAGCAAAAGGACTTGCGTTCGGCGACATAAATTGTTTTAAGTGCATGTATTATGCACAACATATGCATCACAATGGACGATGAATACTCAGCCGATATTATATTATTGGTGCCGAAATTAATTCAGAAGATTCTGTACCTTGATGACAATCTTTATTCAATGATTTAGTTGAAATGAAAAAAAATGTATTTATTATTATTTGTTTTTTTGTTATTCCATTTTTCAAGAATTTGTTTAATGAGATCAGTTTTTAGAAGTATAGCCGCATTATATTTATCTTTATTTTTTTTGCTTGGCTAATTGTTTGCACAGATGCTAGTATTGAATTTTATTACCCCTTTTTTCAATTATACTAGGTACTTCTGCAAACTAGAAAATCAGTTTTTTATTGCTCAAGTTTCCAAAACAAAATATCAGGACATTTTTCATACCCTTTAATTACTTATTACTATTTACTTGATGTCATAAAATAAATAGGGTAATTCGAGGATCACTTCGATGAAAAGGAAATGTATGCGCCGGAGTTAATTAAATCTTTTTTACAATACAAATTTTTATTACAATACAGTTTTCCTAAAAATGTGTTGAACCTTTTGCACGCTTTACGAACAAATCCCTACTGAACCGAACAATTTCGCAGTGGCACCAACATCTACATATATGTACATCAAAACAACTGCCTTTGACTGCAGTTTCATCATTCATTCATCAGCAAGTGCGGTTGTGCTATCTGTGTTTAGTGAGGAAAAGAAGTAATAATTATATTTCAGCAAGGGTTTCTACCTGCGCTGGCAATTTGGTTTTATCCATTCGTTAAAAAATTAAAAATAATTTAAAGTCAAAATTTATGATAGTGCATCCTGTCGTAAATATAATTAATTAATATATAGAGGCAAGGGTTTCTACCTGCGCTGTGCTTTTATTTTATTTTTAGGACATAGAAGACTTTTCTAACCCCAGCTCAGATGGGTAGAAAGCAAAGGAGAAAGGAAGGTGTCGATGAAACCTACAATGGCATTCTTGGGCAGATCAAGAAGGGCATTGCCAATCACGGAAAGGAGTTCCTTATTTCCCTGCATGAGAAACTTGCAGGGATCAATCAACTATACGAAAAGGAGGATACCATCGTAATACCTGACAATCTAATGGAGGTCGAAAGTGAACAGGATGAGGACTCTGCTACAGAAGACGAGGAGGTGGAGAGTTCCGCTGAATCTGAGGTTGAGGCCTCACAGGGTTCCTCATCAGAAGAAGAATCCGATGAGGCTGAACAAGTCGAAGAGGAATTTAAGCCAGTTCCATCGAGGAAAAGGAAGAAGTCGGATTCACCGATCAACTTTTCAACTTCGCCGCCATCAAAGCAGCAATTAACAATTCCAAAACAAAGTTTAAGTTGCAGTGCAGTCACCACACCTGCAGGAGCCACAACATCATCAACTACGCAAAAAACAGCTTGCCCGATTACTTCCACTGCAACCACATCATCCGCAGTTCAGCAGAATAAGTCCACCATGATGCCGCCTATCGTTTGCTTCAAACTGAATGTAGCTGAACTCAGCAGGCATACAAAGGCACTGCAAATCAATTATAAGGTCCACAACATCAATGGCACCAAATCGGTAATCACCACCCAATCGAAGAAGGAGCACCTTCTAATCAGGGACTTCCTACACTCAAGGAAGAGGGGGTATAATACCTATACTCCAAAAGAAGACAGAAAGACCCTCCTCGTGCTGAAGGGAATCCATCACAGCTATGAGGTGGATGAAATTAAGGACGAACTCATCCATGCTAGAATTCCAGTTATGGAGGTTAGCCCTTATAAGAATACCAGGACGGACCGCAAATTCAACAACTTTGTAGTCCAAGTTGAAAGCCATAGCGACCTGCCAACTATTTACAAGAAGACTCTCCTCATGAACCGAAAGGTCCATTGGGAAAAATTTAAGAGCACTGGGATTACTCAGTGCAGAAATTGCCAGAAGTTCGGACATGTGGCCAGCAATTGCGGAATGCCTTACATCTGCGTAAAGTGCAAGGACACGTATCTCCCGGGTAATTGCCCACGAAATGTGGACAACAAACAAGAGGCCACTGTATTCTGCGCAAATTGCCAGAAAGTAGGACATCCGGCCAACTATAAAGGGTGCAAGAAGTATAAGGAAAAGATAGCCGAGAAAGCTAAGACAGCAATAAAAAAGAAGGAGCAGCATCAATTTGCTGCCAAGTCAGCCAAGAAAGCCGTTGTTTCGGGGTTGAGTTTTGCTGATGTTGCAGCTATGGGCATCACAAAAAACAGCAGGCTCCCAAGAGTGTTCCTCAGGTAACAGCAGCCAAGCCTACCAATGTTGAGAAACCAAAGAACTCAGCAAACAAACAGAAGGCAGCCCCGTCTTCATTCAATATTTTTGAGGACACTGAGAGGCTGTTTGGCACGGACTTGCTGACGCTTCTTCAGAAAGCAAAAAAGGTTGTTCCTAGCAACTATAGTAGCCTTGGTGATAAGGCAAAAACAAACATATTGGGAAGACTTATTTGCGAAATATGTTCCCAATAAATAACATATCATTAATAACCTACAACGTAAATTCTATTTATTCCACAGCCAGAAGAATTTCCTTGAACTTATTTATTAAGTCAAGGAAACCAGATATTCTTTTTTTCCACAAAACCAATTTGACAGCAAGAAATTCATTCAAGCCCGATGGATACACCATCTTCAGAGAAGACAAAACAACTGGAAGAAGAGGTACTGCGATCCTTCTCCGAAAAGTATTTAAGGTTGAGCAGACAAGGACTTCCGGACTGCTATCCATGGAAGCGACAGCAATTGTCATCCAAGTTTCTGTAGATGAAACTCTGCTGCTGATATCCGTTTACAATAGTTGTCATGCAACGAGGGAAAATATTCAGAAGGACCTCAATACCATCAACATCGCCGCTAACCTACACAACTACTGCGTGATTGGCGGAGACTTCAACGCAAGGCACCCACTTTGGCAAGACGATATAACCTCACAGCAGGGAACCGCCATTGTGGATTGGTTGAATGGAAATAGCCATCGTCATTGCCTTGTGGCTATTTCTCAGTCAAGGAAATCTTTTTCCAGAACTCCGTCAACACTTGACTTCTTCTTGGTTTCGTCTAATTTCGTCAACATTCTGCCCGATTTTCAAAATTACTCATGTCTAGCACATGATAGTGATTCAGATCATCTAGCTGTTGAATTGAGAATTCGGCTAAACCGAGGAATAATGACAGAGAGACCTGCACCTGAACTCCACACCATGTTCAGTAAAGTAAACTGGGCCCGATTTCGATCGGATATAGAGGCCGAACTCCCGACAACTTCGAGTGTGGCTAACCTCAGCAACACCGAGATAGACAGCGTCATCAACGGATTCAATACAGTTGTCATTAACGCCATGGATAGGCAGAAAGTTCCCCGTACCAACAGGAACAAATACGCAAACCTTCCAAGTTACATCCAGGCTATCTATGCCCACAGGCAGCGGCTGAGGAAGAGGCTCCAGAGGATCTTTCACAGGACATGCAACACGGTGAATGATGAATATCGTACTGTACACTCGCAACTGCAGTATACTAATACGATGTTCTTCCAGGCGGTGAAGAATTACAGGGATAACGAGTTCACCAGGCGCCTTGAAGATATCAAACCTAGTCCCGACGCCTTCAAGAAAATTAACTCCCTGGTTGGTAGATCTAATACCTTACCTGAGAGCATCAATCACGGCCAGGTAACAGCAACAACTCCTGACGAGAAAGCTGAGGCATTTGCCAACCACTTTGAGGGTAACTTCACCGACCGACCTCCAGAGCACCTTCCCTTCCTGGAGGAAGTAGAACCTGAAGTTCATGAAGCCACAAATTCCGGTAATCCAATAACAACATTCAACGGGGATAACCGAGCTAATGATCCGATAAGCAGTGAAACCGTCACTACCACAGAAGAAGTGATGGAGATAATTCAAAGCAGCAATGCCAAGAAATCTGCTGGAACTGACCAAATCTCCAACTTTTTATTAAAAAAGTTGCCAAATGTGGTTGTTTTACTGCTGACGATCATCTTCAACAACTGCATCAACAACAGCTATTTTCCAACTTCATGCAAAGTGGCCAAGGTTGTTCCAGTACCAAAAAAGTCGAACCGTTCGAATGTTGATGGATATCGACCAATCGCTTTGCTATGCTGTGTTAGCAAAATACTAGAATCAGTGATGTTGAGGAAGATAAATCACTCTTGCTCAGATCGAGGAATAATTCCCAATAACCAATATGGTTTTCGAGGAAAGCACTCAACCATTCACCCTCTGCTCAACCTACACAGCGATGTCACCCATGGCCTGAACAAAAAAGAGACTAGCCTGCCTGCTAGACATAGAGAAAGCCTTCGACAGCGCTTGGACCAAAGGACTGGTTTTCAAGCTAATTCATTTTGGTTTCCCCAATTATCTGGTAAGATTAGTTTTCAATTTTTTAAACCAGAGAATTTTTTATGTACAGGTACATCAAGCAAAGTCTTCAATAAAACGAATCAACGCTGAAGTGCCCCAGGGATCAAGGCTTGGACCAATACTGTTCAACATCTTCACTGCAGACCAACCACTGAATGCAGCAAGGACCAGAACAATGCTGTATGCGGATGACTCCATCACTTACGCTGTTTCGCTTTCCCCGGAAATAGCAGCTAGGAGAGTTGAAACCCACGTCAAAAATCTTTGCGAGTATTACCTCAAATGGGGAATCAAAATCAACAGCAGCAAGACGGAACTAATCTACTTCAGAAATCCAGTGACAGCTACAGCAAACCACCAAATATCTTGGAATCCATTTCAGCGAGAGGTTTAAGTTTAATCCTCACGCTGAAATCATCCTAAGGAGGGCCAATTATGCGTTGCAATTAGTCCACCCATTACTCAGAAAGAGAAATGGGCTCAGCAAGAAGACTAAACTGCTCGTATACAAGCAGCTGATAAGACCAGTTCTCACATATGGCTGCCCCATATGGTTCACCATATCGCCCACCACCATGAAGAAGATTCAAATATTCGAACGGAAGGTCCTTCGAATCTGTACAGGACTGTGGCAAAACCCATTCACAAGGAAGTACCACCCTAAGGCTTTTCTTTACGAGAACGCCGGTGTGAGCCCAATCGACCAGTATATGATTCAACTTTCAAGTAGACTCCTGCAAAATCTTGATGACCACCCTAACGAGGAAATACAAGACTACATCCGACAGCAGATCGATCCAAGCCACCGATACCTGAGTGCACGAGCAATCATCGATTCAAGATTTGAAGACGTAATGAACAACGAAGAAACACCGTTCTACCAGCTTGCAGACAATGCCTATTACCGGGGATAGTCCCCTTAAGAATATATTACTTTATTTAACAAACAAAAAAAATGTTCCAAATATATTCTCTTATATAAAATATTCATGTAATAGATTAAGTAGCCATTAATATAGGTTTTTTAAAAAAAAAAAAAAACCTTAGCAAACTAGCCAGTAGATATACGTTGGGCCCCTATTGTTGAGTCAACATTAAATTTATAGTAATAAGTCTAGTTTTAAGCCAATTTGTAAATAGAACGACTAAATAATAAAAATTCCTTAATCTGAATCTGAGCCTTCGACTGCCTGCGAACTGTTTAAATGAACGACTGGCCAGAAAGGTTTCAAAAAAACAGAGCTATTATTAAATTCGTACAGTTACATATGAAATAGCTTAATTCTAGGGATACGCTACGACATACTTATGTAATTCATTATAAACACTTTTTTATTTTCTATGTTACAACTTATTTTAATTTGCTTGTACATAATGTAGGTAGGTGTTTTACTAGCAGCAAACCCAAGAACAAAGGGCGAAGCCGGATGATTCTTAATCAAGACCGTCTTAGTAAGAAAAGATCGAAGACGAATTCGAAAATTTGTTAGCTTTTAGAAATTATCAAACACAGCTTCCCTCTAGATATTCACTGAATAACGAATATGAGTAAAAGAAAATATTGTTATATGCGAGCTACGGCTCGAGTAGATATAAAACGATATTCTGTGAAATTTATTTCTTTATTTTCTAGTCTGTAAAACAATTCAAGTTCACACTATACTATTCTTCGCAAATTCTTTTCTTTTTTCTTTCCTCTCAAATCACTTTATCTCCTTTCAATTACTTAATTCACAAATCCAAACTAATTACTTCTTCTTGTTAACTCTCAACTTTCAATTTATCACAAAATTACAACTTCGCCCATTATCTCTTTTCCAATCTCTTCGCAACGGTTCTAGACCAACTTCCTCCTTTCGATCGCCATCTGTCCTTATATAGCAGAAGTTTCTGATAGCCAAAAACTTCTAGCAAATTCTCCGACCACTGGAACAAGAAAAATTCTGATGTAATAATTCCAAGATGACAATCATTTCTTGCAGTTATAATTCTTTCTTATCCGTGATATTATCCGTTTTTTTCGTAGACATGAACTGTGGAGACTTAACCGCAGTCACGAACCTCGAATGAAAGGACACTTCCGACCAAAATTCTGCCAGAATGAAAAGACACTTCGGAATTTGCTGCATTATACTTTTAGGGAGCGTAGTTATTATTATGTTACACTGCCCCCCTCTTAGACGTGTTCGTCCCGAACAAGTGCATCCTCATTTCGGCCATTGTATCGACTCAGTCGGTCCACATGAACCACTTTCATTTTGGCCCTTGGTCCTCGCTGGATGCGGTAGGCAACATCGTTGATGCGGGTTATTATTCGGTAGGGACCCTCCCAGTACCGCTGCAACTTAGGTGATTTCCCCTTTTGGCGATGGGGATTATACAGCCACACTAGATCTCCCTCCTGGAATCCTGACGTTGTTGCCTTGACATCATACCTGGTCTTCATGCGGTCGCTCGTTATCTTAATCTGCCTTCTGGTCCTTTGGTGTATGTCCCTAAGCCTTTCCTAAGGTCCGCCACGTACTCTTCTTCATTTCTGGGCTCATTGGTAGGAGATCCAAATTTCACCTCACTGGGTAAACGACCTATTCCACCAAATAAGATTTCGAACGGCGTATGTCGAGTAGTGCTATGCACGGCACTTCTATAGGCCATCAAAAACAAGGGAATCTGCCGGTCCCAATCACGTTGGTAGTCGCCTACGACCTTCGAGAGATGTTCGTCCAAAGTGATATTGAAACGCTCCACCATACCGTCCGACTGTGGATGAAGCGGGGTTGTCCGTGTCTTTTTGATTCCGAGTAGTTGACACATCTCTTGGAAGATCCTTGACTCGAAGTTCCGCCCTTGGTCAGAATGCAATTCCAAGGGCATACCGAATCTGCTAACCCAATTGTAGACGATCTGCTCCGCCACGGTTCTGGCGTCCTGGTTAGGGATCGGAAACGCTTCCGGCCACTTACTGAAGTAGTCCATCACTACGAGTATATACCGATTACCATTGTCGGTTTCCGGAAAGGGCCCTGCGATGTCAATGGCGATTCGTTCGAAGGTGCTCCCACGTTGTATTGGTGCATCTTACTTCGAGTTTTGATTCTCGGACCCTTGCTAGCTGCACACACGTCGCATTTTCTGCACCAGTCTTCGATATCTTCCTTCGCTTTTAACCAATAAAAACGTTCTCGTACCTTTTCTAGCATCTTATTCACTCCCAAGTGGCCTCCGGACGCCCTGCCATGCATTTCCTGTAACACCTATTTGACCATCGTCCGCGGCACGACAAGCTGCATTACAAACGACTTTCCGTCGGAGGATTCCCATTTTCTTCTCAGAACACCTTCTTGGACATGGAGAGAGTCCCACTGCGCAAAATATGCCTTTAAGGTCGGGCTTCTGTGAGAGATGTCCTGATGATCCGGTTTCTCCATGTTCTCCGTCCAGGCCAGAATCAGCTCGATATCCGGGTCTTCCTTCTGAGCGTTCCGGATCTCATCTACGCTCCAGCCGGCGATAGGTTCGGCTCTCATTCTTTGGATGGAAACCAGCTCCCGTTCTTCCTGACGCGCACAATGTTTACAATCCGTTCTGCATGGTCTCCGGGACAGTGCATCCGCATTAGAGTGGAGTTTTCCTTTACGATGCTGTATTTCGTAGTCGTAGATTTGCAGCCTTTCGATCCATCTTGCGACCTGACCCTCAGGACTCTTGAACTGTAATAGCCATTTTAAGGCTGCATGGTCTGTGCGAAGAACGAACTTCCTCCCATAGAGGTATTTGTGAAAATGCTTCGTAGCCAAGATCAAAGCTAGAAGTTCTCTCCTTGTCACGCAGTAGTTCCTTTCTGGCTTAGAGAGCACCTTACTGAAGTACGCAACCACCTTCCCTTGGCCATCATGCACCTGGGAGAGTACGGCTCCTACCCCGACATTACTAGCATCAGCATCCACAATGAACGTTTCCCCGGCAGTGGGGCAAGCTATTATCGGGGCATCGCATAGCCGTTGTTTAAGTGCCTTGAAGCCCTTCTCGCACTCAATTGACCATTTGAATTGTTTCTCCTTTTCCGTCAACTGGTGCAGGCTCTTTGCGATCCCGGCAAAATCCTTCACGAACCGTCTGTAGTAGGTGGCTGGGCCAAGGAAGCTCCTTAGTTGGTGTTTGTCTTTGGGGACTGGCCAGTTTTTCACCGATTCGACCTTCTCTGGATCGGTTCTCACTCCTTTCGCTGAAATTATGTGTCCCAGGTACTTGACTTCCGCTCTAAACAGGGCGCACTTCTTGGGGTTGAGCTTCAGGTGGGCACTTCGAAGCCTTTGAAACACATCCCTTAGATTGTCTCGGGTGTTGCGCAAACGTTTTTCCTACGACGATGACATCATCCAAGTATACCAAACAGGTTTTCCATGTTAACCCTTGCAGGACACATTCCATCAATCGCTCGAAAGTCGCCGGAGCATTGCACAGCCCGAATGGCATTACCGTGAATTGCCATAGCCCATTTCCTGCGGTGAAGGCGGTTTTCCTCCCGGTCTTCTGGATGGATCTGTACCTGCCAGTAGCCACTCTTCAAGTCGAGAGTGGAAAACCATCGGGCTCCTGATAGTGTGTCCAACGTGTCGTCAATCCGTGGCAGAGGATAGCTCGTCTTTCTTGGTGTCGTAATTGAGCTGCCGATAGTCCACGCAGAACCGCGTGCTGCCATCTTCTTCTTAACCAGTACAACCGGTGATGCACAAGGACTTTTGGAACTTTCAATCAGACCTTCTTTCTCTATTGCCGACACCATCTCTGCAACTTTTGTTTGCTTTGCCAATGGAAGGGCGCCTAGCAGGCTGACGAATTGGTTTAGTATTACCAGTGTCTATTCGATGTTGTAGCAGGTGTGTTCGGATGTATTCTCCGTCTGTGAGGCAAACACTTCAGCGTACTCATTGATAAGATTCTCTGCCATAGTTCGCTGCTCCTGATTCAGCTCACTGGACTGGAGAATCGTCTCTCTCGTTTCCGCTGTCCAAGGTGATGGGAGAGGTTTTGGAGCATCACGTTCAGATATTGTTGCGACGACGGTAATCGGCGTGCATTTTCCTGTCACCTCCCCTCGCCTTAGTTTGACAGTGTGTGGTCTTGCGTTCAAAACTCTCACTAGAACCATGGTGTTCTTTGGTTCGACTAACGTCTTTCCCACGATGTAGTCTTGAGAATTCTTCTCTGGGTCTGGTTCTACTATGTAGAACCGGTGGCTCCCAGGATCGCCTTCCAGCTTCGTCCAAATGATTGTCTCTGAAGACGGCGGCAAAACATCGTCTTTGCTGATGACTGTCCTGAGAGTTACGGCATTCTCGTTTCCGTACACCATCGGAATCTCCACATTTCGATACCTAAGTACTTGCATCCCGATGTCCAAGATTACTTCATTTGCTTTCATGAAGTCTATTCCGATGATGCACTCGTCGCATATATCTGCTACCAGAAACGCATGGGAGAACGTCAGTCCTGCCAGAGTAATCGTAAGACGAACTTCTCCAAACACCTTCGCCATTTCCCCTGTTGCAGTCTTCAGGCAGTAGCTGTTGGTGTTGTGCAGCCAGGAGCTTCTGATGATATCTCTTCTTACAATGGAGGCAGTGGCACCTGTGTCGATGGTGGTTACGCACTTCTTCTTGTTGATTAGTGCCTCCACTGTCAGGCTCTTGTTACCCCGTTTGGTTTGCGAAACTTGAATGGTGGTCCTGGGGGCCTCGATTCCAGTAACCAACTTCTGCCCCGCGAAGCTGGTCCTTACACATTTCCCGACTGCTGGTTTTGGGAAGTCTGACTGACAGGATGGATGTTAACACCGCCAGATGCTTCCTCTCTGCTTCTCCTACTTCCGCAATGTGGACAATTTCCTCGTCTAGGTGCACTTCTGCACTGCCGTTGTAGGTGTCCGGTTTGGTTGCAATTCCAGCAACGGATTTGACTTCCGCGAGCTCTGTCTTCATCCATGACGGCTGTTCTCTGGCATGAGCATTCCACGACGGACATTTCCCTGACACGGTGTATACCCTGGTATGCTTGGTCCGCAGCCTTCATTGACAAAGCGAATGCCAATGCCTCGGGGAGTGTTCGCTTTTCAGCCATCCTTACAGCCATTTGCAGTTGTCTGTCCTCTATGGCCTGAATAAAAGCTTCCACGCCATTTCGTTGATAAGCTCCTCACCGGCTTTAGGGTATGAAAGATGGGCTAGTCGCTCTATATCCGCCTGCAACTGTTGGAGCGTTTCCCCCCATTTCTGGACTCGACTACGCAGCTGAACCCTGTACACCTGCTGCATGTGTTCATCCCCAAACCGCATCTCGATAGCCTGAACCAGAGAGTCGTAGTTCTGCTGTTTATCTTCCGGGATGGTCTGCAAAAGCTCCGCAGCTGGACCCCTCAGTGCAAGCGTGAGTGCAATAGACTTCTCTTCATCGTCCCAGCTATTGGTCATTGCGGCCGCTTCGAATTGCCTCTTATAAATTGGACATGATGTTTGACCATCGGCTGCATCTATTTTCTTCTCAGACCGTCAGTGGAATATTCCCGTGCTTTCTGTCTCTTCACGTTGCTGAGCTCCTTAGCAAGATTTTCGACTTGCTTTAATACTATCTCGAATTACGTATCCACTTTTTCAAACTGAGTCTCTATCTTTCCGAACTGATTTTCATGTTTCTCAAAATTTTCATCGAATCTAGTTTCGACTTTTTCGAGTTGCGTCTCGACCTTCTCGATTTCCTCTTCGATCACTTCGAATTTGGATTCCAAGTTCTTGTTTTGCTCATCAAGTTTACTTTCCAAAGCATCTAGAGAATTCTTTTGTTCGTCCATTGCTTTCTTTTGTTCGTCCATTGCTTTCGTTTGTTCGTCCATTGCTTTCTTTTGTTCGTCCAGCTTAAGTTCTAGAGAATTCCTCTGGTCGTCCATTGCTTTCTTTTGTTCGTCCAGCTTAAGTTCTAGAGAGTTCTTTTGGTCATCTATTGCTTTCTTTTGGTCTTCGAGCTTAAGTTCCAGAGACTTCTTTTGGTCTTCCATTGTTTTCCTTTGTTCGTCCATGACTGACTTAAGTTGCAGGAGCAGACTTGTTATATCCGGGTCGGCTACTGTACTTGCTGGTTCCTCTCCCACGTCAAACTCTACGTCATGCGGATTTTCTCCTTCCTGCTTTATTGCTTCTTCCAGACGAATCAGTAGGGCATCTTTTCCCCCAGTTATGTCGAGATTCCGCTTACTGAGTTCTGCCTTTAGTTGAATTATAGTTAGTTTTCCCAATTTGCGACCCATTTTGCGCAACTAATTAACTCAACACAGAAATGTTTTTTTTTTTTTTTTTTCTTTTTTTTTCTTGTGCAATTTCACACCACGGAAATAGTTATTCACAGAATAAGTTTTATCCCACTTCTGACACCAATGTAATATGCGAGCTACGGCTCGAGTAGATAAAACGATATTCTGTGAAATTTATTTCTTTATTTTCTAGTCTATAAAACAATTCAAGTTCACATTATACTATTCTTCGCAAATTCTTTTCTTACAAGGTCTATTTCCTCTCAAACCACTTTATCTCCTTTCAATTACTTAATCCACAAATCCAAACTAATTACTTCTTCTTGTTAACTCTCAACATTCAATTTATCACAAAATTACAACTTCGCCCATTATCACTTTTCCAATCTCTTCGCCACGGTTCTAAACCAACTGCCACCTTTCGATCAAAATCTGTCCTTATATAGCAGAAGTTTCTGATAACCAGAAACTTCTAACAAATTCTTCGACCACTGGAACAAGAAAAATTCTGATGTAATAATTCCAAGATGACAATCATTTCTTGCAGTTATAATTCTTTCTTATCCGTGATATTATCCGTCTCTTTCGTAGACATGAACTGTGGAGACTTAACCCCAGGCACGAACCTCGAATGAAAGGACACTTCGGATCAAAATAACTACGCTCCCTAAAAGTATAATGCAACAAATTCCGAAGTGTCTTTTCATTCTGGCAGAATTTTGGTCCGAAGTGTCCTTTCATTCGATTTTCGTGTCTGGGGTTAGTCTCCACAGTTCATGTCTATCACGGATAAGAAAGAATTATAACTGCAAGAAATGATTGTCATCTTGGAATTATGCGGTTCTGCGTGGACTATCGGCAGCTCAATTACGTCACCAAGAAAGACAGCTATCCTCTGCCACGGATTGACGACACGTTAGACACACTATCAGGAGCCCGATGGTTTTCCACTCTCGACTTGAAGAGTGGCTACTGGCAGGTACAGATCCATCCAGAAGACCGGGAGAAAACCGCCTTCACCGCAGGAAATGGGCTATGGCAATTCACGGTAATGCCATTCGGGCTGTGCAATGCTCCGGCGACTTTCGAGCGATTGATGGAATGTGTCCTGCAAGGGCTAACATGGAAAACCTGTTTGGTATACTTGGATGATGTCATCGTCGTAGGAAAAACGTTTGCGCAACACCGAGACAATCTAAGGGATGTGTTTCAAAGGCTTCGAAGTGCCCACCTGAAGCTCAACCCCAAGAAGTGCGCCCTGTTTAGAGCGGAAGTCAAGTACCTGGGATACATAATTTCAGCGAAAGGAGTGAGAACCGATCCAGAGAAGGTCGAAGCGGTGAAAAACTGACCAGTCCCCAAAGACAAACACCAACTAAGGAGCTTCCTGGGCCTAGCCACCTACTACAGACGGTTCGTGAAGGATTTTGCCGGGATCGCAAAGAGCCTGCACCAGTTGACGGAAAAGGGGAAACAATTCAAATGGTCAATTGAGTGCGAGAAGGGCTTCAAGGCACTTAAACAACGGCTATGCGATGCCCCGATACTAGCTTGCCCCACTGCCGGGGAAACGTTCATTGTGGATGCAGATGCTAGTAATGTCAGGGTAGGAGCCGTACTCTCCCAGGTGCATGATGGCCAAGGGAAGGTGGTTGCGTACTTCAGTAAGGTGCTCTCTAAGCCAGAAAGGAACTACTGCGTGACAAGGCGGGAACTTCTAGCTTTGATCTTGGCTACGAAGCATTTTCACAAATACCTCTATGGGAGGAAGTTCGTTCTTCGCACAGACCATGCAGCCTTAAAATGGCTATTACAGTTCAAGAGTCCTGAGGGTCAGGTCGCAAGATGGATCGAAAGGCTGCAAATCTACGACTACGAAATACAGCATCGTAAAGGAAAACTCCACTCTAATGCGGATGCACTGTCCCGGAGACCATGCAGAACGGATTGTAAACATTGTGCGCGTCAGGAAGAACGGGAGCTGGTTTCCATCCAAAGAATGAGAGCCGAACCTATCGCCGGCTGGAGCGTAGATGAGATCCGGAACGCTCAGAAGGAAGACCCGGATATCGAGCCGATTCTGGCCTGGAAGGAGAACATGGAGAAACCGGATCATCAGGACATCTCTCACAGAAGCCCGACCTTAAAGGCATATTTTGCGCAGTGGGACTCCCTCCATGTCCAAGAAGGTGTTCTGAGAAGAAAATGGGAATCCTCCGACGGAAAGTCGTTTGTAATGCAGCTTGTCGTACCGCGGACGAGGGTCAAGGAGGTGTTACAGGAAATGCATGGCGGGGCGACCGGAGGCCACTTGGGAGTGAATAAGACGCTAGAAAAGGTACGAGAACGTTTTTATTGCTTAAAAGCGAAGGAAGATATCGAAGACTGGTGCAGAAAATGCGACGTGTGTGTAGCTAGCAAGGGTCCGAGAATCAAAACTCGAGGTAAGATGCACCAATACAACGTGGGAGCACCTTTCGAACGAATCGCCATTGACATCGCAGGGCCCTTTCCGGAAACCGACAATGGTAATCGGTATATACTCGTAGTGATGGACTACTTCAGTAAGTGGCCGGAAGCGTTTCCGATCCCTAACCAGGAAGCCAGAACCGTGGCGGAGCAGATCGTCTACAATTGGGTTAGCAGATTCGGTGTGCCCTTGGAATTGCATTCTGACCAAGGGCGGAACTTCGAGTCAAGAATCTTCCAAGAGATGTGTCAACTACTCGGAATCAAAAAGACAAGGACAACCCCGCTTCATCCACAGTCGGACGGTATGGTGGAGCGTTTCAATAGGACTTTGGACGAACATCTCTCGAAGGTCGTAGGTGACTACCAACGTGATTTGGACCGGCAGATTCCCTTGTTTTTGATGGCCTATAGAAGTGCCGTGCATAGCACTACTCGACATACGCCGTTCGAAATCTTGTTTGGTGGAATAGCTCGGTTACCCAGTGAGGTGAAATTTGGATCTCCTACCAATGAGCCCAGAAATGAAGAAGAGTACGTGGCGGACCTTAGGGAAAGGCTTAGGGACATACACCAAAGGACCAGAAGCCAGATTAAGATAACGAGCGACCGCATGAAGACCAGGTATGATGTCAAGG
Organism: Pocota personata; assembly: GCA_963082735.1. Taxonomy (NCBI): domain Eukaryota; kingdom Metazoa; phylum Arthropoda; class Insecta; order Diptera; family Syrphidae; genus Pocota; species Pocota personata. The sequence goes on from OY720431.1 coordinate 86,433,239, forward strand.
CAACAACGTCAGGATTCCAGGAGGGAGATCTAGTGGGGCTGTATAATCCCCATCGCCAAAAGGGGAAATCACCTAAGTTGCAGCGGTACTGGGAGGGTCCCTACCGAATAATAACCCGCATCAACGATGTTGCCTACCGCATCCAGCGAGGACCAAGGGCCAAAATGAAAGTGGTTCATGTGGACCGACTGAGTCGATACAATGGCCGAAATGAGGATGCACTTGTTCGGGACGAACACGTCTAAGAGGGGGGCAGTGTAACATAATAATAACTACGCTCCCTAAAAGTATAATGCAACAAATTCCGAAGTGTCTTTTCATTCTGGCAGAATTTTGGTCCGAAGTGTCCTTTCATTCGAGGTTCGTGTCTGGGGTTAGTCTCCACAGTTCATGTCTACGAAAGAGACGGATAATATCACGGATAAGAAAGAATTATAACTGCAAGAAATGATTGTCATCTTGGAATTATTACATCAGAATTTTTCTTGTTCCAGTGGTCGAAGAATTTGCTAGAAGTTTCTGGCTATCAGAAACTTCTGCTATATAAGGACAGATGGCGATCGAAAGGTGGCAGTTGGTTTAGAACCGTGGCGAAGAGATTGGAAAAGTGATAATGGGCGAAGTTGTAATTTTGTGATAAATTGAAAGTTGAGAGTTAACAAGAAGAAGTAATTAGTTTGGATTTGTGAATTAAGTAATTGAAAGGAGATAAAGTGATTTGAGAGGAAAGAAAAAAGAAAAGAATTTGCGAAGAATAGTATAGTGTGAACTTGAATTGTTTTATAGACTAGAAAATAAAGAAATAAATTTCACAGAATATCGTTTTATCTACTCGAGCCGTAGCTCGCATATTACAGTATTATAAATATGACTAAGTAGATTTTAAAGTGGAAATGCACCCCACCAATTAGAAATAGATTAATTAATAGATCAACTGATAAAATAAATTAAAGGTTTTGCGAATATACACATCCCAAAAATGGCAAAATGCTTCCAACTCATTTCATGAGAAAAAATTCCAGAATATGGGCGAAATCCTACAATCTGGCATCATTTACTGGCGCGTAAAATGGTACCAAAGCATAACAAATTTCGTTCTTATGCTAAATTCGATAAACTCCATTGGAGCTAGGAATGATTGATAAGTCCTAGTTTGGTCCAATTTCGGACCTATTCTAACCAGTTTCTTGGCGTTCTCGTTTCCGAGAAAGCCCCCATGATCCGGGATACAACAGTGTGGGACATTGTGTTGTGCGCTGAGAGTACTCAGGTCGTTCCTACATCTTTTTATTCGTTTTGATTTTATCACGGTGGATGAGATGGCTTTGATTGCAGCTTGACTATCTATGTAAATATGTATATTTTTCGAGGAGGTCCTAGAGAGGATAGTTCTCGAGAGGCCTCGGTGATAGCTCAGAATTCCGTTTGGAATCTTTATCAACTGGGCGATGAAAGTAACGACGACTGCCTCTCTACTTCTTCTATACCTTTTTGGAAGTACAGAGAATTTAAAAAAAGCAGTACCTAAAGGAAAGTACAGAGATACCAATATACTCGATGGGACATTGAATACCAAAATTAGTTCCGGGCGTAGGTTTCGGTGTATCATTTCAAATTGTTTGAAATAATTTAAGGGTATTCACACCGCAAATTTAAAAAAAAAAAACAAAAAAACAGTACTTAATTTTGTACAGATGGCTCTCTAAAGCCACAATAAGTAATGGCGTAACTGTTGTGAGTACAAACGTACTGAATATACGTACTACTGGAATGGGCTTAGTATTTGTCAACGGACGAAAACTCAATTAGGCACACACCAAAAGAAAGAAGAATTCGATTCTATTAAATTAGAAAAGTAGAGATTATTCTGGGATTCGTCCTGAACTAAACTTCTCTAAAGATGAATCTGAAGACTATTGAGCCCAAAAGAGAGAGAGAGAGTTCTCCCACGAGGAAATCGCAAAACCAGAGTATATTATGCGTCAGTACGCAAGTTCCGTCCAGGTTGAGAGAGTTCAACCTTGGTGCTCATAACGTTTGTTTACAACATGTTTTCTCTGGACTAAAGTGAAAATATATGTCACGTTAAAAGATTTCATTCCGGTCGATTGTTGTTTTCTATTCGTGTGACTGATCCTTAATCGCCCTCCGGAAGCCTGTATGTGCATAGGTAACTTTATACGGTAATTACAATAGCTTATTACGCAAATCCATTACGAGTTTCTTAAATAAATTTTAACAGAATTTGCTTACGGTCAGAAGTATCCAGGGTACATTCCTTTGACCAATGCCTCTATTCATAGTAGTTACTGGCTCCTTAAAGAAATTGTTGATTCAAATGCAATCGTATCTAGCTTCTTCTAAAGTATACGAAAATATATCGTTTTTTAAAAGACTTTATTTTAAAACTATTGTTAAACTATAACGTTTTACTAATTCTGAGAATGTCGCGTCGTGAATCGAACCATTTTAAATAAACTTTTGAATACGCATGTTTGGCTGCAAAAGTTTATTACCACAATGATATAGAGAGAGAGGAAAGGGTATAGAAGTTAATTAAAGATTAGAGATACATTTTGTCACATTTGAAATGATACGATAGAGAAACAATATTGAAATTATTTATGAGACACCCTATATACATAAAAGCAGTTTCATCCAACCTTATCATAACTTATAAATGAAAATTTATGTTTATTACTTATGATCTTAGCCGTAAGGCCAAGAAGCGATGACAAAATTTGCGAGTGAACAAAGATTTGGCGCATTGAGACCAAATCAACTCATATTAACTTAACTCACAAAAAATTAACAACCTACCCTTTTCATTAACTCGGTACAAATATATTCAATGAATTCAGACAAATGTATTGGCTACTTGGAAGACATTCCAAATTAACCATGTTGATCTAGATCAAAAAAAGGTCTTTACCCGGCAATGGTTGGAAAGGAAAAGAGATATTTATTAACAGAAAGTTAAAGTCAAAAGTGTTAGAACAAATTAGCACAGTTGGTACGACTTGTAATCACTATGTATACAGTAGTTCGCAAAATTAATATTACAATTTTTACACTCCCACACAATATTAATAATAAAACTTTAAAATAATTCAATATTCAAGAGTTTAAATTTAAGATAATTCAAAATTATTTAGGTGCAATTTTTAAATTCTGGCAAAAATATTAAAATTTTACTTTACTTAACGACTTGGTAATAATATCAGCTATCTGCTCCTGCGTTGGTACATAAACTAAATCAAATAGGGCGTCTTTAAACTTCTCTCTGATGAAGTGATATCGGATGTCCACATGTTTAGTCCTCTTGTAGAATTGAGGATTTTTCACCAGTTTCAGATAACTCTGGTTATCCATAAAGAGGACTGCATTAAGTTGCCTTTTAGGAAGAAGGTCTTGGAACAGTGATTTGACCCACATTAGCTCCTCCACGGCCTCAGATGCAGCAACATATTCAGCTTCTGTTGCCGACAAACTGACACTTTTCTGTTTTTCATCGGGATCTGGGAATTCCCAGCGTCGTCGAAGAGATAACAAAATTTTCTCGTAAACTCATAAATCGTGTTCACGGCCATTGTAACTGTACCGACATTCAAATACTTGACGCAAACAATTCAATTCGTTGTCTGCAAAGGACAAAACCTTTTGACCTCGCGTCATAGTACATGCCGGTCGTGAAAAGCGCGGGAACTTTCATTCGAATTTAACATGCCTAAAGTGCTACATTCTTTTTAATTACATATTTTTCCAAAAATCACGAGTCTCGTAAGCGAAAATAAAACTGCTGGATAAGCGTCGGCTTTTTCTTTTTTTTAAACAGTAGTGCGGCCACGCCCAAATGGCGTGTAGGCACTGCGACCAGAGAGATCTATTGTGCCGGAGACTACTTTTTAGAGCAGCAGTTCCTTAGGTCTAAAGGAGCCGCTTGGCTATCGGTGAGAATGTGTATGGCGGCCCCTTTGATTCCTGATTGCAAGTTTATATTTGCACAGGTCTCAATATCGTAAAGCTCGACCTGGAAAACGTTAGGACTCTTTCCAAGTGATTTTGTGATCTTATAATTGGGTTCATACACACCGGCGCCAATCCATTTTTGATCCATCGGTATACCAAACGATTCCTTTTGGATCAAGCAACGGGCCGCCATTATTGCATATAACACGGTTTGGGATCTCAATCCCAAGCCTTCTACCAAAGTAGAGTGATTTGGGCGTTCTGAGCATATCTATCTCGGGGAAGTCGGTTAACAGGTCCATGAGGTCCACATGATCCCATGTACTGTTAACATCCTACTTTCGAAGATTAACTGCACTGCGAATTGCCACTTTTTTTTTATAAAAATGTGTAACGGAGTAAGTTCGATTATGGTTTTTATGGCAGTTGTGGGACAGGTGTGCATAGTACGTATAATTCCGAGGCTAGCTAATCTTTAAAGTTTGCTGAGTTTGCTGATGGTTGTGACTTTCTTGGTTTTCATCCACCAGAAAACGGACGCGTATGTAAGGATGGGTCTTACCACTTATAACCAGAATCTGACCTTTGGGGACAGACCCCAGGTTTTGCCATACATACGGCGACAGATCCACATGGCACTGGTTGCCTTGGCAATTTTAGGCTTAACATGGGAGTTCCAGTTGAATTTTTTATCCAGGACAATTCCTAGATATTTTACCTCGTCGGAAAAATGAATGGTTGTGCCATTTAGAATCACTGAACCAATGTTCAGTGTTCTTTTTCTTGTGAACGGTGTTTTTAGTGAGTAAAAATCTCACACTACCATAACACGCGCGGTCTTTAGAAGGTTTTTACCCTCTCGGCCAAAAAAAAAAAAACTTTTCTGCCTCTGCGACGTCCAACAAATTGTTGTTTTGTTAATCAGAAAAACGAAACCACTTGTAGATCGCCGAGTTTCAATATCTCCGGCGTAATCCGCGTCGATGTAAGAATTAATATTAAACTTAAAGTTATTTTTTAAACAGTATACCATAAGTTGTAGTCCCCTTTACGTATTTAAGAATACGTTTTACTGCGTTCACATGCTCTACAGATAGATTGGTCAAATGTGTTGAGACAACTCCTAAAGCATAAGAAATGTCCGACCTTGCTGCTACTGCTGAGTACATAAGGCTTCCCATAGCCTCTCGGAAGGGAAACTTGCCAACATGAATGTCTGAAGATGCAAATTACGAAACTACCGCAGGATGACAGTCTGACATATTGAACTTCTGCAGCAATCTCTCCGAATAGCTAGATTGACTGAGATGAATCGAGCTATCACTTCTGTGTTCGACCTGTGAGCTGGATAGCAAGTATTCCGTCACTTGCCGCAATAAGTCCATCGTCGATATAAAACCTTTTCTTTACCTGACTGATGTATAAAAACACACGAGTCCGCTGCACATGGGCGAAAGTTGAATTGTTGCAGCAGCTTTGTGAACTTTAAGTTCCAGCATCTGGAGGCCTGTTTCAGCCCATAAAGGCTTTCATTCAACTTACATACACGTCCGCTGCAGTCATCATAACCCTCAGGCTGCGACATGTATGTAACCTCCTCCAACTGACCATTAAGAAAGGCTGTCTTGATTTCAAACTGCTTCAAAACGAGGTTCTCTGCAACAGAAATCGCACGAATGGCTCTGATTGATGCGAATAGGGCAACTGGGCTGAAAGTCTCCGTGTAGTCCGTTCCTTTCCCCTGAGTGAATTCTCGCACCACAAGGCAGTGGCTAATCTTGGCATCCTTTGACAGCTTCTCCTTAAACACCCACTTTTTGTCAATCACTTTTCAGTTGTTTGGAAGAAAAACGAGATCCCAAGTTTTTTTTTTATACTTTTTGTCCATTACCGTTCCTGAAGAGAATAAATTCATTTTTAATTTTGGGACAAAGTAAACATTTTCTAGGCATTTTCCCAACCATTCCTTTTGATTGAATGCAAACACGTTGGCACTACCTATCCCAACAAAAATCGCAGAAATCTTTTCCCCGCTTTCGATGACAACATGCATTGGTTTGTCAAGCAATTTATAGTTGTTAAACCACTCGCGGCGAAAACTCATATGATGACTGGCACCTGAGTCAAGAATCCAATCGTCGTGACGCAGCAAAAGTGTTTACCACAAAGGCATCGAAGTCTCTCGTTTGGGCAAAGTTGACGGCCGAATTCTTGTGAAATGACTGCAATCGAGTTTCTTCCCCTAGCAGTCTCGATGTTAGATTCTCATATGTTCTCTCCTGCGATGCTGTCGACTCCCAAGCGCTAAAAATATTATTTAAACGTGGCGGTAGAGTCATCCGTATCTTGGTCATAACCATACTTGGCGACACAGTCTATCCTGCTTATATGAGCTGTTGTACAATTGTTTCTGACTTTGATATGTGCGTTGCGATATCGTCCTCCGAACTCCTTCCAAAAGAATAAAACTTCTTCTGTAACATGTGAATACTTGTTTCCGATTTTTGCTCATAAACGACGTCCAATTTAGTTCACATATCTTTTGAGTTCGTGCAGTTCAGAATGTGAACAAGTGGTTGCTGTCCTACGGTTGTAGCTATGATCTCTTGCGCTCTCCTGGTCCTTGACACCCACGACTTGAATTCTTTGTCAAAATCCACCGCTTTAACATTAGCTGCTCGTACCGGTGCAATTTTTGTCCCCAGTTACAATCTCAAGAAGATTGCTATCGTTGAGAAGAATTTTAAAATGAAATCTCCAGGTGCTCCATTGCTAACATGAGACAAATTCGTTGATCTTAAGAAAATCGCTAACCACGTCAAATTAAAAATAATTACCTTGCACCAAAATCTTACCAAAAATAAATCTCAATCTTAAATTTAATTTGACTTGTAAGACCTTTACAAATAAATTAAGATTACGGAGTTTAATGCGGATTTAACGTTATCCTGTTTGTGGCTGAGGTTGTTTTACAACCCTGGGCCCATAATCTGTTGAGCCAGATCAAATAAAAGAGTCTTTACTCGACAAAGGTTGAAAATGAAGAGAGATATTTATTAACAGAAAGTTAAAGTCAAAAGGGTTAGAACAAATTAGCACAGCTGGTACGACTTGTAATCACTATATGTACAGTAATTCGCAAAATTAATATTACAATTTTCACAAACCATACTGCTTTTATACACAAGCACGTGCTTAAACCCATTTGGACGTATGGTGTACCACTTTGGGGTTGTACCAAATGAAGCAATAAAAATATCCGACAATCTTTTTAAAATAAAGTGCTAAGAGTCATAGTAAATGTCCCATGGTATATCAGAAACAATGATATCCACAGAGACTTAGGAGTAACTACCGTCGATGATGAAATAACGAACTTTGCTCGAAAACTCCAAATTCTGGACGAGACAAACCTTGTGCGCCGACTATACTCGTAAAGAACGAAACCGTTCGATCTAGCGCAATAAGGACCACCCGCATTTAATGGCGGGTTTTAGCAGGTGCTTTTGCTAGAAAGCTACCTGTCCAACGCGAATATTTTTGGAACTAAAACTACTTGACAATGAAACTTAGTCGTAGTAAACCAGTAGAAGGGAGGTGTTGTTTAGTGAGTAAAAATCTCACACACCGAGCTGATAGAGCCTATAAAGATTCTTCACCAGAAAAAAAAAAAAAATAAAAAATTGTGTTTAGAACCAAATTCCATTATTGGGAAAGAATCACTCTATTCTAACAACACTCACTTTTGATTATGAAAGTTGGCATCACCACATTTGATTCAGAAATTAATGAGTATCAATAACTTACTCAGAAACTGTATTTTTTTTATTTGTACATACATCCATATATCGAACTACATGTATGAACTATCTGTAGGCAAAATACACTGTGTAAGAAATATTTGAAAAATATATGTTATATGTATATACGAATATATGCGATGTGTTATGCAATGCATAAGTATGTAGATATGTAATGTGTTACGTAAGTAAATAAGAAAAGAAATTTGATCTCTCTTCCGATCATTCCCCTATCATTCTAACGATGAGCCTAATTAAAAAAGATGTACCTGCTAGACTAACTAGCAGAAAAACTGATTGGGAAGGCTTTAAAAAAGACGTTGAAGAACATATCGAACTGAGAGTATCACTTAGGACGTCTTCTGAACTCGAAATCGAAGTTGATCGTTTTGTTGAAGTTCTGCAGCGCGCCGCGTGGAAAAATACACCTTATCAAAGGAAAACGCCGATCAATCATGCCCAAAAATATTCACCGGAAATAAAAGGGTAAGGGAGAAGAGAAAAGCGGGTAAAAAATGGCAACAAACTCGTGCTCCGCAACATAAATCGCATTTAAATCGCTTGTGTAAGTTGCTAAAAAAGGCCATTATTGATTTTAAAAATCGGACAATACAAACCAGCATTGAAAGCTTAACAGCGGACAAAGATTCCAATTATTCGCTCTGGAAAGCTATAAAAGGCATTAAAAAACCGAAAATACAAGCGGCCCCAATCAAGAAAAATGACAACGAATGGGCCAAGAATGATAAAGACAAAGCAGAAGTCTTTGCCGCCCATTTAGAAGAAACATTTAAACCATTTGATGGGCAAGCGCTTGCTGAAAATGATAATGCGTCGGATATAGCATTTCACAATTACACAGTAAGAAATGCAAGGCTGACCGAACTTCAACAAGAAATAAAGAAACTGAAACCGAATAAAGCTCCTGGATACGACCTAATCACAGGAGAGCTTCTTAAATCGTTACCGTTAGTTAAGTTCCTTTACATTATAAACGCAGCGATAAGATTAGAATATGTTTCGAGTCAATGGAAAGTCGCGGAAGTAATAATGATTCTGAAGCCAGGAAAACCACCGAATGATAAAAAATCGTATAGACCTATTTCGCTGCTGCCGATTACGTCTAAAGTTTTCGAAAGAATAGTACTTAAGCGATTACAGCCGGTTATAGAAGAATGATCTCTTATTCCCAATCACCAGTTTGGGTTTAGAACCAAGCACTCAACAATAGACCAAAAGCATCCTGGCAACGGGTAAAACGTTCGAAGAATCGACTGAAAAATCGCAAGAAGCATTGAATAAAGTAAATGAATGGACAAAGATTTGGCGACTAGCTTTAAACGAAAACAAATCTGTTCATGTCAATTTTACTTATAAGAAAATAAATAATTTGCCCATCTTTTCAAACTCGGTTTAAATTCCGTTTGCAAACGAGGCTAAGTATCTTGGAATGACACTTGATGCTAAGCTGAAGTGGAAATCGCACGTGAAGAAAAAACGTAAAGAACTCGAAACCAAATACAGAGAAATGTACTGGTTACTTGGAAAAATTCCAAGCTTAATATAGAGAACAAACTGCTTTTATACAAGCAAGTGCTAAAGCCGATATGGACATATGGAATACAACTTTGGGGTTGTACCAAAATAAGTAATGTCAATATTTTACAAACTTTTGAAAATAAAGTGCTAAGATCAATAGTTAATGCACCGTGGTTTATTAGAAATAGCGATATCCATAGAGATTTAGGAATTGCGACAGTCGAATATGAAATCAAAAACTTCGCGCGTAAGCATAAAGACAGATTACAAGGACACGTTAACAATGAAGAAACCACGCCTAATTTGCGGAACAAGCAGGAACTTTCAATGGAAAGGGACCTGCCAAACGATCTCAATACGTGAAAGAAAAACTGCTGGATAAGTCAAAACTTAGTTGTAGTATGTAATCAAAGAAATTTATCACGAAGGGAGGTTTTTTTAGTGAGTAAAAATCTCACACTACTATGAGCACGCGCTATCGATCCTCATAGTGTCTTCATGAAGATTTTTTACCTACCCTCGGAAAAAAAAAAAAAAAAAAAAAAAAAAATAAGAAAAGAAATGCTTGCCGCAGATATATATACATTAGACATGTACATACTCGTAACCCTGTAATTGCAATAAATTCGAACATACAGGTAGGTATTTGCATTTATTTTTGCATTAAGAAAAATAGTGTCTCCATTATTCATTAAATTCTTTGAAATCAGTTTGGCGATAATCTTACAAATTGTAAGACGCTCACTGTATTTCCATCCCACTTAAATTTTATTACAAATTCCTGCCATTCATTCGTAAGATAAGCAACTGACGGCGAGTTATATGTTTCAGCCATCCATAAGGCATACCGAGCCAGGTTCATGGCAACTGTGTATACTTTTCAATTCCACAGGATCAGATTGCTCAAATGACCATCAACTACCGCATAGCAACTTGAATCTTGATTACACGATCCAACCATTTCCATTTGGAAATCCATCCATCCATTCGATGATTTATAATCATGCTACTATTAAAAATAAAAATATCTTCGATGCACGGAATTCGAAAATTTCGATGAGCGAACTCCGCTCATCTGTGTAAGAAATTTTTCTCGTCTCAATTTTAGTTACTCAAGTTGTGTGCAGAATTCTGCAGCTATTGCCTACCGATTAAGTGGTTGAGGATCTATTGATGGACTCTTTCCTCCAACAACCTATGTAGGTGCTATAGAACGAAGTTTACCTCTGCAATTGCAATAAATTTAAGTGCACGGTACACGGGAGTGCAACGCAACAAGCCTAGAACTGTATTTAACCTTTGCGACTAATAGATGTTGTTTCTCCTGTTGGCGTACTTTATCCTATTTTCTAAGGGAGTTCTGAGATAAACTCCATCGCCAGATCGCCAACGAAACTAATACAGAAGAGACGAACAGGAATGTAAAACACTTGTATTCATTAATCATTGGTTACACCTCTACAATTTACTTTCGATGTGCTAGCAGAAAAAAGACCATTGGCGAGTAGTACTCTAAATCTTCAAAGCCGACAGGTGGTGTGTAAAAAATAGTTTAACACCATTAACATGGATTACAAAAGAAGCCATAATAAGAGTGTTTTATCTACAAGGATCCGTGTTAACGGGAATGTTTCATTATGCGGAATACATCGAGACACCGTTTTATAGATCCCAATTCTATCTATCCATGTGGAGTGAGAATAAATGTTCCGTGAAAATCTGATCGCTATCTACGAGTAAGAAAACAATGTTGGTATTTTTTTTTTGAAAGGTTTCCTTGAAGCCGGCAAAGTTCTGACCGAACAGCGGACCTGAAAAGCCAATATAAGACTCCAATAACGGAGACCCCTCACCTCATCAATCGGTCGCGCGACTGACTAGCAGTGGTGGGCGAACGTTGTATACACCATCTGGACCGTATACTCTTCGAGAACATGTTCCGTAAAAATCCTTACGAACATGTTTCCCGTCACTTTGCGATCTTGGTTGATAAATCAAAGCGGCGAGGTGCCATGTCGTTTAATTTGCAGCTACAATTGAATTTATTTTGATCTTTTTCTTGATGAATATGTGGTCTATGCAATCCATTCAGGTTGGATTGCTTTGTTTTATTCTATTCATCGTGACAAAGCAGTGGCGCAAAGGTGTACCGGGCAAAGATTGCTGCAAAACCAATCCGACTTCAATGCGACCTACTGACAAGCCAAAACAACAAGACAATAACCCCACTGGAGTTGGGACCTGTGTTTTCAGCAGGAGAAGGAAAGAACACAGAATGTGTCTGGTCTCCGATTAATTACGAACATACTTACATACTCGTACATATGTATGCATATGTAAAAGCACAATAATTATTGTAGATATGAGCCGACGGCAGCAGCGACGTTAACTACAAGTTTTTAGTTTGCGTGACAAATTGATATGACATGTGGTTGGCAAATTGCGCATGGTAAGTATACTACTACGCAGGGCTATTTCGTTAGAACTGTTTGGCTCGTTGAGAAGTTTTTTTTTTAAACGAGATATGATCTGTCTAGGAATGTTGTACATGAAGGGCTTTGCCATGTATAAAAATTGGTTTCTACAATATGTCTAATGTTTGCGTCAATTAGCTGCACTCGTGTATCCTCGGAACGTTCAAATAGCAACCGTTCTTGTAATAATATTAAAAATAGGTGTGACACATTTAGAAAAAAAAAATCAAGGAGGTGGCGATGTACCAACAGCTGCAAAGATGTGTATTTGCATAAAACATATTAAACATGATGATAATGCTATTTGAAACCGACTAAAGTATACGTTAGAGGAATTAGCATGGCGACCACACATGTGGTTGTGCATCCAAATGGTGCTATGAGCAGCAAGTCGTAAGCAGATGGTCGTTGAGTAAAAGCTTTACCTATAGCGTGTTAAAGACTGAGTGCTTGAACACATTAAAGGAGGCTGTTTAAAATGAATAGATTTAATTATATAGACTTCTTGCATAAATAATTAAGAAAAGGAAAGTAATGAAACTGTACCTGAGATGACGCGTTAATGTTTTTTTTGTTTAAAATTTGCACGTGTGATATGAACCTACGTTTACTAATTTTTATAACACCGGCTTTTTTTGTGGAAAGGGGAAGAAACAGAGAGAAGTTAATTTAAGAGTACGAATAAAATTTACTCGACATTTTAAACATTTATGCACGTGCGTCATTAAGGTCCTTCAGAAGATTGTAGAAAACGAAGGTAGGATTAAAAGTAACTGGTTTTTTGATACATACTCGTATAATATGATTGTACTTTTATGTGAAATAGCATAAAAATGCACAAGAAATACAACTTGCAAAGCACCTCAAAACCTATCGATACCGTGCTTTGCCCTTCTGACACCCTTTTGGATATTTTTTTTTTTTTTCTAAAATTACTTGCTACATTAACATGAATTTATTACAAGCAAACATGTAATTAATAAATAGTTTTATATAAACACTGTCAATAATTGAATTATAATAAAATTTCTCAGTTCCTCTTAAACCATTGAACTAAACGGTCGTGGATTTTCTTATGCAATAGGTTATGGGCGCAGTTGCGTCGGTATAAAAGAAAAGTTTTTTTTTTGTTGAAAATCTTTATGCAAAAAGAGGATAAGTTTTTTTTTTAAAAAAAAAACATAATCAGTAGTCAGACACAAAATATTTATTCGATAAATTATTGGTTACTGACGACTGGCTAGTACTGCGAATCTGCATTGAAGTTCATTTCAACAAAGTTTTTTTTTAGCATGGACTTAGCATGATAAACTTTTTTTTTGTAACTGTGCTCGCTTAATTACTTCATAATGTCAACAGAAAATCAGATTAAAGAAAAAAATTGATTAACGGAGATCGATGTAATATTTGGAAATTCAAAATTAAGATTATTTGAAGCTCTTCAGATCTCCTGAAGTATGCGAAAAGGGATGAATTAAAACTTGCTTAAGGAGCAGTTTTCCAGTTCCACAAAAGATCCACAAGATGACATTGCGCTACATATTTCTAAGTCGCAGGCTATTGTTTACCAGTTGGCAGATGTTGGAGAGAGTTTTTTTTATGGCTTTTTATTAATTTAATTCATTTGTACTTATGTACATGCTAGACAAAACCGCTTAAAACTAGCTTAACTAACTTAACTATCTTATTCTAACTTACTGGCCCTTTGCGTGCGCTCTAAGCTAAACTTAATCCTTATCTATGTCTTTCGACTTAATCTATTACTACTAATTGGAATAACAATTATGACTAAGAACAATTTTTTGTTTTAAAAAATTCAGTACCAGTATGTTGGAGAGAGTCTTTCGGATACCATGGTCATCACGAAAATCTTAATGACTTCGCCCAACTAGGTTAGTGATGATGCGGTGAATAAGAAACAAGTAATGCTTTGATTGCCAGTAAGCAGTATAGATATAAGTAATCTGGGCATAGAGTTAATGCTTTTATTGTAAAAATAGTGGACATTGAACAAAGTACTGTCCCAAACGTAGAGAAAAAGACTAGGGTTCTTGTCACAATGGGAAGCGAGGGAATGCTTTTGTCTGTAAGGTGTTGCTCTCTGATGGTAATGTCAGATCTGAAGAGTGGTTCCTAGTTCGTTATTTGTATTGTCGTTACTTTTTAATTGGTTTTCTATGTCGTGTTTGTCGTCTTCGTCTAACGTTCCAAAGAGCCAACTCAATCCCTTTCCTACAACATTAATCAAACCTCTTTTAGATCTATGGGGTAATAGAGTTAATACCTTATTTCTCATAGAATATAATTCTGTTCTTAGAAAATTCTTTCTTTCTACTGGTAAATTTTCAATACGTTTCTCTAACGTATCTATTAAATTAACAATTTCGTTTGAGTTAATAATATGTAGTATTATGTCAAATTTATTAACTATTTCTACTTCGTCAATTCTTATCTCTGCATAACCGACTTCTGAAGTGATTTTTTCAATTGTTAGGGCTGTTTGTGTTTTGGGGATTATTATTAATATTAGTATCCACATCAGAAGGGTTTTGATCTGCAGATTTAAAGATACGTTTTATGTTATTTTCGTGTATGTTTTCAAGTTTGTGTTTTCTAAATTTAGGCTCTTCCTTGTGTCGAAGGGATTTATAATTTTCAATGAATCCTGTAGTTCTGGTTTCTATATAATTTTCACGATTTCTGTTTCGTCTTCCTATTGTGTTAGCTTTTGCTTTATCTATCCTTTGTTTAATTAGACTAAAGTCAACTTTTCGTTCATTTACTTCGGAGGGGGTGCATTTTATGGTGGAGTGATAAGTGGTATTATAAAGTATGACTGCTTTAAGCATTTGTGTTTTGATGGGTTCTTTGTCCTCTAGATTCAATGCCCTAATTCTTTCTGTGAGAGTGTTATTTAACCTTTCAACATCCGAATTACCTGTATGATTGTTTGGTTTCGTAATGTGATAATCGATATTTTCTTTTTTGCAAAATTCTTCAACATTTTTTGATTTAAATTCATTATCAAAAGTCAATTTATTTACTTTTCCACGGATTGCTATAAAATGTTTCAATTTTTCTACTATTGTCAAACTATTTCTATCTTCTAAAAACAAGGTTGTAGCAAACTTTGAAAATTTGTCTATGAAAATTATAAATGAATGTTTGCTATTAACATAAATATCAACATGGACAATTTCGTTTAATGTTGATGGAGTTTCTGTAAGGAAGAATTTATTTCTTATCGGGTTTCTATCATATTTCGCTGAGGAACAAATTTCGCAATTATTAATTAATTGGTGAATTACTGTTTTGAGATTTGGATGATAAATTTTCTTTTTTATTCCCTTATAAGTTGGAATTATTCCGGAATGTCCTACCTCATTTTTATGGAACAATGCTATTTTTAGGCTTTCGTCGTCCTCTATATCCCTAGCGATGTAACTACATTTTACAAATTTCAATATGTTTCTATCAGGGAATGTCTCGATTATTTTTTGTTGTAGTTCATTATATTCTCTATCACTAAGATAGGAATAAATTCCTATTTTACCTTTCTTTAAATATTTCCTTAAAATTACGCTAACATTTCCTTCAAATATGTTGTTTTTGTCGATATAAATTCTAGTATTTTTAAAAAAAATTCAATTTCTCGTTCTTTACGCTCTAAGAATAATATTTGCGTCTAAAATCGGTTAACTATAGTATCTAAAATAGGAATATGATCTTCCATATTCTGTTCCTGAGAGTGGATGGTTTGGACATCTTCGGATGCATTAACTTCTTGGCTTTCCTCAAGATTATTTAACTTTTTAAGTTTTTCGTCGGAAACCTCTTTAAAGACTTTATTGTTTGTGTCCAAGTTTGCAACACTTCCTGAAGACAATGAGTTAGTTTCTAAGTTTAAATCTGCTTGATGTTGATTTGTTTCATCGTCAGTTTGGGTAATAGCGTTTATCTCTCTATTTTCAATATTTATACGACTTAAGAAGTCTGCAATAACGTTCTCCTTGCCCTTAATATAATCGATCTTTATGTCGTATTCTCCTAATTGTAAAAGCCATCTCTGGAGTCGAGGGTTTATATCTTTTCCTGTATACTTTGAGTGAAGCCATTTGATTGGCTGATGGTCTGTTTGTAATTAAAATTCCCTTCCGAACAAATAGGGCCTAAAATACTTGACACCCCACACTACAGCTAGCAGTTCTTTATCAATGGTG
Source organism: Pocota personata (assembly GCA_963082735.1). Classification (NCBI taxonomy): domain Eukaryota; kingdom Metazoa; phylum Arthropoda; class Insecta; order Diptera; family Syrphidae; genus Pocota; species Pocota personata. The sequence goes on from OY720431.1 coordinate 86,449,241, forward strand.
GAGTAATTTAGCTCATGGTTGTTCAGTGTTCTAGAGGCATAAGAAATTGGGTGGCCATCTTGAGTCAAAACTGCTCCGATGGCAACATTGCTAGCATCTGTCACGAGTTTAAACTTTTTACCAAAATCGGGATATCTAAGAATTGGATGATTGGTTATCAGATCTTTTAATTTTTCGAAAGCGGCAATAAAACTAGGGTCTTTAGGGTTTATTCGAGAATTTTTCTTCAGATATTTCGTTAAAGGATGTGCAATCTTAGCATAGTTCTTAATGAACTTCCTATAATAACCGGTGACTCCTAAAAAAGATTTAATTTGTTTTTGCGATTTTGGTAGCGCCAAGTTTCGAATAACTTCGACTTTTGTGGGGTTTGGCCGTACACCTTCAGGTGTTAAAATATGACCTAAATATTCTGTTTCTCTGAGGAGAAAGTTGCACTTGTCTATTTGTATTTTTAATTTTGCCTCTCTCAACCTATCAAATATTTTTCGAATGTTAGAAATGTGTTCTTCTAGTGATGTACTGAAAATTAAAATGTCATCGAGGTAAACGACACAAATTTTGTTAATGTAGTCCTTAAGGATTAAGTTCATCAATCTTTGAAAGATTGCCGGGGCATTTTTAAGCCCGAACGGCATCCTGACATACTCATAATGTCCGTTTGGAGTAGAGAAAGCAGTTTTCTTTTGATCCTCAGGTTTGACCAGGATTTGATGGAATCCTTTCGCCAAATCCAGAGTGGTGAAATATTGGGCTCTTCCCAATTTGTCCAATATATTTTCTGTATTGGGAATTGGAAACTTATCTTCTATCGTAACTTCATTCAGTTTTCGAAAATCGATAACTATCCGCCATTTCTTTTTTCCGGAATTATCTAACTTCTTTGGAACGATCCAAAGAGGAGAATTGTATGGGGAACTACTTTCTCTTATAATTCCTTGCGAAAGCATTTCTGAAATTTGTTTGTTACTACTCTTGCAGCTACTTATTTTTTTTTTTTGTGTGTGTTTTTTTTTGTTTTTGAACAAAAATGGTTCTGTATATATTCTTTAGAATTATACTCCTTTGACTGCGCCAGTTATGTTTTTAGTTCTCTTCAGAGAACACCAAAAAATATAAGCAGAAGAAAAAATAGGAAGATCACAAGAACATTCAAACAATAAACACTTTATTTTTATATTCTTAGTTCTACATGTTTGAACGGTCGAGACAAGACTACCTCAAACACTTTATTCTTATTTAATTAGCAAAAAATTAATTTGCTGTTATTGCATTTCCTATTTACCAAATATTATTTGGTGTCAGCTTGATCAATTAAATAAATAAATGCTATATCAACATGTTTCATTTATGCTGTGTCGAGAATGACTTAGGTTTTCTACAAAATGCAATATTTCCGGCCTGACTTTTCCTATTGGCATCATGTTACCGGAACTTTGGGACGTGAAGTGCAGTGGAAAAAAAAAGAAATAATAATAATAAAAAAAAAAAAAAAAACATAAACACAATTCAGTGCCGGTGCATTCCATCTTACCACCCCCACTCACTCGCTGTTGCGCTTCTTCGTTATCGCAATTGGAGCATGTGCTATATATGTACATACTTCCAGTTGCGATGACTGAGAGAGTGTAACATTTGATGCATAGCGGACTGTGAATGTTTATCTGAATAGCGGACCTCAGCTGATTGTCGTTTGGGCATAGCACCTACGACAGTTTGTTTTGGAAAACTATTCTTTGGATCTACACTTAACAGTTTTGCTTAGTTACGTCAGAGTTGTGTCTTTTTGTGTTTCTACATTCGTGGGCTTCGAACGAATTTCTTCGATGTGTACGCCCACGCCCATTCCCATAAACCAGCTGTTCTGGCACTAAGCAAAACACAGGTAGTGGAAGAATCGTCTGATTTGAAACTGCCTGGATATAACTTAGTGTCATTATTCTTTCCCCACCGTGGCCTCGCCATTTATGCCCGCAGTGATATTGCTTACCAAGTTCCACCACAGTATGGCCACTGTTCCAACCCAGAATTTAATTACAAATGGCTAAAGTTCACCGTCCGTAAGCAAATAATTCACTACTGCTTTATTTACAGAAGCCCTAGTGCGGACAGCAACTCAACTTTTGATGAATTTGATGCGTTGTCCGATTCCATCACTCGAATTGTCTCCTTGTATCTCCACAATTCGGATTGGCTTCAACATTCTGGAGCGGCCTCAATAGCTTCTTTAGGAGTTTTAACTGGTCGCTATGCTTCCTCTATAGCGACGTGGATGCCGCTGCTGATATGATCACTAACACTATACTCTTAGATATGAATGACTTTATTCCTAACAGAATAAAGAGCATTAAACCTAAGGCAAGCTCGTGGTTTGACCAGAGCTGTAAAGAGGCTATCAGGTTGAAGGAAGTAAGTTTTCGGTCTTATAAAGCCAACAAATCTGAGGAAAACCGAAAGAAGTTTAAACAAGCCAGAAAAGACTGCAATGCCTATATTCGACGTATAAAATTCTTACATGACCAAAAATTGACGCAAAAAATCCTACAATGTCCCAAAGGTAGTAAAAATTGTTGGTCATTCGTCAAAAATATTAAAAATTCTGCCTCGTCTGCCATCACCACGCTCATTTACAATGACATTCCAGCTGTCAGCTCCTTAGACAAAGCCAATCTGCTTGCTGCTCACTTTGCAGCGAACTCCACGCTGCCAGATAATCCTTCGTCTCCACCTGTATTTGAGAGCGTCAAATTTTCCATGGGACAAATCCACTTTCGCACTCGTACAGTTGCAGAAGTACTCAAAGGTCTTAACATACACAAATCCGCTGGTCCAGATGGTATCACCCCCATAGTTCTGAAGAGGTGTTCTTCTACGCTGGCAAAACCTCTGCGTAAGCTTTTCTGCCTATCCTACTTTTCAGGGCTCTTTCCGAGTAGATTGAGCATTTGTCCAGCCCGTCCTCAAAAAAGGCGAATCTTCCCCCCCGTCCAATTACCGACCCATTGCACTTACGTCCCTTCTTTCCAAGGTCATGGAAACGCTGATAAATCGTCAGCTTATGAAATATCTCGATTCACGAAAACTCCTTAATGACCGGCAGTATGGTTTTCGAAGCAACAGGTCCACTGGTGATTTAATGGCATATCTCACCGAGAAGTGGAACCAATCTCTCCATCACTTCGGCGAAACCAAGATAGTTGCGCTTGATATTTCAAAGGCATTTGACAGAGTTTAGCATCAGGCTCTTTTGTAGAAAATGCGTGCATATGGTATCGATGAGTCTCTTCTTAAATGGATTAGAAATTACCTTTCGGGGCGTTCAATACAAGTTGTTTTGGACGGCTTCAAGTCTGCAATTCACCAAATAAATGCTGGTGTTCCCCAAGGCTCTGTTTTGTCTCCGACTCTCTTTCTCATTTTTATAAATGATCTCTTGTCTGCAACTTCTAATCCAATCCATTCCTTCGCTGATGACAATACCCTTAGTTTTTCATATTCGTTCCCTAACTCATGTCCTTGCTCTTCGGCCGTAGAAGGGGAACGGCAACGTTTGTTAAAAACAATAAATTCCGACCTGGGCAGCATAATTAAATGGGGTTCAACCAACCGAGTGGAATTTAATGCTTCCAAAACACAATGCTGTCTTCTGTCTCTCAAGCGAAACCAAAACCCTCAACCATTATCCATGGATGGTACTTGCATCATTGAAACCGAAAGACTTGCCATTCTCGGTATGTGTATTAATAACCATCTTCAATGGAATGATCACATATTCGAGGTCGCCAAAAATGCTGCAAAATGTGTAGGATTCCTTAAACGGTGCAAGAAATATTTTACCACGTCTGATCTGGCCTCAATTTATAAGGCATTCATCCGCCCTAAGCTGGAATATAACGCCCATATCTGGTCTGGTGCACCCAAGACCGTTCTGCACATTCTTGATAGGGTACAAAATCGCGCGTTAAAACTTATAGGTGATAGAGACATTGTGAATTCCATTCATTCATTAGAACATCGGAGAAATGTCTCCTGTCTCTCCCTGTTTTATCGTTTTTTCTACAAAAAATGCTCCAGCGAAATAGCCAGTTGCATTCCTCCCCTTCAAAATTTCACCCGCAATACGCGACATGCTTCGAATGCACATCAGTTTACCCTGAAGCCAAACTTCGGTCGTACTGTCAAATATAGGGATTCGTTTATAAGCCGAACGACACGAATGTGGAATGATCTACCAAGCTCTGTATTTCCCCATCACTACAGCCTTCAAATATTTAAAGCCAACGTGCATAGGCTTCTCCTCTGTTCCTCTTCCCTTTGTCCTTAACCCTGCAGTCGTCGCGCACCAAAAAGTCACACCAGTCGTCGCGCGGATTACATATGTAATCCATTTTAAAATTAAAGTAAAATCCGTATGCTTTAATTTTTTCAAATTTATTTTGCTGCAAAATGCAATTACATATTACTTAAAGATAAAAAACATAAATTATTACTTCATAATACAAAAAAAAAAAAAATAAATTAAAAAAATAAAAATTTCGGATTTCTTGTAAAAAAAAATGGAACTTTGGTAGATTACAATAGTAATCCGCGCGACGACTGCAGGGTTAAAAGCCCGTGCCCTGTAACAGTATAAAGGTATTCATATTCCTTTTGGCGCGCGCGAATTATAAAAAAAAAAAAAGATGATATGTACCCCTAGTACCCTGCTTAACGATGAGGCCAACTTAGATTAGGTTAGGTTAGGTGACTGTCCTCGAAAGGCAGAGGCACACTAAGACAAAAAGGTAGGTCCATTGTATTATTACGAATAGTACCGGATTACCAGCTCCAGTAACATGACATATTTTCCCCTAAGGAAGTTCATTTCGGTAACCGTAGCGGTTTAACCCTTCCTGTTCGCATATATGTGCGGAACGACTTAGATCCGGAGACAAAGCTTTTTATTTTGTAAATACTGAGCGCAGCTAAGTAACCGAGATCTTCGTACCAAATTAACATACATAATTGTACAGAACACTAATCGCGCGACTCTCACTTGACCATTTTTCTTTTTTCCAGCTTCCTGCTACCTTTTATTATTCATAGATTCCAGAAGTTTTAGAAGAAATGTACCTGACATGATTAATACATAGAATATATGTATGTACATGATAGGTAGAAGCGGCGGTTCAAAGAGAATCCAATTAGAACTAAAGTGTCGTTTTGGTACCACATCTGACGTGACTTGGTTGTTAAAGTGTGTTGTTGAGGAATCTTTAAATCAACTCCGTTAAATTTAAGAAATTTATTAGTTTTCCAATATTTTTTCCTAAAATCTAATCAAGTGCCTAAAGCCCGTTGTCTGGCTCTGGCTAGTGCCGAAGATCTACATAGAATGTGGGTAAGGGTTTACTTTTCAGTCTCGTCGTTGCAACTGAGACAATATTTATTATGGTGGATACATATGTAGGCTGCATAGTTCCAATCGGCCAATGTTCCATGCTAATCGCTGTTATTCTAGCGATATCTGTACTCGTTCTATTTAGGAGATCGTTTGTTTGTGCCTTGTTGTAGTTGGGCCACATCTTTCTTGATATGGCACAGTTAGTCAGCCTATTCCATCTGTGGTTGTCTTTTGAGAGAGAAATGGAAGAGATTTTTGCCTTGAGAGGATGTGAGGTTGTCGGTGCAAACAAGTTTACTAAATAAAATCATTTCATTTACTTGAACTCATTCATAATTCATCTGGCAACACTACTAGATACCGCAAATAACCACTTCAAACCCGCCAAACGAAATCGATCTTCATCCTGTACCAGAAAACATTAAATTTCAACATAATTTCATCACTGGAAGTGTATTTTTGTCAGGTGAGAAGTCCCCCAAGTATATTCAACTTAAGTAAATTCAACTTCCTTGTTCTCTTTCGCTATCAAATCCACTCAAAAATTGGACTTTGACCCGAAAGCAAACAGAATAAATTATTAATATAATAAATCGTTAACTACAAAAGCAGTGCTTATAGTGGCTTGTGCCTTAATTAAGTACGGCAACTAATTTCATTTTGGTAAAGCTCAGCTTGCTGCCAAAAGTACGCAACATTCCTTTCAAAATCAAATTAAAAAAAAAACGATTATTAATTAATTAATAAAATTAGTGTTCGCAGCTCGCCCCCAATGAGGAGCGATCACGCACTACCTGTCAACAAAAACATGTACAACGAATACATCACTACCATGTCGTCGACAACAACAACATCGACAAATTATATATATATACAACAGTATCCTCCAATTATGGAAGACTGATAACTTCTCCAAGAACAACCAGCCCACTGCTCGTAAGTCGCGATCCTCCAATCGCGTATCCAGAAATCTAAAGCAAACCCCCAGTTCTAATCAACACTACTCTAGCAGGAAATGCATATCAAAATATTACACGCCAAAAAAGAGATAAAAACATCAAACAGAGACAGTAAAAATAAGACTAAAAAGTTCAGATCGAAGAATCAATCTACCCTCAAATACTGGCTAAGTAAGCCCGAAGACATGATTTCTTCCAACAGATTTGACCTTCTCTCAACAGACGATGAAACTGACGACAACATAAAATAAACCATCTCCAAAGAGAACAATGAACACCAAAGTTCAAATCAAATGCTTAAAATTAATAAACCACCAAAACATTAAACAATGCACTCAATGAAGTGGGAAAACAAATCGGAATCCAACCTAAAGATTCTATTAACTATACCGCAATTACTAAAATGCTACGTCAGAAAGGTACTAAATACTAAACATATAAGCCAAAAGAAGATAGAGGGTTCAAAGTAATGCTACGTAATATGCATCTCTCTGCTGACAAAGAAGAAATCAAAAATGAACTAGAGGAAATGGGCCATGTAGTCACTAACATATTCAAAATCCAACAAAGAAACACTAAAAGGCTACCCCCGATCTTCGCTCTAGAGCTTGAAAGTAATACAAACTATAAAAACATCTATAACATACATTATATTCTCCGATGCAAAGTGACCTTCGAACCACCACACCAAAAAAAGACAATATCACAACGCACACACTGCCAAAAATATGGCCACTCCAAAAACTACTGCACTAAGAATTCTGTGTGTGTTGTGGGAAACACAAGACCATAGATTGTCCAATGCCACCAAAAAAAGGAAAAGTGAAGTATGCACTATGCGAAGGAAACCACACTGCGAACTACAAGCAACAATAAAGAAGACCAAATGCACACAAATAATATTCAAACAGGCATAAGTTATACTCAGGTCGCCTTACTGAGTCCCAGTAACTAAAACTCAAAACTCTAAATCTAATAATGAAACAAAACAATATCACGAATAAAAACGATAAAACAGAATCAGGAATTCTAAACTCTAACCAATCTAATAACGCAACACAAATCAATATCTCAAATACAAACGATATAAGTGAACTAAAGGAAATGATAAAATAGCTCATACAGCAAATGACAAACATTACCATACTTGTAACAAAATTCAATGAACAATAATTTCAAAATAATCATTTGGAATGCAAATTGCCTAAGCCAACATGCATTAATATACTAATAATTTCAGAAACGCACTTCACAGATAAGAGCTGGTTAAAAATCCCTGGATACGACATTTATAACACCAATCACCACGACGGTACAGCGCTTGGAGGCTCAGCCATCATAATCAAAAACAAAATAAAATGCATCGAACAGGAAAAGTACCACACTGACCACATCCAATCCCCGACAATCGAAATAAGGGACAGACTCGGGACAATATTGATATCAGCCCTCTATTGTCCCCCTAAACACCAGATAACGACAACGCAATTTGATCTTTAAGTCATTAGGAACACCATTCATAGCTGAATAACAAACAGCAAAGGGTTTGAACCGTGAACCAAGAGCGTGACAAGCGTTGATGTTACCACTACACCACGGCCACCCTTGAACTATCTTCTGATCATTCTCCAATCCAACTAGACTACTCAAAATTCTCACCCCTGGATCAATTCTACTATATAACAAGAAGACGGACTGGGATGCTTACCGTGACTTTGGCTTGAATTTGTAAGCTCGGAATTACATATTAACATACCTCTCAAATCTAAGTACGATATTGAAAGATCGATAATCCACTTTAATGACGTCATAAGCGAAGCATCAATCAAATCGACTCCAGCAAATAAACCTAATACAATCGACTACTCACCTCCTCCTCATCCTCCTCCAATCAAATCAAGGGGAAAAGAAAGCTAAGGAAAAAATGGCAATTTACAAGATTACCTGACGATAAAAGGAAACTAAACAAAGCAATTAAGGACCTTAAGGAAAGCTTGCAAAAAAATAAAAATAAAGACATCACAGAATACATTGAAAACTTATCGGCTGCATATGAAACCAATTATTCACTTTGGAAGGCTACTAAAAAACTGAAAAATGTAACTGCGCACCAACCTCCTTTAGAAAAGCTGGATAGTGCTTGGGCTAGAACCAATTACGACAAGGCAGATACATTAGCAAAATACTTTGAACAGGCCTTCACAAACAACCAGAGCAATGCTAATATTCTACTAATATTCTACGCTAATATTCTACGCGAATACGACAACTGACAGTACTAGAATCAAAAACTTAACAAAACGAACAAAATAGAATTCTGCATCAAAAAGCGGATCAATCATAAGAAGGCTCCAGGATATGATCGACTGACTGGTACTCTACTTAAAGAACTGCCCAACAAAGCATTCAAATATCTAAGAAAAACATTCAACTCAATGATAAAACTTAAGTACTTTCCTAAAGTGTGGAAAGTAGCAAAAATTATAGCTATACCTAAACCTGGCAAAGATCTGGCGAAAGTATCTTCCTACAGACCAATAAGCTTACTTCCACTCTTAACGAACATTTTTGAAAAACTACTGCTGGACCAACTAGAACCTATCCTAACAAATAACAATCTCATTCCTGTACACCAATTTGGCTTTCGTAAACTGCATTCTACAGTACAGCAAATCCATAGAGTAAGAAACAAAATCTCAACACACCTAGAGGGGGAAGAGTCTGGCACAGAGGACTTCTATTCAAACTACAAAACTTACTTCCACCGGATTTCGACTCAATAATCAAAGCGACATAACTCACTATGTAAACTACAAAGACGAATTTTCAACTATTTTCCAGACAAGAGCAGGAGTTCCTCAAGGAAGCGTTTTAGGTCCATTGCTTTGTGTTTTATGTACTTCAGACATACCATTCTCTCAACATAACTCCAATATAATTGCAGCTTTTGCGGACGACACAATTTTACTAAACTCTCACAAGAAAATACCAACAGCAACCGCACAATTACAACTCATGCTTAACAGGACAAAAATATGGTTTGACGATTGGCGTGTACTAAATAACGAGGACAAAACATCGCAAGTGATATTCACAACGAGATCGAACTACACTCCGGTACCAATTAAAATCAATAACAAATCAATTCTCATTGACAAAACAGCAAAATATCTTGGAATGAATATCAACAGCAAACTCACATGGAGACATCATATACTAAAAAAACTAAACCAGATTAACCTAAAATATAGACAACTACATATACTGGCTGCTTTGAAAGGACTCAAAACTATCGACAAACAATAAAATCCTTCTATACAATTCAATCATAAAACCGATTTGGTCTTACGGCATCCAACTTTGGGGAACATAAAAAAATTGAACATAGCCATCATTCAGAATCAATGCAGAATGGTATATACCTAGCACTGACATTCACCGTGACCTAAACCTCCCATCTATCAATGACGAAATATCTAACACAAGCAGAAGACATTTATTAAAAATATTAACTCATAGGTACCAATAGCGAAATCAACACACTACCAGCTCAAGAGATCTCTGGAAGAAGGCGACTTAAAAGGACCAGACCTACTGATTTGATTAATTAAAAAAGACTAACCGATGTAAATCAAAAAAAAAAAAAAAAAAATTAAAAATGTACGATAATTACTTTCAAACAACAAAGGACGATATGACATAGTCACTACGTCCAATCATTGTAACAAAATGTACTAAATGTCAATTTTAGACAGATGTATATAATACACTGCCGATCAATCAAATAGACTCAACAATGTTTTGTCTTTTACACTTTGATTTTCTCTTTTATGCAAAAGGCTATTGCCATAATCTTTGTTGTTGTTTTTAAAGTGGAATATTGGACTATTTTAACAGATAAGAGTTAGCTACAAAAATTGTACAGTTAGGATCTATTCCTATTTTGCTTTGCTTATGCCAACAAAAAGTGCTTTTTAGGCGATCACCAGAATAGACTCAGAGGCTGTAATTTTAGTTAGTGATTAGCTCTGTAAGTTGAAAGGTGCATTGTGTTGTTTCTCTAAATTTTCTATTAAATAAATATAAAATGGGTCGTGGTGCATCACTAACTTCAGAGGAAAAAGGCAAAATACTGGCCTATCGAGATAGCAATCTTACAACCAGGCAGATAGCAGAAAAAGTCTCTAGAAGTCAGACTGTTGTCTCTCATTTTCTGAGAAATCCATCAATTTATGGAAAAAATATGAAAAAGCCCGCTAGGAAAGCACTTACGGCTTGCGAAGAGCGAAGAATTCTCCGAGAAGCCTCAAACTCAATGTGTTCTGCTGTCAAAATTCGACAAAATTTGGGAGTAAATGCAAGTATAGCTACCGTACGGCGAGTGATACGCAAAGCAAAGCATCTAAAGAGATTGAAATTTAAAAAAAAACCACCGCTTACCGCCGTTCGTAAGCATGCTCGCTCTCTTTTTGCTCAGAGGCACATGACATGGAATAGGGAATGGTACCAAATCGTTTTTTCTGATGAAAAACGCTTTAATTTGGATGGACCAGATGGTTTTAATTACTACTTCCATGACGTAAGAAAGGATGAACACCCGTCACCATAGCCGTGAGGGGGGTGTATTGGTGTGGGGTGCCATCTCCTACTATGGGGCATTCGAACTTCAATTCGTCTCAACTAAGATGAATGCCACACGCTACAGGGAGTTGCTCCAAAAAGCATTTACCCACTTTTCTAACATTTTTGGGGCATTACCTTGGACATTTCAACATGATAATGCCCCAATACATACCGCTCGAGTGGTAAAGAAGTGGATTAAGGACCAAAATGTTACCCTAATGGAGTGGCCTCCGTACTCTCCTGACCTCAATATCATCGAGAACGTATGGGGATGGCTTTCATGTAAAGTGTATCAATCTGGCAGACAATTTGAAGACATGGACATATTAAAAAATGCCATTAAGAGCGCTTGAAGCAAATTATCATTGGATCTTTTAAAGTCTCTTTACGATTCAATACCTAACAGAATCTATGAAGTGATTTCAAATAAAGGTGGCTATACACATTATTAATCAATTAAAACATTATGAAAATACTGTTTAACGCTAAGTTTTTTGAAGATTTTGACATTTATATTAATTTTAAGTCATTGAGTCTATTTGATTGATCGAGAAAAAGTGACCATTTATTTAAGTTCACCCACATAAAAAAATATTAAAAAATAACCTTTTATCTTAGAACACAAATTTTTGTTTTATTTATTAAAGAGTTAAATACTGAGTAATTTAAAAATATCCTTTTGCAAATTCTGATCGTTTTTTCTCTAAAAAAATTAATATTCTATAAAAGAAATCTTGAGTCTATTCGATTGATCGGCAGTGTACATAAATTTACTTGAATAGAAATTGTTCCAATATTATAATGCAACAATATTTTACTTCGCTTTAAACGGTTTCATTTCACCTCTTCAACTGCTTGCGCCATTTCTTGTGAGCATAGCATCAGTAAATTGTTGCAAAGGCCGCTTCATCTACCCCAGAAGTTCCCAGACATGGTTATGAATTGAACTGAAGCAATATTTGGATCAACTCATGATAGTCATTAAAGTTTTGGTCTGACAGTCGACACTTTATATCTGTTCTTTAGAAAATAAGCCAACCAAAATGTATAGTATTTCAACTACTTCCGTTTGTTCAGAAAAAGTTGTCTTAACTATACGCTATTTCAAAAATTAAAAATGTGACATTTTTCTAACGTTCCATCAAAGCAAAAATGACTCTTTTGAGGCATTTAGCCCTTTCGGGCTAAAAAGTCCTGTTTTAAGGCATCTGAGCTTATGAATTGTTTATTTTGGAGGTGATTGCCCAAACTTCGGAAAATGTGGTAATCGGTCGGGGATAAGTTTGGTGAGTAAGGCGGATGAGGCAAAACTTCATAACCCAACTCCGCCAGCTTCAACGTCGACTGTGCAGTATGTGGTTTTGCGCTGTCATGCAGCAGTATGGGACCATGCCTATTTACCAGTGACGGCTGTTTTTGGAGCAATTTGTTGTGCATTATGTCGATTTCTCTACAGTACAACTCGGCCATGATTGTTTCTTCGCTTTTGAGAAAGGAATAATGGACAACTCCCTCACTCGTCCACCATACTGTCACCATTACCTTTTTGGGGTGTAAGTCTGCCTTGCCAAGTCCACTGGGAAGCTCACCAACATCTACCCATTCTTCCGACCTCTTCCGAATATCGTATAGGATCCACTTTTCGTCGCAGGTGACGATGCGATACAAAAAAGGATCCAAACGGTGTCTCTTGGTCAAAGATATTGCAACCTCCAAACGTCGTAGCATATTCGCTGGTGTCCGATGGCAGAAAGGTGGCGACTTATGGTTGCAGTTGACACTTTGAACCTTGTAGCAAGGCAGTTGTAGCTGGATTTTCTTCAACAGGTGCTGCAAGCTCTTCATTATTAATGACATTCTCTGCAAATTTTTGAGCGAAAAATCTTCCTCGCTGAACTTGGTAAACGAGTTTCGAACAGTTCTCTCACTACACGTACCCAAACCAAAAGCACCGTTAATTTCTCTAGTCGCTGGGGCTGCGTTCATGTTTTTTATTTTTAAAATTGAAAAAGGAAAATTGACTAAAATTTGTTGACGACATCATTTTCTGTGTAAGGAAAAAAGTCAACTCAATGAGCCAATAGCGTAAATTATTTTTACCGTTAGAAAACTTAAACTGCACTCTTTTCTTAAAAAAAAAACTTTATTTTCAATTTCTCTGCACAACTTCACGCCACAACGATCACTTTAGGAATGATCGGTAGGTCGGTAATTTCATATGTAATGACCTAATATTTAAAACTGTTGAATCAAAAATCTAAAAAATACGAATATACTCGTACAGATAATATAATCACTATTTAAATATAATGGAATAATATAATATATTTTTTTTTAAATATTTATTGGAAGTTAGTAATCACAAACAGTTTTGATATGTAGTAAGATCGCGATTGTGCTGAACCCAGATTAGCTTGTTACAAACCTGGCATTCCTTCCTAGTTGGACGGCTCTTGAACTGAGCATAACATACGACTATGGTCCAGTTTGCCTTTTTGTTTTATGCGACCAGTTTTATCGCATTCCTCTTGTGAAGACTGTTGGCTGGAAGCTGGAAGTTCAACTTTAACACTCTGCTCTAGCATTGCTTTTATTTCATTTCTGGTGTTGAAGTTGTGGTAAATAGTAAATATCATACATATGTATTATATGTATATGGGGATTTCGATCGAGTCTTTATATGTAGATGAAATTGCAAGGTGCTTTCCGAGATCCCTCAAATTTTTGCGAAAACACTAGTCTGTTGTCTGCTATGTATATCTCAAACAATCTACGATCTCTATAAAAAAAAAATACTAACATTTATGTATGTTTTAGTATTATTGTTTACCTTTTGTCTTTTACACACAAATATTTTATTGTTTTATACACCAAATTTGTAACCAAGAGAAATAACGCATTGAACTTGATGTAGTTATTCAACCGTTTGTGTACAAATCGCCAAGAAACTGCAAATATTTTCAACACGTTTACAGTAGACATGGTAACGATAAACTACAGCAGATTCGTACCGATAAGTGTTTAGACAGAAAGGTACTACCATGTTTGACATGAACAAACGGCTGCATACCCGGGTATGCACGTATGGTTAGTGCGGTGTACGTACGAAAAAGTTGTATTCCAGTAGATATTTATTTATATTTATATTGTTATGAAGGTGCGATGCTGACGAAGGAGAAAATTCCATTCTGAAAACTTCCCACAGAAATTCTGGTATAATATTTCGCAGACGGCGAATGGACACCCAAACAAGATACGAGTACCGTTCGAGGCAGCAGCAAAATATTCGCATAGGTCAGCATAAGGTAGTTAAAGGTAGAGAATAAGTATTAGTGGATAAGAGTTTACTTTTGTACTTGACAACGAAGACACCAATAAAAATTTAATTCTTTTATTTAAATCTTTTTGCGTTTTCTCTATTTGTTGTTTTTATTATATATTTTTTTTTGTCAATTACGCCAGGCGTAACATAAAAATTTGGTGGCAACGCGGTGCGATACCGAGTTATCCTTAGAATAAAAATATATATAAAAGAAATAATAATAATAATAAAAAGAAACATAATAAAACGAGACAGTAAGTGAAGAAAAGAAACTATAGCGAGAAAAAACATTTTTATCTATTGTATCCTGACAGTTGATCCGGAGCTTTTGTCTGCGCATGACATCTCTAATTGGCTTTCTCCCTAGTGTACTTATAATTATATTCAAAATATCTAAGCGCGATAGATCACCTGAAACCGAGGACAATTGTCTGTCCTCGGATAATAAATATCGTCGGACAATGAATAACGCGAATAGTTCACGTAAAAAGGACTCCAGTGTTAATTATTGGAGTCCATTACAATGTCTTCCTGATAGTGACAACAACGATGATATGGACGAAATAGTCGCGGTTAGTGAAAAAAAGTGTATGTACCACCAATCAAACTCCTCCAAAAATCAAGTGATTATGTTCACAGTTTTATGAAATCTTTAAAAATTACTGATTACTAAATATATAATAAGAATATCCATTGGGATAAATATTATCTGTGAGTCTCTTGCTTCCTACAACTCAGTATTTGAAAAGTTAAAATCTGAAAACTGTCAGTTCTTCTCACATGATCTCCGCAGTGAGAAAGCTTGTAAAGTGGTTCTCTACGGTATGGGCGATATGGACGCAAATGAATTAAAAAGTGAACTTATAAAAATTGGTTTAAAATGCATAAATATTAAAAAGATAACGAAAACATACGATGGGTATAGTGATATTTTCTATTTAATTTCGTTAGAAAATAGTTCAATCAAATTATTTGATTTAAAAAAACGTTATCGGTCAATTCTACATACACAGGTGAACTGGAGTATTCAAAGAAAGCTCAAAGGCAAACTGACCCAATGCCACAACTGCCAAATGTTCGGTCACGGCGAGCGAAATTGCTGCATAAAATCATATTGTGCCATTTGTGCTGGTCAACACAAGACTACATCATGCGTCAATGTTGCCGTAAATAAATGTGTGAACTGCAACGGTTGTCATAAATCTACTGATCCAACCTGTGTCAACAGAATTAAGTATTCTGAGATGAAAGAAAAATCTCTAAAACAAAAACCCAAAAGTCTTTACAACAACACATCGCAGACCCCAGCTCGTGCTCACACAAATGCTACACATACGCAAAAACACATTTCGTTGACTTCTATGTCCGATTTCCTTTGCTTCCGCAGCCCCAGCGCTGTCGACAAGAGAGCAGTACTTATGCTAGCACTAGCTCTCACCCTCACTCTCACGTACAAGCGGAAGCGCGAAGTGTGTGGGAGAAGGCGAACTTCAATCAGAGCAGCTTTTCGAACAATACTACCAGCAACAGGAAACATTCCGAGCAACATATCCAACCAACATTCAACTTTGTTCACGATCGAGGAACTTAACTCCTTAGCAATGGAAATGATTACGAGTTTATCCACATGTAAATCTAAAATAGAACAATTTCAAGTTATTGCACATTTAGCAACTAAGTTTTTGTATGCTAAATAATATGTTAGATAGATATATTAATATTGTCACTTGGAATGCGAGAGGAATTCGCAGCAAAACTGTTGAGTTTTTAAACTTTTTAAATAACAGCAACATTGACGTTGCTTTAGTTACTGAGACTTGGCTCAATCAAGGTATAAATTTATCAACACCCGAATTTAAATGCTACCGAAATGACAGGATCGATAGGTTTGGTGGCGGTGTTGCGATTCTTATCAGAAGATCAATTCAACACTCGCTCTTACCTGTTGTTAGAACGCGTTATGTCGAGAATGTGGGGATTGAAATAAAATTAAGGAATCAGAATCCAGTCAAGGTTTTTTGTGTATATTTTCCGGGTAAAACTGCATCAGATGAGAAAAGAACTAGTTTTAAAAATGACTTGCGAAGACTCTTCAAATTAAGCGGTAGTTGCCTAATTGGAGGAGATCTCAATTGCAGACACAGAAACTGGGGTTGTGTTAGAGCGAATGCATGGGGAAATTTACTCGCTGATCTTCTTGTTATTTTGAAAATCTCTGTTTTGTTTCCTCCTAGTCCAACTTATTTCCCAGCGAGTTCTCGTGGTAGTCCTTCCGTCCTCGACTTATTTGTTACAAATGTGCCTTGTTACATAACAAATCCAATATCTCTAAATGAATTTAGTTCTGATCACAATACTGTTTTCTATCGTCTTTTATGGTCAGGAGAAATAAAAGTGCAATATGTTCAAGATCTAAAAAATGCAAACTGGACACGACAAATAAGCAAACAAATTTTAGAGCACCGTAATAAAGAGTGGAACAAAAAACTCAATATACTGGACAAAAACGGTAAACCTTTCTGGAACATCGTTAAACTGGTAAAAAATAAAAACAGACAGTTACCTTTTCTAAAAAATTCGTCGGGCACATACTTTACCGATGTCGAAAAAGCCAATGCACTTGCCGTAAATTTTTCTAATAACCATATTGTTGCACAAAATTTAGGCGATGCACACACCAACACCCTCGTGAACAACACCATTCAAGCCTTTCTAGCACAAGGAACAAATCATTCCTCTTCTACCATTTTTGTTACCGAAGAAGGTACAGAATTCGTAATAAGCAACCTACGTCCTATGAAGTCTGGAGGTCTTGATATGTTAAGAAACATTTACTTTAAGCAATTACCCAGATAGGTATAAAATTCGTAACATTTATTGTAAACGCATGTCTGAAAATGCAATACTTTCCTGATACATGGAAACTTGCAAAAGTGGTACCAATATTAAAAGCTGGTAAACCTCCAAAAAGGCCGGAAAGTTATAGACCTATCAGCTAAGCAACTTTAGTAAGATATACGAAAAAGTATTAAAGGAGCAAATCCTAAAGTTCGTTGAAGTTAATAAAATTTACCCAATGAACAGTTTGGTTTTAGACGTCATCACAATACATCCTATCAGGCACTAAGAATATGCAATTGTGTTAAAAGAAATCGCTTAGAGGGGAAATCTGCAGGTATGGTCTTACTAGACATTGAAAAAGCATTTGACTCCGTTTGGCATGAAGGCCTGACATACAAAATGAAAAGTTTAAACTTTCCTCCATATATCTGTAAAGTAGTCCAAAGTTTCTTGTCCAGTCGTCGTTTCAAAGTCCATGTTAATAGTAGTGTTTCTGACTTGATATATTTTCAATCGGGTGTTCCACAAGGCTCAGTTCTTGCTCCAGTCCTGTATAACATCTATATATCTGATATTCCAAGGTTACCGCACTGTGATATAGCTATTTTTGCAGATGACACCGCAATATTTTCATCTCATGAATTCGCTTTCAATATTGAAAGAAATCTCCAAAATGGAATGGAAATATTAGTAAAATATTATCACAAATGGAAAATCAAACTGAATGTAGGGAAAACGCAAGCTATCTTTTTCACTCGAAAAAGAAAGCCTTGCTTTCTTCCCAACAGACAGCTTCAGCTCAATGGGAGTGATATAAATTGGGAGCCCTCTGTTAGATATCTAGGCATTCATTTAGATACCAAGCTTACATTTAAGGATCATACTACTAAAACTACTAAGAAAATAGGAATAGCAATAAAGATGATGTACCCTTTTATAAATAGAAAATCGCTAGTTTCCACTGAAAACAAAATTATATTGCATAAAATAATTTTCGAGTCAATTCTTCTGTATGGGTGCCGGGCATGGGGCGACTCTGCAACGTGCCATATAAAAAAATTGCAAGTGTCACAAAACAAACTCTTAAAAATGATGCTAGATTTACCTTGGCATAACTCTACTCTTGACATTCATGAAAGAGCGAATGTTGAATTGATAGCTAATAGAATCCTTAAACTTAATAACACGTTTAAAACAAGATGCAGTTTTGCTGATAATCCATTTGTAAACGAATTAAATACTTAAGATCGTCAAATTGTAAATGCACTTACTCATTTATACTCATTTATTTATGTATTCATGTTAAAACCTTTATAATTAATATTATTTACTTATTACCCATTTGTGTATACATATCTGTATATATTAGTATATTTGTATATTGTTTTTAATTTATTTACTTTTCCGTGTTTTTTAAGCATTATCTAGTCATTTTTATTAATTATTTATTTATTATTTATTTATTTACTTATTTATTATTTATTTGTTCATGAATCTATTTATCTATTATTTATTTGATTACTATTTATTTAATTATTATTCATTTAATTATTGTTTATTTATCTATTTGTTATTATTTAATTATTTACCTTTTTATTTATTTACTCATATATATTTATTTATTTATTTATTTATCTATGTTTATACCTACGCATGTTCATATGTATATATGTATTTATTTATTTATTTATTTATATATATAAATATATATATATATATATATATATCTAGTTTTCTTATTTCTTATTTTTCTTTTTTTTTTTTTTTATTCCTATTGAAGGTTTTTTTCGTATTTTCCTTCAAATTTGTCTCATTGTCTTGCTATACGTTCTTAATAGAAATAAAAATAATGTTTCAGTTGAAAGGTAAAATTCCAAATTACCAAATCTCTGTATAATGTGCGATAACAAAAATTCTGTAAAAATTTTGTATACGAAATAAAAATATCTATATATCTATCTATCTACTGTATCCTGTGAAATTGTGCTGTGTCATACATGTTGCAGAATCATAAAGGAAGTGAGCTGTTTTACTGATTGCCGTGGAAGCTGAAATTCAAGAATGGAGCTGATTACAATTTGTATTATGTAAGTTAGTGAGATAAGCGTAGCATAAGTAAAGTGTTACTAGTAAAATTATACAGAAAGTGAATTAAGAAAATAAGAAATAAAGTTATTCCGATAACAAGGTCATAAGAGAGGTTAAAACATAGTAAACTATAGCATCTCCTAGTTGTTTGAAATTAAAATTTTTAAAATTAAATTCCCCTCGGGAAAAATAGAAAAGAGAAACCAAGCGTGGATAGAAAATACTGAAAGCAGGTATAAGATTTTATTAAAAAGTTGGATGGCTAGGAAGGTTTTCATGTCTGCCAGTGGTAGCGATAGTGAGATTAATAGTGACAAAGAAATTGAAAGGCAGGTTAATAGTGCTGAAGAAGTTGAAAGTGAGAGTTATAGTGAAAAAGGAGCAGAAGACCAGGTTAAAAATCAAGAATTGAACAATAGTTTAGAAAATTTAGAAATGACAGAGATTGCAATAAATGTGATGACTTCGTTCATTCCTACTTTTAATAGTAGTAGTGAAGAGGTCTTCGGGT
The DNA here is from genome assembly GCA_963082735.1 of Pocota personata. NCBI lineage: Eukaryota > Metazoa > Arthropoda > Insecta > Diptera > Syrphidae > Pocota > Pocota personata. Next base: position 86,468,968 of record OY720431.1, read on the forward strand.
TCATAGACACGTGTAACGACGTTTTAGGACAAGCCAGAAAGAAATCCTGTTCAAGTTTATAAAAACAAGGATTCGTGGCAATGCCACAACAATCCTCATGAACAAAGAAATTAAGGATTTGGAATCATTGACAAAGGAACTTTATGGTGTTTTCAGGGAACCACACAGCAGCCTTCAATTACATAGGGAATTGATAAGTATTAGACAAAATAGGAATGAGTTTGTTACACTGAACACTCAAAGAGTAGAATCATTAGAAAGAAGGTTAATGCAGAGCAAACTGCACGATGTTAAAGAAGAAGATTCAAAGGGACAAATGGAGTATATCAAAGACGAGACTCTTACAGTATTCATTAATGGACTGCAAGAACGATTGGGTGCGTACGTGGTAACGCAAAAACCCAAAACGTTAGCGGAAGCTTGTCGTTGTGCTCAAGAAGAAGAGCAAAGGCTCAAGCTGTTTAGATCCAATACTAGTAGGGATTATTCGAACAAGAACCTAGTTAGGATTAACTATGCAGAAACTAAATGTTTCAATTGCGGACGATTAGGACACATAGCCAGGAATTGTAAAGCACCTAAGTAAGATCGTGGCCAACAAAACCAACCACGGACAAAATTAAATAGTCAGGGAACGAACTCCAACACACGGGAAGTAGGCTCAGTGACTAATAGAAGGGAGTTCAAACGTGAGCCCAATGTTAGGAATTTTGCCGTATTTATTGAAGTAGGCAATTGTGAAAGTCCGCGTGTGAATATTCTGATCGATAGCGAAGTTAGAAAAAATGATAATTGATACAGGAGCAGAAATATCCTTGATATGTGCCAAACATGTTTGGGAACGTGAAGTAAATGTGAGAAAAACAATCCAATTCAAAGGTCCTAATCCTTTACAAATACAGAAAACTATGGGAGAAGTGATAAAAGAAATCAGTCTATAGTAGTTGAAAGGAAAGTGACAATGCAGGTAATAGAAAATTGGTTAGTAGCTGAGTACGATGGTATATTGGGTAGCCACTTTCTTAAGGAGGTTACTCAAATCACTATAAGGAGGGAGTTAAAGAAGCAGAAATGAGGAAATTTCTTTAAGATATTTGAGCGAACAAAAGTTCTTAAAGTGCAGAACAGAAGTGTTTAGAGTATTGAAACTGCAAGATAGTTCAAAGTTGAACGAAGAAATATTTTACCAAGTTAAGAAGTAAAGGAAGGAATAATCATCCCAGAGTGTAGGAGTATAACAAGAAACAATAATGGCGAAACATTTTTTTTTTTCCCCGAGGGTTGGTGAAAAATCTTCCATAGACACTATGAGGATAGCAAGCGCGTGCTCATAGTAGTGTCAGATTCTTACTGACTAAAAAAACACCACCCTGCGATTTAATTTGTTATATATTGCAACTAAGAAGGACTTTATCAAGCAATTTTTCTATCATGAAAAAAACTCGTTTTGCAGGTTACTTTCCACTGAAAGATCCTGCATGTTCCGCAATCTAAGCGCGGTGGATTCCTATCTCGGCGAGTTGAAAGGCTTCGTCCTTTGTAGTTATCGCAATAAATTGCTTTCATCCAGAATTTGTAGGATTGTATTGTTGACATGTCCGATTAGTCGGTTTCTATGCTTTCTCGCGAAGCTTCTAATTTCAGCTTCAATTGTCGGAATTCAGAGATTCCTGTGGATATCATCGTTTCTAGTATACCACGGTGCATGGACAACTTCTCTTAGCACTTTATTTTGAAAAGTTTGTAAAATATTGGCGTTTGTTTTCTTGGTGCAGCCCCAAAGTTGTATACCGTAAGTCCACTTAGCACTTGCTTGTATAAAAGCAGTACTGAGCTGGGAGTGTTTTCCGAGCAACCAGTTACGTTTCATTTTCAAGTGCGAATTCCATTTCAGTTTTGCATCGAGTGTCATTCCAAGGTATTTGGCCTCGTTTGCAAAAGGTATTCGGGCCAAGTTTAGGAAAAGTGGCAGGACATTAATTTTCTTATTAGCGAAATTCACGTGAACAGATTTAGATTCGTTGAGGGCGATCCGCCAGTCCCTCGTCCATTCATTTACTTTATTCAGTGCGTTTTGCAGTTTTGCAGTCATTTCTTCGATTGGGTATATATCTCGGTATATCTTGAGTATATAACAGATAGAGAAGTGGCCCAAGAACGCTTGCTTGCTGTACACCGGCCGAAATTTCTTTGAGCTCCGAGTATTCATTTCCATGTCTAACACGGAAGAGTCTATTCCCAAGATATGATTCTAGAATCTCGTATAGGCATACATCATCCCACACCTTATCAAAGGCTTGCGATACGTCAAGAAATACTACTGAGCATATCTTTTTCTCTTCAAGTGCTTTCTCGATTATGTTAATAATTCTATGCACCTGGTCAATCGTCGAATGCTTACTTCTGAACCCAAACTGGTGGTCAGGAATAAGATTATTTCCTTCTATAATCGGTTGGAGACGCCTTAGTAATATCCTCTCGAAAATTTTGGTTATAACTGGAAGTAGCAAAATTGGTCTTTAAGATTTTGCCTCATTTGGCGGTTTTCCTGGTTTTAAAACCATTATAACTTCCTCAACTTTCCATTGGTTAGGCACGTGTTTTAATCTGAGCGCAGCATTTATAATATAAAGAAGCTTCATCAATGCTTTTCTAGGTAAAGCTTTGAGAATTTCTCCGGTGATCAAGTCATAACCAGGAGCTTTCTTAGGTTTTAGATTCCCGATCTCATGTTTGAGTTCCCTTAGTGTTGCACTTGTAAGTGCTAAATCGTCAGATGGTAAATCCCGCCCATTGATATTGTCGTAAGACACTTGGCCATCGTACGGTTTAAAGGTGTCTTCTAGGTGGGCCGCAAAAACGTCCGCTTTTTCTTTATCTTCCCTTGCCCATTCATTGTGATTTAATTTAATTGGCGGCGCGGGGACCTTGGGCCTTTTGGTGCCTTTTACAACTTTCCAAAGTGAATAATTAGAATCTTTTTTCGCTGTTAAACTTTCAAGATAAGAGCCTAAAGCACGATTCTTAAAATCCGTTATAGTCTTCTTCAACGAATTGCACAGGTGATTCAAGTGAGCTTTATGTTGCGGAGCACGACTCTGTTGCCATTTCTTACGCGCTTTTCTTTTTTCCTTGACGAATTCTTTTATTTCCGTAGGATATCGTAGACCGTATTTGTCCGGAGTTTTCCTTGGATTGAGAGTATTATTCCAAGAGGCGAGCTGTACGGTCTCAACGAAGCGATCAACTTCAACCTCAAGTTCATAGGGTGTCGTAAGTGGAACTCTCAGTTCAACATTATCTTCAATTTCGTTCCTAAAGCCTTCACAGTTAGTTGTTCTACCGGTTAATCTCGCTGGCTCTAGGGTATAGACAAGTTTCTCGCTCAATGTCAAAACAACTGGGGAATGGTCAGACGACAGATCAAAGCTCTCTTCAACTTTAATGTGTTTGGCAGAAATTCTTTTCACGACGAAAAAGTCGATCAGGTCAGGTATTTTCGAAGTATCAGTTGGCAAGTAGGTCGGTTTACCCGTCGAATGGAAATCACAACTGTACTCCATATCTGCCTCATAGAGCATTCTGCCTTTTTGCGAGCTGTGTCTTGAGCCCCAGAATGTATGTTTCGCATTAAAATCGCCGCCAATAATGAAATTAGGTTTCAGCAATTTAAACAAGTTACTAAAATTAATTTTTCCGGGCGTGGAACGCGGTGGCCTGTAGATAGATGAGATTTTAAGAGTACGCTGACTATTTTTTACTCGAATCGTGCACAGTTGCAAAGTTTCGAGCTCGATCTTTAGGTATTCGGATTGTTCGATGCAGTCTTTAATAAACAATGATGAACTCCCTCTCGCTTTTCCAGAACTGTGACAAGCGTGATAATCATTATAGCCTTTTATTTTTAAATGCGATTCGTTTTTTACGTGGGTTTCAGAAATCAAGCAAATATCAGTATCTTTTTCACGCAAGAATATTTCCATTTCGTTGAGTTTTTGCTAAAGTTCGTTTCCATTCCAAGTACATACTTTTAACATTCGCTTTTCGTTCATATTCTAGTTGGAGTACACGTTTTCCCTGAATTACTTTCGAGCTTAACCCGCCTATCGAGAATAATTTTATTTATTTTGCTTTGTTCTTCAAGTTTGTCTAGAATAACTGAAAAAAAATGAGAAACAGGGTCCTTCGAAATTTCAATATTTCTTGGTATTTCGGATGCCGCGGCCTGAGCGAAAGTCTGCACTCCTTCTGTTCGAAGGTCATTACCCGGCCGCTTTTCCAGTGGTAACTTTTCTGTACCGTTTCTTTTAGAAACAGAGGTTGAGGGCTTTTCTTTTTTCATTCTTTCCCTCACCTTTTAGAGCTCTGAACCCGGTAGTTTTAATTTGCATTCTTTCTCCTCCGCGACCTTACGCTTTGGCTTAGTTTGCGGTTTTAATTTTGCATTTAGGGGCTTAAGGAGCGCATCTCTTCGTTTTTATAACTCTTTAGCTACTTCACAGCCTCTATAATTTGCCGGATGCTTTCCCTTACAATTAGCACAAGTTGCGGAGGTTTGTTTGTTTACTCCACAATCTTGGGAGAGGTGATTTCCAGCGCATTTCACACATCGCGGTTCTTTTTTTTGCAGTACATTTGCGTATGATTGAATCCTTGGCAATGTTTGCACTGCGGAATCATTCTTATATTTCTACGCATTGGCCCGATTTTGACTACGATATTTAGCATGGTCCTAATTCGGTAGATATCGTCTATATTGTCAGACTTATCGAAGGTAAGCATAAAGAGCGGAAGTCCACGCCTTACCAAGATGTCTTTATCTATTGTTGCTTCTCCTTTTTGACGATATTAACGGCATCAAGTATTTTAAAGCCTTTATCTTGATGGTCAGTCATAATCTCTTCCTTGGTGCATGAGGGGTGGAGTCCCCTTGCAACAACATGATGTGGCCTTTCTGACTTGGTTTCGATAGTATACCACTCAATGTTTTCGGTATTTAACTTTTGGGACACTGATTGGTCGTATTCATCGACGTTAATTTTCCACGCATTGTCCCTCAAAGACATGACCTTATATTCGATGTTAAAGTTCCTTTAAGAAGGCTTTGCAACTTATTAAATTCCATTAACCCAACGATGTCGCTTTTCTTGCGGGTCTTTGTGCTCTTCTTCCTCTTTTTCTTTTAGGGACTCAATTTCGGGCGAAGAGCCGGCTCTCCGTTTCTTACTAGGTTTCTTCTGTGTGACCCGACACGTTTCGCGTACTGGCTCTTCTTCGTCGGTGTGATATTCCCGACTAGCTAAGGGTGCTGGAGTACATTCGCGTTCTTTCTCTATATGTGAGCTCTTTAGGACCTTATTTTATTCTTTTAATAAGTCTACTTCTTTTCCCGGAGTTATTCAATCTTGGTGGAAGAGATCGAGATACTCTTGAACTTTTTGAAAAAGGGTCATTGGATTGCAATAAGCGGCTCCCAGAATCCGTAGAGCCGACCTGGTTGGTTGGTTGGTTTAAGAGGGTTAGCTTATGCTCCTCACTTAGTCCGCCCGTTGTGTTCCCCTCATCTGCGTAACTGTAAGGAATAGTGATGTGTTTTGGGAATTATGTATTGAGAGGATTTAGGTCTAGGGATCATGGGTAGTATCAACTATATCGTGTAGTGATAGGGGAATCGTAGTGTTCGTCTGGCGAACTCCAGTATATCCTCGATGCCGTTCTTATTGAGGTGTGTAATATCCGGAATCTTTGGTGATCCCAGAATTTTCAGCCTTAGCCTCGCTGTAGCGGGGCAGTGACAGAGGAAGTGTTCTATATCTTCCTCCTCCTCTTCACAGTTGGCACAGATTGCTGTATCAGCTATCCCGAGTCCGAACGGATGTTTGTTGAGATTGATGTGCCCTGTTAAAAGTCCCACCATCTATCTCAATTGTGTTCTGCTTGAGTTAAGAGCTCTTTTTGCTGTGTTGTTACTCGGTTTGGTTATTACAGATCTAGCCACTTTGCACGTGTCTAGATTCGTCCAGTAGTTATTGAACTCCTGTCGTATCTTTTCATTGATTATTGTTTTAATAGTTGTCAGAGGGACCCCTATTGTATTCTCCGGGTCCAGTTCTGTATTGCCTGCTCCTTTCCTTGCTAGTTCGTCTGCCTTTTCGTTACCCGGTACACCTTCGTGCCCCGTAATTGCAGAACCTTTGAATAGACTATTGAAAAAGGATGCACCATTTAATTGGGATAAAGAGCAACAAGAATCATTTGAAACATTGAAGACAGTAATAACGCATTTTCCAGTACTACAATATCCGGATTATAATAGAATGTTTATAATAACGACTGATGCTTCTAACAAAGGAATAGGAGCTGTTCTTAGTCAACAGTATGATGGCAAAGATTTACCCGTTCAATATGTTAGTAGAGATAGTTTGGGCCACGAAGCAATTTAGGCCGTACATATACGGGAGGAGATTCATCGTTCAAACAGATTATAGGCCATTGACCTGGTTGTTTAACGTAAAGGATCCCGGATCGCGATTAGGGAGGTCGAGGCTTCGATTAGAAGAATTCGATTACGAAATTCGTTACAAAAAGGGATGCGAAAACGTTGTCGCAGACGAATTGTCTCGAAATATAATAATGATGCAACAGGAAGAAGTAGGTAAGGTTAACAGAAAAGATAATAGCCAAGAAGTAGAAAATTTCGAAGAAGTAAATAAAATAAAAGATGACATAGTTCATAGCATGATGGGGGAGAACGCAGTTGTCCCAAATATTGAAGTTAGAAGAGGAGCATACAGAACGATTACACCTTAATAAGTCAGGAGAGGAGGAAGGTAATGAAGATAATGCATGTAAAGAAATCACCGATTTAGAATAGAGGAAACGTATAATAAGAGAGTATCACGATGGATTATTAGGAGGTCATACGGGTCAGAAAGCAACTTATGCTAAACTTAGGGTAAAATACCATTGGAGAAGGGCGCAAAGAGATGTTGAAGAATATATAAGAAATTGCGAATATTGTCAAACAGAAAAAGTAACCATTCAAACGAAACCAATGAAAATAGTCACATCAGCTGAAAGAGCTCTCGAAAAAATATCGATGGATTTGATAGGTCAACTTAAGCAAATAAAAGAGGGACATAAATTTGGCTTGACAATACAAGATGGCTTATCAAAGTTCATAAAATTCATACCGTTAAACGTACGGAGCGTTTTCCGTTCGCCAACCTGGAACCTCTACGTTGAGCGGTAGGAAGATTCCGGTTGAGAGTTAAGGTACCGGCTTTTGCTGTATATCGACAACGTTATTAACGAAAACCGTCAGCTAGTAACTGTCGATGCGAACCGTATTGACAACTATTTTTGAGTCGAGTAATGGAGAATGAAAAACGAGCAGAGTTTTACAACAAGATGATTTACAATGAAATGCTACAAGCTTTTATTTTCTCTTGGCTTAAATACAATCTTTTGAAAACGGTTTATTCAAAATTCAAAAGCTTACAAATTTTGGTGAATTTAATTTACATATTTTTGGTGAATTTAAATTACAAAAATTATAGCAAAGTTGGCGCGAAATTTGAATAATTGGTGACCTAGCCCGAACATTCCGCCCCCTTTGAAAGCACTGCCTTTCAAGACGGTATTAGCGCCAGTTTATGAATGGGACGTCTGGTGTTTCCTTTCGGAGTTTGAATGTCAGCGACTCGAACCATTCCGTCTTTTCCTTGGACGACGTTGGTAATTCTCCCCATAAGCCATTTTTGAGGGCAAACGTTGTCTTCATGGATGATGACTAGGCTGCCAATGGTGACGTTTGGGCTTGGAGATGTCCACTTCGCTCTGCCCTGCAGTTCGTGGATGTACTCGGCTGACCATCTTTGCCAAAAGTGATTTTTGACTGCATTTATTCGCCGCCATCTATGGATGTAGCTGATGTTGGAAACTTCTACTGCAGGTTCTGGAACGGCCTTCAATGACGAACCGATGAGTAGATGTGCGGGAGTGAGAGCTTCGAGGTCATTGGGATCGGAAGACATCGGAGTAATTGGCCTTGAATTCATCACCGCCTCGATTTCCACCAACGCTGTTGACAACTCTTCGAACGTTAGTTTTGCGCCGCTCAAGCTCCGATATAAGTGACCTTTTGCTACCTTCACTGCAGCTTCCCAAATCCCACCAAAGTGGGTTGCCCTGGGGGGTATAAAATGAAAGTTTATGCTAGTGTTAGTACAAAAATTGGTTATTGTTTCTTGAGAGGATTTCTTGAACAACATATTGCGCAATTCAGCCAGTTTGGACTGTGCCCCTACGAAATTAGTTGCGTTGTCGCAGTGAATATCTCTTGGAAGACCTCTCCGACCTATCATCCTTTTCAAAGCTGCGATGAAGGCTTCGGCCGAAAGATCCGAAACGGCTTCCAAATGAACTGCTTTTGAAGCGAAACAGACGAAGATTGCTATATATGTCTTGTAGGGTACCTTGCCACGAATTTTGAAATGGGTGTAAACTGGACCGCAGAAATCAACCCCGCAACAAGAGAAAGGACGCGATGCAGTCAACCTTTCCCGGGGTAAGTCTCCCATCACTTGTTCAAGCAATTTCGGTCGATATCTGATGCAATGAAGACATTTTCTCACAGTTTGCCGTGCAACTTCCCTAGCGTTGACTATCCAAAATTTTTGCCTCAACAGTGCCACAAGTGCCTTTGGACCGGCATGATAATTTGAAAGATGGAGATGCCTAACGAGAGTTCTTGTGAAGCTGCTATTCTTTGGAAGCAGTAATGGGTGCTTGCATTCCTCTGCGATGTCTGCATGCTTCAACCGTCCTCCTACCTTCAACAAAAGGATGCCATTCTTTTCCTGAAGGAAGGGATTCAACCATTTTATAGAGCCCCTTATTTTCCCATTAGTTTGAATGCACTTGATTTCATCCGCAAAGGAGTTCTGTTGTATGACGTGAACGATTCGAATAAGGGCATTATCTAACTCTGCTACAGTTAAAAATCCATTTGGTTGCACTACTGGATTGTGCAGCCGACTACCAAATTTTAGAACATACGAGAAAACTCGAAGCAATTTTGTGTAGGAACTATATTTGTTTATTACTTTCAGCAAGTAATTTGGTTCCGATTTTTGAGAGATCAGCACTGTTTTTCTCTTTTCCAGTGATGCTTCTTCTGAGGAAAGCTGAATTTCGACAGCAGATGGCCATTTGTCCTCACTTTCTCCTAAGAAACTTGGACCCGCAAACCATACTGAGGCCTTTAGCTCCTCTACCGTGCACCCTCTTGAAACAATGTCAGCCGGATTTTCGTGTGTTGGAACGTGCCTCCAGACGGCACCTTGTGTTTCTTCTTGAATTTCGGCTACTCTATTTCCCACGAAGGTACTTAGTTTGGAAGAGTGTGTTGAGATCCAGTGCAGTACGATAGAAGAATCCGTCCACAAGTAGACTTCCGAATGAGTTCCACAGAATACATTTCGAATCTTTGCCCAAAGTTTGGACAACAGATGAGCTGCGCATAGCTCCAGCCGAGGAAGCTGTTTTTTCTTTGCGGGTGCTACCCTGGATTTTGCAACCAAAAGCTTGACCTGTACTGCTCCCGAGCAATCAGTGGCCCTAAGCTAAATGCAACAACCATATGCCTGCATAGAGGCATCCGTGAAACCGTGGATCTGGTATGTCTCCTTATTGGCAATTAGAGCGAATCTGGGTACAGAAATATTCTTGAGAGAATGCAAATCAACCATAAATTGACGCCACTCGGTATCGATGGTTTGTGGAATGGACGCATCCCAATCTAACCTTTCAATCCATAACTTTTGTAGAATTATCTTAGCCTTGATAATTATGGGGCTAAGCATGCCCATTGGATCGAAGAGTGAAGATGACAGTGAAAGAATAGATCTCTTGGTATACTTGGGGTATGTGCGATTGGGTGTGTATGAAAAACTAAACTCGTCGCTATGAGGGTCCCATGCTATCCCTAAAGTACTGACAAGATTGGAATCAGTCATGCTAATTTGCTTACTTTGAGCATTCACTGCTCTTACAACTCTGGACTCGTTGCTGTTCCATTTGGCTAACTCAAATCCTGCCGACTTCAATATTGCAACAACTTCGTTCTGTATTTGAATCACGGTATCTATATCATCAGCTCCAGTTAACAGATCATCGACGTAAAAGTCTGACTGAAGGACGCGAGAACCCAGTTTGAAAGTGTCCTTGTTTTGTTCGCTCAAATAACGCAGACAGCGAATAGCTAAAAATGGAGCTGACGATGTGCCATAGGTGGCTGTATTGAGCTGGTATGTCTGAATAGGTGTTTTTTCGTTTTCCCTCCACAAGATATACTGAAACCTTCGAAGCGCTGGGTGTATCATAACTTGCCGATACATCTTGACGATGTCTGCGGTGAGTGCGTATCTATGCAGGCGAAAGCGTAGTAAAATTATAAATAGTTCGTCCTGTATTGTAGGACCGACCATAAGAATCCCGTTGAGTGAGATTTGCGATGATGTACAACACGATGCATCAAAGACGACCCTAAGTTTTGTTGATGCACTATTTGGCCGAAGTACGCATTGATGTGGCAGATAATAATGTGGATCTTCCAGGTTTGGGTTTTCGACTAGCGACATGTGCCCTAATGACATATATTCCTGTAAAAAGGCTGTATATTTAGCTTTCAACGACGCGTTTTTAGACAATCTACGTTCAAGGGATAAAAATCGTCTGAACGCTATGTCGTACGACGCTCCTAAACAACAAGGATCCTTCTTAAAGGGAAGCGGGACCATTAGTCGACCACTGGACGTCACTTCGATGTTCTCCTTGAAATGCGCTTCACATTCCTTCTGCTCCTCTGTCCACTGTGACCTGTGACCTACGACTTCTTCAAGCTCCCAGAACCTTTCCACATACCGATCAAGAGAGTCTTCCTTCGAACTTAGACCACATATCTTTTCATTCCTGGTTGTCGATGTCCTATATCTGCCTGAAACGATCCAACCCAAAGATGTTTTTTGTAGCGAGGGAAGTCCCTGACCAAGTTTAACTTGACCCACTTGGAGCAAGTCAAAGAACGCTTCGGCACCTAGCAGCAAATCAATTTTCGACGGTTGATTGAAATATTCATCCGCGAGCTCGAGATTTTTGGGAAGGTTCCAGTCGAAGATGCTTAACGCTGCTTCCGGTTGATATCCAGTAATCGATGGAGCAATAAGGAATTCCAAGGACACCTCAAAATTGTTATACCTGGATCGGTTTGTAGTTTGAGTCTGAAAACTAATCTTAGTTTCAGCTTCTCCTATTCCAACGATATCCACACTCTTTCTTGTTTTTTGTAAGAAAAGTGATTTCGCAAATTTCTCATTTATGAAGTTCACCTGCGAACCTGAATCAAGCAAAACTCTGCCTATCTGAAATCCACCAGAAGCCTCCTTGACTAACACGAGTGCCGTTGCCAAAATAACTTGAGCGGTAGGAACCTGTTCCCTTTCTGATGCAGCGTTAACTGCTACTGATGATGGCGCATTCCTGCTTCGAGAGGAATTTTCCAACTCTTGGGGCCTATGCAGGAGGCTGTGATGTGACTTCTTACAGGTTTTGTACCTATACGATGAAGGACATGTCGACACACTATGGCCCCTTCCTAGACAATTTAAACAGAGACCTAACTTCTTCACATTCGAGAAACGTTCCATAGCTGATAGTCTATTAAATGTTGAACAACTGGAAACTGAATGATTTTCGTCCCGACAAAAGGCGCATGACCGTTGACCAACTGCTAATGAAGTATGAGGACGTTGGTTTAAATATTTAGGCTTTGCTTTGGCAGACGATTTCTGCGTCGACTCCAATCGAAGTTGCTTGCTATCCCGCGCTTCGAGGTACTGGCAACGTTTACTTAAAACTTTAGCACATTCTGTCTACTCAGGAAGGGCTTCGTAATCCAACTGCTCATCCCATTTTGACTGTGTCTCCAGATCCACCTTTGACATGGCAATATGTATGATGATGGCGTTGCATATGTTTTCAAATGAACCTAGTGTCTGTAAGGAGTTAAATAGCGCCGAAATATTATCCACCAGACTCCTTAATGAAACTGCAGAAGCTTTGGGAACTTTGGGTAGTTCGAATAATTCGGAAATATATTCTAAGAATATCAGGCAATCGTTATCGTAACGTTCCTTTAGCGTGGCGATTGCCTTTGCGTAGTTGTCTTCAGTGACCTGGAAAGCCTTGACTGTACTAAGGGCTTGATCACTTAAACATGTCAGCAAGTGATGGAACTTTTCAATCGTAGTCAGACTTGGATCATTGTCCACGAGTGTTTTGAATGAGCTAATAAAGTTTTTGTAGTCCGAATATTTACCACTGAACCTTGGTAGCCGAAGTTTAGGTAGATGGTTGACTGAGTGCGGAACTGCAAAGGTTGTCTCCGCTGCACTCATACATCTGCCTGTTCCCAAAAGCGAAAGTATTTTTGTTTTTGTGGAAACGTACAAATCTTCTAGTTCCCCCCGACTGGTATCCGCAGGTACCAATCGCTCGATTTGAGTCTGATATGCTAAAACCTGCTTGAAATATGACTCTAAGATCCCTAGGCGGCATTCTAATTCAGTAGCATTGAGCGTTTCTGCTTTCGTATCTACGTAATTCTTTATCCTAGTCATACTTCCTTTCGTACTTGCGCGTTGTTGCTTCAACTCGTCGATCGCTGAAGCTAGTTGCTGTGTTTCAGTTGAATTACCTGGCATCCTAACTATTCGTACAAATTGTCTGAGGAATTACGAAAATGAATGAAGTGAAGCGATAACTAACTAATTGAAGCGAAGCTATCATTCGATTAGATGAACAAAATCCAAGTTGGGTTAAAAAGTACTGGCAGTACTGAACCGCAGCAATTTGGAGCAATGGCAACACTGGCCCTTTTGTTTATATTTCAAACGACGACGATGATGATGATTATTTCTCCAGCGGCGAAATAAATTCTAGCGATAAAATCTAACCGATAAGTTATAATCCAATGTTGATTATTTTAAGTTTTGACTTAATCCCACAAAGGGCACGAATCTCCACAGAAGTTGTTTGTGTTTTTTAGACACTCGATGAACAATCCAAATTGAAAGCTTTCTTTCAGTGCATATGATCGATGCAGCACCCTCTACGGCGACAACGACGAAAAAATTGCGATGAGCGAAAAAGTTCTAAGCGTAATGGTGATCTATGCAATGAAAGAATTGCGAAAGTAGAGCGAAAACTTGATGGAGCGACAGTTATGTATATAGCCAATATTTTGTATTTGACATTCACGAAACCTTTGAGTGAAATTAGCGAATTGTTACGAAAGGCGAGCGAAACGAAAGTGCAATGATCATTTTCAAAGCTTGTATTCTAAAGTTGTACACAACGTGGAACGTATTTTTCCATGAAGCTTTTTTGTGGATTCTAACTATGACTTTATACTACTAACACTGATGACGGAAGAATCGATTTGAGGGCGAAGCTAATTCAAATTTCGAAAGCAGCAATATGTTGATTCAATTTAATATATTGTAATGTTTGAATAATATAATATAAGCGAATAATTATTTTAATATATGTGTATGTTACAAATGTGTATGCATGCATGCAGGTCGTAATTATATTGAAGGTGCGTTTTTTGATTCTATGTTCCTTTTTTTTTTTTTTTTTTTGACTTTGTAACGTACCTGTGGTGGGGATTTTTATACTTATCTCCCACTTGTAAATCCTCTTTCCTTGCTGCTGTCTTTGATCGAAATGCACCTTGCACTCGCGATTACCGAAACCGAAACCGAAACTGAAATTCAGATTTTTTTTTTTTTTTTTAAGTTTTTAAACTGCTTGAAGAGTTTTAATTTCTTTTTTAACGAATGTAATTGAGGGAAGGTTTTTTACCGAACACTTTGGGCGCCATGAAAGAAACGTACGGAGCGTTTTCCGTTCGCCAACCTGGAACCTCTACGTTGAGCGGTAGGAAGATTCCGGTTGAGAGTTAAGGTACCGGCTTTTGCTGTATATCGACAACGTTATTAACGAAAACCGTCAGCTAGTAACTGTCGATGCGAACCGTATTGACAACTATTTTGAGTCGAGTAATGGAGAATGAAAAACGAGCAGAGTTTTACAACAAGATGATTTACAATGAAATGCTACAAGCTTTTATTTTCTCTTGGCTTAAATACAATCTTTTGAAAACGGTTTATTCAAAATTCAAAAGCTTACAAATTTTGGTGAATTTAATTTACATATTTTTGGTGAATTTAAATTACAAAAATTATAGCAAAGTTGGCGCGAAATTTGAATAATTGGTGACCTTGCCCCAACAGATAAGGCGATGGAAACAGTACCCAGAGCAATTATAAATGAATGGGTTCTCAATTTTGGTTTACCAAGAGTAATTTTAACTGACAATAGCATGGAATTTTGTAATGGGTTATTTGAAGAATTATGTAAAGTTTTCGAAATGCAACATATTGCAACCCTGGGGATGAGCTATGCTGGTGCACATTGTCGTCTATTAGAGTATTTGAAAGCAACGGGAAAGGAACATTCGCATCCGAAAACATGTCAATGAATCATATTGAGCCCAGTTTAAGGGTAAGATACCCCTAAACATGTCTAAAGGAAAAGTGTTATGAAGGTGCGATGCTGACGAAGGAAAAAATTCCATACTGAAAACTTCCCATAGAAATTCTGGTATAATAATATATACCAGATAATTATATCGCAGACGGCGAATGGACACCCAAACCAGATACGAGTACCATTCGTGTAGCAGCAAAATATTCGCATAGGTCAGCATAAGGTCGTTAAAGGTAGATAATAAGTATTAGTGGATAAGAGAAAATCATTGAGTTTACTTTTGTACTTGGCAACGAAGACACCAATAAAAATTTAATTCTTTTATTTAAATCTTTTTGCGTTTTCTCTATTTGTTGTTTCTGATTCGGATCGGCAGTTTTGGTTGGTGTTTCATTTTTCTCTTTTCGCTCATATACACAATGGTAATGCAGTCATAATCCAGCCCGCGTGTGGAGAAGTTTTTATTGTATTTTTTTTATTAAAAAAAATTAATTGCAATTTGTTGAGTTTACATTTTTGGGAAACTACTGGAAAGTTCAACCCGGTTTGTAATGATTATCACCATGATTTTTGCATTTGAAAATGCAAATACATGCCCAGGTATGTCGTATTGACACAAGGGTTAATCGTGTTGTACCAAACATGAACTGAAAGAGTTTTTTTGACAAGTTTCTGAGAATTATTGGGTTTAAAAAAAATATTATTATGTTGGCGCTAACAGCCCATAGAGGGACTGACCTAACTTTCCGCTGCCATTCATGTTGTGCAACATACGAATGGGAGGGACCAACAATTTTATTTTATTTTTGATTGATAGAAGCGTAAATTACGTGATTTTTTTGGTCGACGGGAGTCCATGTAAAGAGCAGTATTGAACAAATTATCCACAATTTCGAGGAACTTTTACAGAGTAAGTGATTTACTGAAGCCTGGACCAAGTCGTACGCGCTGTATGCAACAGAACATTCATGCAGTGAAGGACAATGTGAGCGAAAGTCCTGAAACTTGGATTCGTCGTCGTGTTCAGCAAATTAGGTTTCCTCCAACGTCTGGATGGAAAATTATGCACCGCAACCTGAAATTCTTTTCGAACACAATTCAAGTGATTCAAGAACTTCAGAAAATGACCACCAGAGACGATGGGACTGGAGTGCAAACATTTAACAATAAAAAAGATGACCCTGATTTTTGTCAGATATTGATTTCGAGAGACGAGGCCGGATATGGATATCGAAAATTGGGGATATCAATTGGCCGCCACGCTCACCATTTTTAACAGCCCCCGACTGCTTTATCTGTCGTGTGTACGCTACTAGACCAACAACATTGCAACATTTTAAAGACTTGCGTTTATGCCAGTGCTAGAGGTGGCCAAAGATTTATGTGTTTGTTTTTTTAATGATTCCAATTTCAAATCGACCGCAGTCCCAAAAAACACCCTGTATATTTGTGATCAGCATCAAGTTATGTCGATCTAGCCATGTCCGTCCGTCCGTCTGTCCGTACGCCCACTTTATGGGCCTTCAACTTTGAGGTAGGAACATGAAATTTCACGTATAGGCTTTCTAGAAACAATCCTTAGCAGTACAAGTGTAAACTTTTTGGAAATCCGCTCACAGATACGCCCACTTTTCGAAAAATGTAATATTACTCAATATTTTGTGCGTCGAGGTTTCAAGTGGTGAATATTGTTGTATGTGCGAGAGTTTAATTTAGAATTCATTTCAAAGTGAAGAAAATGAGTGCAAAAAGAAAGCAATTGATATACTTTTTAACTGATAGTTGTTTTGGATAATGACGAGGATGTAATATAAAATAAACACAGGAAAAAAGAATTTGGATGAAAGAGTGGCTGAAAGAAAGAGAACTATTTTCGCACACAAAGCTATTAAAAGAACTAAAATACTGTGTAACATACTACCTTGATCTAAAAATTTCAGGAATGTGGCGCTTTCAGTCATGTTTTTTTAGGTTGATACATCTGTCATTAACATTCCCTCCAAATTTTAGCGTCGTAGCTTGACATTTGTAAAGCTACGCTGCGAGGGTATATCTGCCTCCGTGTGTGTTTTCGATATTTTACGATTTTAAAAATGGGATCAACTTTGTAACAACGAGTTTGCATCAAATTTTGTGTTAAAAGCGGATTCAATGGTTGAATCCGACTCAACATTTAACAAACGCAGACGAGACGTGGGTTTATGAGTACGAAACGGAATCCATGCATCGGAGTCGAAAAAGAAGGCGATGTTACGGTTTTCATGAATTACAGCGGTGTTGTGTATCATGAATTCTTGCCACAAGATCAGACAGTCAAAAAGGTTTATTATTTGGACGTTATGCGACGTTTGCGTGAAACAATTCTCAAACAACTCGTGGTTTTTGCACCATAATAACGCACTGTCGCAGAATGTCATTCTTATTCGTAAGTTTTTGACCAAGAGCAGTGCGAATACCATCCAACAGCCATTGAATATGCCTGATTTGACTCCCTGCGATTTGTTTCCGTTCGATGGATTCTAGAAACCACTCCGTGGAACGCGTTTTAGCAGCCGAGAGAGATAATAGATAAATCGAAGACGGCTCTGATGGCTATTCCAAAATCCTATTATAAAAAAATGTTTCGAGGACTGGATCAAGAGCAGTATTATCAATTATTGTAACTGGTGACACCTCTTATTCAAAAGAAAAACACTTTAATGCGTGTTGCTATATCTCTACAACATCTAAAAAACTGCCAAATTATAAAATGTGTACGTCATGCGTTTTTGTTGATGTCGATGAATTTCCACGTAATAACCATAATTTGAAGCCTTTTAAAAGTGAAAACTCATCTAATGAAAACAGAGCTTTTAATTATAAATTATCTCGTGCTCGTAGAATCGTCGAAAGCGCATTTGGCATTTTATCTTTATATGGTTGGAAGATACCTTCGAGTTACTCAACAAATAAATTCGATTTTTCTTGGTTGTTTTTTCCCAGTTACCTTCCCTCTTTTTAACTGGTGGAATGTGTGCAATTGGCCTTTTCATTTTCTTTGTTGCCTTCCAGAGTGAGTATTCGGTACTGGCATCATTCGTAAGATTGGTAAGGTATTTTTTAAGAGATCATTTTTAAATTCTCTTATCGATCTTTTAAGCTTTCTGTTTAGATTATTCAGTATTGTTTTGTAGCTGGACGCCCTTGATTGTTGCCATTGTTTCTAGCTCTTCTCTTTTCCGCAATTATATCACATATTTCTTTTGGATATGGGTTATGTTGGATTTTAGTTTTAGTTATAGGTGTTGCAGCCCATACAGCTTTTTCAATATTAACTGTAAATATCTAAACAGCCTTTTCTAATTGGTCTTCTATTTCAATTGCTTCTGAGACCTGAATACTATTCTCTAGATTCTATCTAAAGTAGTTCCAATCAGTCATCTTATTAATTAGTTTTAGGATGTTTTCTTTGCTAGTGTATATGTCACGAAACTGCACCCATTCTAAATAGTTGCCGTCGAATTTAGGCAACATTATTTTGGGCGATTTTGATCCCTAGTTACTGACCCGTCAGTGTGGTGCTTGTTGTGTCCGGGATGGTTGTACACCAATCCCTTTTGACCGAGCATGTAGTTCAATTAGCGCACCTTTTAATTAATCTTCTATCATGAAGTATTACTCCATATCGTAGATTGCTGGATTCGGCTCTTCTATTAGGTCCCATATCTTGTTGTGGAAACCATGCAAAGCCAACCAATGTTGTTCCATTGCTCTAATTTTGATGTCATACAACTGATGCTAGTGGAGATCTATGTTTTTAATTAGCACGACTAGTGTCTTCCGTAGTGTACTGATTATTGTAGTTTGTTTCTTTAAATATAGATATCGAACAAACAACTGACATAAAAGAATTAAAAGGAATGATGAAACAATTAATCTTGCAAATGACCAATATGTTCGATATTCTTACCTTACTAATTAACAAACATGATGATTGTAGATTATAACCACTTAAAAATCACTGACTCCACCAATAGTACCTGGAACCAAAGCAATACTTAACAGGAAACCAAATTGATATCATGCTGATTTCTGAAATCCACCTAACTGCATAAAAGCACATCAATTTCCCTGGCTATGAAATTTACAGTACAAATTACCCAGATGGAACTGGGCATGGGGGATCAGCAATTATAATTAACAAACACATAAAATGCACTGAACTCAGCGGCTTCCAAACTGACCATATACAATCAACATCGGTACAACTAAAGGAAACATATGGATCCTTGATAATATCCTCAATTGACTGCCCTCCAAACACACAGAATCACTACCTCCCAATATGACTACTACCACAAATCCCTAGGAAGTCGATTGTTAGTGGCAGGTGACTTCAACGCTAAGCACACAGACTGGGGCTCAAGACTAATAATCAAAAAAAGGTAATAACATACTGGACGCAATCAATGCAAACAACTGTAACCACATTAGTACCGGTGAACCCACCTACTGGCTCACAGATAGGACCAAAAAGCCCGACCTCAGTGACTTTGGCATCGTCAAAAAAATCAACACGTACAGCGTAAAACTTAAATCCTCCTTCGATCTTTCATCAGACCATTCTCCTGTAATAATAGATTGGATACTTTTCGTCAGTATATATACACTAACTTATCCACTAGCATCCCCCTTAAAACACAAAACGACATTGAAAGGGCCATAATATACTCCAATGATATAATAAATGAGGGAGCATACAGAGCAACGCCCACAATAAAACAAACGACTAGCAACTCTACGCCAACTCATGTCATAAAAATATCTAATACTTACCAAGAGAAAACTAAGGAAAAGGTGGCAGATGACTCGAGCACCAAACGACAAAACCCAGTTAAACAAGATAACCAAATAACGCAAATGAAAATTAAGAGAGGTTCAGGAAACTAACCTGGCGAAATATTTAAAAAATCTTACCGCAACATCTTTTTTTTTTTTATCCGATGAAAATCTTCACAACATCTGAGACAAATTATTCACTATGAAAGGCTACGAGATACACAGCAAACAAGACAAAACATCTCCCACCACTCAAGTAACCGGACAACACGTGGGCTAGAGATAATTATGACAAAGCATCAATCCTCGCCAAGTACTTCGAGGCTACCTTCACCAACACGGACGGCGATAAAGACTCAGCAATACTTCACTACAACAACATCTTAGAGAAGAAACACATTAACAGGATGACAGCAAAAGAAATTGAGACCTGCCTTAAAAACGGAATAAAATGTAAAGAAGCACCGGTATACGACCCCTTAACTGGAAAAATATTAAGGGAACTACCACAACTAGCCATCATCTTTCTACGCAACCTATTCAACAGTATAGGAAAACTCAAACACTTCCCAAAACTTTGGAAATTGGCAGAGGTAATTGCTATTCCAAAGTCAGGGAAGGACGCCACGAACATTACATCGTACAGACCTATCAGTCTACTCCCCCTAATTTCCGAAATATTTGAAAAATTCCTACAAAAGAGACTCCGATCAATATTGACACAATCTAATGCTATTCCCAGTCATTAATTCGGGTTTAGAAGACATCACTCAACTATTGAGCAAATACACAGAGTGACAAACAAAATATCAACATCTCTCGACGAAAAGCAATTTTGTGTAGCGGTTTACCTGGACGTTGCGAAAGCATTTGCACAGTCTGGCATAAAGGACTTTTATATACATAAACTTAACAAAATCATTCCAAACCACTCCTTTTTGCTACTAAAAAGTTATATAGATGTTTTTATGTAAGGTATGATAACAAATACTCCCAAATTCACCCAATTAATACAGAAATACCTCAAGGAAGTATTCTGAGTCCCCTGCTTTATCTTCTCTTTACAGCAGACATTCCGTTTACCAACTGAGAAGCGACCATGGTTGCAACATTTGCCAACGACACAGTACTCCTGAACTCAGAAAGTCATCTCTAAACTACTACATCCCAATTACAAAAAACACTGGACAAAACGACAAAGTGGCAAGACGGTACAAATTATTTACACGACCAGAACTAAATATACACCTTCACCATTATCTATTAACAATAAACAAGTATTAATTCAACAGGGAAAATATCTGGGGATTCATCTAGACAGCAACACATCCAACAAAAACGCAACCAAATAAAGAATAAGTTCCGCCAACTCTATTGGCTATTACGACCTCAATCTAAGCTATTCATAAATATCAAACTACTCATATACAAGAGTATAATGCCTATATGGACGTATGGTATTCAAATTTGGGGAACCTCAAAAAAATCAAATCTAGATATACAAAGACAGCAATCAAAAATTCTAAGGACAATTACCAACACAGATTGATATATTTGCAACCAAGACATCTATCGCGACCTGCAGATCAATACTGTCGACAATGAAATACAAAAAATCAGCACAAGATATATTGGAAAAATTCTGGCACATTCCTACAGCGAAGTCAACACCCTACTCGTCCAAGAAACCTCAAGAAGAAGAAGTTTTAAACGTAAAAGACCTTCCGACCTAATTTTCCAGTAGTAATATGTCCGCATCTGTTAACATATTGTTGTGCCCACACACAACGCTGTACCCACAAAAGACGTAGCGACCTAACCCATTCGACACATGTCATTTATATCACTATTTCAGTGCAAACATGCAACTAACCTACTGTGGCGACACACATGTCACCCTACCCCATTCCACGAATATACAACTGACCCACAGCGGCGACACACTTGTGCAGTCACACTGACCCACTCAAGTGCCCGCAACAAATAACCGAAAAGGTCACAAAGTGTCGATTACAAATGTTACGTATTTTCGGGAAATAAACTAGTGCAAGAATACGTCACATGGATCGAATTACTTTGATGACCCATTGACGGTACAATGGGTAATGTACGAACAATGAATGAGACATAGAGGAAACATAGGAAACAAATGACTGAACAAATGACTATCGAAAGTTCTCCTCCCCATAAGGAACCACAAAAGGAATCAGTTAGAGTTTCTGATTCGTCGTCTCAAAACCAAACCGGTACTTCCAACGCGTCTCTTTCCAACGGAGTCGGTAACTCCGATTCATCCTCGTCAGCAAACCTCTCGACATCACAAACCCCAGTAACAATGCCTTTCAATTCTTCGCAAGCCATAAAACTCGTACCCGAGTTCGATGGTTCTGCCCGGAATTTAGATAGATTCATCCAATTGGTCGATCTCCAATCGAAGAAGGCAATCTCCGAGTACGATAAAGCCGAACTAGTAGACATAGTTAAGTCCAAGTTAACAGGCAGAGCATATAACGTTATAGTAAAATACAACGATTATAATGACTGGCCGGAGTTGAAGGACGCACTTTTCAAAGGCTTTAGAAAAACTCGATCTCTCCAAGTAATACAAACGGAGATATTTCAGTTCAAACAAGGGTACAACGAGTCAGTGGCATCCTACACTGAAAATGCCAACGCGTTATGCGACGAGTTAAACTATGCAAATGCGAACACTACAGATGAATCCGCAAACACAGCAATCCGTTCACTAAACAGCGCAATGGTCGTAAATAGATTCTGCAACGGACTGATACCGCAGTTAAAACTTCTCGTCAAGAGCGCAAGGTGCAAAGAGCTCGACGAAGCAGTCGACATAGCACAAGAAGAGGAGAAACTTATTGCATCCACAAGTAATAGGTATGCAAACAATTCTCACATGTACTGTCAAAACTGCAGAACAAAAAGTCATAATACCAGTGAATGTCGTCGTCTCAGAAACACAACATTTAGCCCTAATGACAACAGAACCTCCAAATTCACAAATCATGAGCCAGTTCCCAACAATCGACAAACATTTTCAAATAGAACTACTTCCAACTATGCCCAAACATTCTCAAGTAGGTCTGGTGTTAACACAGTATACAATGCAATCATCTTAAAATTGCCATCCGTTTACCAAAATATTACTTGTTATTCTTTAAATGTAAATACATGTTATGTAATTACACTATATGTAAATTTACGTTATGCAAATTGTATTATATGCAAATCCATTGTATGCATGAATGTAAACAATTGTACGCACCACAAAATAAGGCGACAACAGCGAGCGAAAAGGGGCGCTTGGAGTGAATAAAACCCCAACGCTTCGGGTGGATTAAATCCCATCTGTGTCAACAATTCGTATATTTAAATCTTAATTCTATAAAACAATTTACTAGATGTCATATTATAGACAGTTGTATATATTCAAGGGAAATAAAAAAAAAAAAAATTTGTGCAATACTTCTCATTACAAACAATTTTTTTTTATACCATTTTTTGCGTTTATCGTTTGCATAAAAACAATTTAAGCAAGAACATTTTTATAGAACACTTGAATGGTTTACTTAAAGATACGAACTTATTGGTTTTAGGAGATATTAACATATGTATATATTTTAAAAAATAACATAGACACGAATAACTATATGCTTCTAATGTCGTCATATGGTTTGGAACCTTTTATAATGGAGCCAACACATATCACAGACTCATCGCAAACATGTATTGATCACAGTTCGTAAGATCTTTTGAAACGACATTGCTCAAAGAAGATTATGTTAATGTTATACTACGGACTTGCTCACTCTAAATTACAATATGCTATTGCAAGTCGGCGTGGAACTTACAATTGCACAACTCAAGTACTAAACATTGTCCAAAAAACACCTGATAAGAATTATTTGCAGAGTTAACAGATTAACAAATATGTAGTTGGCCTCTCTTTCATAGTCTCAGAGTATTACCACTAAATCATTTTTATATCTTTAAGGTCCTAAAGGACTTTTTCATGCGGAACGGTTTCAGTGCTACTCTCAGAATTTCAAGTTCTAATAGGGCAATCGTAAACATTTCGGTAGCTAGAATAACGCACTTTTTGAAATTTTATACTGCAGCGGTACCTAGGCTATTTAATAAACAACCCATCGAAATAAGAAAAATCGTACAACCCACTTTATTTATCATTAAAGTTAAATTATGGCTTTTTAATATGGACAGTTCTACAGTCAAAATATTGGTGAACTCAGCTTGGAATTTATAAACCATCTTAATTCTGCTTGTTTTCGTCTAACCTATATTTTTTGCTTCCTTTTTTTTTTTCTTTGTTTGATAATATTTGTATGGTAAACTTGTTTGTATCTGCCCCACATAAAACACAAAATATCTTATTATTTTCGAAATGATGGATCATTCGCCTCTAGTCACTTAAAGTGCTACAGAATAATACCTATTTCTAAAAATTTTTAGTACTATACTTTAAAGTTTTAAAAAATAATTTATTATGAATTTTGTATTAACATTTTAAGAAAATAATAGTAAAAAAAAACATTCCAAAGTATGCTGACATATATGTATATACCAGTGGCGTGGGGTGAAATTTCAAGAGAGGGAAGCCGAACAAATTTTAAGTATAATGTTTATTCAAGACTTACCATTTTGGTGCTTATTCGAAACTCAGACTTAAGATATGCAATCTAACGAAACACAGACTTAAGATATGCAATCTAGGCCATCTTAGACTTAAAGTTCATTGGAATTTACATAGACAATGAGCTCATCGCATAAAAAAAGTGGCTTCGAAAGAAGCCGTTCTGGTAGAATAATCTATATAAGTTATTGATAACTCGGAACGTTGTTAAATATAAAAAAATTAGCAATTACAATTATGTACTACCTATTTGTACTCTAAAGCTATCCTACGATTCTTTTTTACGAATTCTGCTAAAACTCTTTCATACAAATTTGAGTTATTTTTAATTTCTAAAAGAAGGTGCCTTTCGATAGATAAAAGTGCCAGGTCTGAGAGTCTTTCTTCTTTGTGGGAATTTCTTAAGTGTGGACTATTTTTAAAGTCGAAAAAGATCTTTCGACAGAGGCCACAGTCAAAGGCAGGGTTAAAAAGATTTCACACAATGTTAGAGCTGGAGAAAAAGTATCTCTAAGCATTTCCGTATTAAAATGCTCATTAAGTTGAAAAACCTCAAGCTTTTTAAGTGAAGGAGTAGTGTATAAAACTTTGAGTTCCTTTTTTGAAGTAGTAAAATTAAAAATTCCGTGAAATAGGGTAATTAAAGAAAATATTTTGTAATCCGGCATTGAATTAGAAAAGTATTCATATTTTGATTTGTTTAATAAATCAAAGAAAATATATGAACTAAATGAGCTATACCTATTCCTAATCTGACTTGTAACATTATCCATAATTGCTACAAAAATTCGGCTATAATTTGTATTTGAATCAATATTAAGTAGTCAGCTTTTGCGTGGAGGTTCTGAGCAGTTACTTACGCTCTCATAGATTGAGTCAATTTATAAAAGCTTAAATTGAAAAGCGCATGTAGAGGAGTTAAGAAAATATATGTTATCTGATACGCGTAATTGGATCTTTTGAAACGACATTGCTCAAAGAAGATTATGTTAATGTTATACTACGGACTTGCTCACTCTAAATTACAATATGCTATTGCAAGTCGGCGTGGAACTTACAATTGCACAACTCAAGTACTAAACATTGTCCAAAAAACACCTGATAAGAATTATTTGCAGAGTTAACAGATTAACAAATATGTAGTTGGCCTCTCTTTCATAGTCTCAGAGTATTACCACTAAATCATTTTTATATCTTTAAGGTCCTAAAGGACTTTTTCATGCGGAACGGTTTCAGTGCTACTCTCAGAATTTCAAGTTCTAATAGGGCAATCGTAAACATTTCGGTAGCTAGAATAACGCACTTTTTGAAATTTTATACTGCAGCGGTACCTAGGCTATTTAATAAACAACCCATCGAAATAAGAAAAATCGTACAACCCACTTTATTTATCATTAAAGTTAAATTATGGCTTTTTAATATGGACAGTTCTACAGTCAAAATATTGGTGAACTCAGCTTGGAATTTATAAACCATCTTAATTCTGCTTGTTTTCGTCTAACCTATATTTTTTGCTTCCTTTTTTTTTTTCTTTGTTTGATAATATTTGTATGGTAAACTTGTTTGTATCTGCCCCACATAAAACACAAAATATCTTATTATTTTCGAAATGATGGATCATTCGCCTCTAGTCACTTAAAGTGCTACAGAATAATACCTATTTCTAAAAATTTTTAGTACTATACTTTAAAGTTTTAAAAAATAATTTATTATGAATTTTGTATTAACATTTTAAGAAAATAATAATAAAAAAAAAAAATTCCAAAGTATGCTGACATATATGTATATACCAGTGGCGTGGGGTGAAATTTCAAGAGAGGGAAGCCGAACAAATTTTAAGTAAAATGTTTATTCAAGACTTACCATTTTGGTGCTTATTCGAAACACAGACTTAAGATATGCAATCTAACGAAACACAGACTTAAGATATGCAATCTAGGCCATCTTAGACTTAAAGTTCATTGGAATTTACATAGACAATGAGCTCATCGCATAAAAAAAGTGGCTTCGAAAGAAGCCGTTCTGGTAGAATAATCTATATAAGTTATTGATAACTCGGAACGTTGTTAAATATAAAAAAATTAGCAATTACAATTATGTACTACCTATTTGTACTCTAAAGCTATCCTACGATTCTTTTTTACGAATTCTGCTAAAACTCTTTCATACAAATTTGAGTTATTTTTAATTTCTAAAAGAAGGTGCCTTTCGATAGATAAAAGTGCCAGGTCTGAGAGTCTTTCTTCTTTGTGGGAATTTCTTAAGTGTGGACTATTTTTAAAGTCGAAAAAGATCTTTCGACAGAGGCCACAGTCAAAGGCAGGGTTAAAAAGATTTCACACAATGTTAGAGCTGGAGAAAAAGTATCTCTAAGCATTTCCGTATTAAAATGCTCATTAAGTTGAAAAACCTCAAGCTTTTTAAGTGAAGGAGTAGTGTATAAAACTTTGAGTTCCTTTTTTGAAGTAGTAAAATTAAAAATTCCGTGAAATAGGGTAATTAAAGAAAATATTTTGTAATCCGGCATTGAATTAGAAAAGTATTCATATTTTGATTTGTTTAATAAATCAAAGAAAATATATGAACTAAATGAGCTATACCTATTCCTAATCTGACTTGTAACATTATCCATAATTGCTACAAAAATTCGGCTATAATTTGTATTTGAATCAATATTAAGTAGTCAGCTTTTGCGTGGAGGTTCTGAGCAGTTACTTACGCTCTCATAGATTGAGTCAATTTATAAAAGCTTAAATTGAAAAGCGCATGTAGAGGAGTTAAGAAAATATATGTTATCTGATACGCGTAATTGGATCTTTTGAAACGACATTGCTCAAAGAAGATTATGTTAATGTTATACTACGGACTTGCTCACTCTAAATTACAATATGCTATTGCAAGTCGGCGTGGAACTTACAATTGCACAACTCAAGTACTAAACATTGTCCAAAAAACACCTGATAAGAATTATTTGCAGAGTTAACAGATTAACAAATATGTAGTTGGCCTCTCTTTCATAGTCTCAGAGTATTACCACTAAATCATTTTTATATCTTTAAGGTCCTAAAGGACTTTTTCATGCGGAACGGTTTCAGTGCTACTCTCAGAATTTCAAGTTCTAATAGGGCAATCGTAAACATTTCGGTAGCTAGAATAACGCACTTTTGAAATTTTATACTGCAGCGGTACCTAGGCTATTTAATAAACAACCCATCGAAATAAGAAAAATCGTACAACCCACTTTATTTATCATTAAAGTTAAATTATGGCTTTTTAATATGGACAGTTCTACAGTCAAAATATTGGTGAACTCAGCTTGGAATTTATAAACCATCTTAATTCTGCTTGTTTTCGTCTAACCTATATTTTTTGCTTCCTTTTTTTTTTCTTTGTTTGATAATATTTGTATGGTAAACTTGTTTGTATCTGCCCCACATAAAACACAAAATATCTTATTATTTTCGAAATGATGGATCATTCGCCTCTAGTCACTTAAAGTGCTACAGAATAATACCTATTTCTAAAAATTTTTAGTACTATACTTTAAAGTTTTAAAAAATAATTTATTATGAATTTTGTATTAACATTTTAAGAAAATAATAATAAAAAAAAAAAATTCCAAAGTATGCTGACATATATGTATATACCAGTGGCGTGGGGTGAAATTTCAAGAGAGGGAAGCCGAACAAATTTTAAGTAAAATGTTTATTCAAGACTTACCATTTTGGTGCTTATTCGAAACACAGACTTAAGATATGCAATCTAACGAAACACAGACTTAAGATATGCAATCTAGGCCATCTTAGACTTAAAGTTCATTGGAATTTACATAGACAATGAGCTCATCGCATAAAGAAAGTGGCTTCGAAAGAAGCCGTTCTGGTAGAATAATCTATATAAGTTATTGATAACTCGGAACGTTGTTAAATATAAAAAAAATAGCAATTACAATTATGTACTACCTATTTGTACTCTAAAGCTATCCTACGATTCTTTTTTACGAATTCTGCTAAAACTCTTTCATACAAATTTGAGTTATTTTTAATTTCTAAAAGAAGGTGCCTTTCGATAGATAAAAGTGCCAGGTCTGAGAGTCTTTCTTCTTTGTGGGAATTTCTTAAGTGTGGACTATTTTTAAAGTCGAAAAAGATCTTTCGACAGAGGCCACAGTCAAAGCAGGGTTAAAAAGATTTCACACAATGTTAGAGCTGGAGAAAAAGTATCTCTAAGCATTTCCGTATTAAAATGCTCATTAAGTTGAAAAACCTCAAGCTTTTTAAGTGAAGGAGTAGTGTATAAAACTTTGAGTTCCTTTTTTGAAGTAGTAAAATTAAAAATTCCGTGAAATAGGGTAATTAAAGAAAATATTTTGTAATCCGGCATTGAATTAGAAAAGTATTCATATTTTGATTTGTTTAATAAATCAAAGAAAATATATGAACTAAATGAGCTATACCTATTCCTAATCTGACTTGTAACATTATCCATAATTGCTACAAAAATTCGGCTATAATTTGTATTTGAATCAATATTAAGTAGTCAGCTTTTGCGTGGAGGTTCTGAGCAGTTACTTACGCTCTCATAGATTGAGTCAATTTATAAAAGCTTAAATTGAAAAGCGCATGTAGAGGAGTTAAGAAAATATATGTTATCTGATACGCGTAATTGGATCTTTTGAAACGACATTGCTCAAAGAAGATTATGTTAATGTTATACTACGGACTTGCTCACTCTAAATTACAATATGCTATTGCAAGTCGGCGTGGAACTTACAATTGCACAACTCAAGTACTAAACATTGTCCAAAAAACACCTGATAAGAATTATTTGCAGAGTTAACAGATTAACAAATATGTAGTTGGCCTCTCTTTCATAGTCTCAGAGTATTACCACTAAATCATTTTTATATCTTTAAGGTCCTAAAGGACTTTTTCATGCGGAACGGTTTCAGTGCTACTCTCAGAATTTCAAGTTCTAATAGGGCAATCGTAAACATTTCGGTAGCTAGAATAACGCACTTTTTGAAATTTTATACTGCAGCGGTACCTAGGCTATTTAATAAACAACCCATCGAAATAAGAAAAATCGTACAACCCACTTTATTTATCATTAAAGTTAAATTATGGCTTTTTAATATGGACAGTTCTACAGTCAAAATATTGGTGAACTCAGCTTGGAATTTATAAACCATCTTAATTCTGCTTGTTTTCGTCTAACCTATATTTTTTGCTTCCTTTTTTTTTTTCTTTGTTTGATAATATTTGTATGGTAAACTTGTTTGTATCTGCCCCACATAAAACACAAAATATCTTATTATTTTCGAAATGATGGATCATTCGCCTCTAGTCACTTAAAGTGCTACAGAATAATACCTATTTCTAAAAATTTTTAGTACTATACTTTAAAGTTTTAAAAAATAATTTATTATGAATTTTGTATTAACATTTTAAGAAAATAATAATAAAAAAAAAAAATTCCAAAGTATGCTGACATATATGTATATACCAGTGGCGTGGGGTGAAATTTCAAGAGAGGGAAGCCGAACAAATTTTAAGTAAAATGTTTATTCAAGACTTACCATTTTGGTGCTTATTCGAAACACAGACTTAAGATATGCAATCTAACGAAACACAGACTTAAGATATGCAATCTAGGCCATCTTAGACTTAAAGTTCATTGGAATTTACATAGACAATGAGCTCATCGCATAAAAAAAGTGGCTTCGAAAGAAGCCGTTCTGGTAGAATAATCTATATAAGTTATTGATAACTCGGAACGTTGTTAAATATAAAAAAATTAGCAATTACAATTATGTACTACCTATTTGTACTCTAAAGCTATCCTACGATTCTTTTTTACGAATTCTGCTAAAACTCTTTCATACAAATTTGAGTTATTTTTAATTTCTAAAAGAAGGTGCCTTTCGATAGATAAAAGTGCCAGGTCTGAGAGTCTTTCTTCTTTGTGGGAATTTCTTAAGTGTGGACTATTTTTAAAGTCGAAAAAGATCTTTCGACAGAGGCCACAGTCAAAGGCAGGGTTAAAAAGATTTCACACAATGTTAAAGCTGGAGAAAAAGTATCTCTAAGCATTTCCGTATTAAAATGCTCATTAAGTTGAAAAACCTCAAGCTTTTTAAGTGAAGGAGTAGTGTATAAAACTTTGAGTTCCTTTTTTGAAGTAGTAAAATTAAAAATTCCGTGAAATAGGGTAATTAAAGAAAATATTTTGTAATCCGGCATTGAATTAGAAAAGTATTCATATTTTGATTTGTTTAATAAATCAAAGAAAATATATGAACTAAATGAGCTATACCTATTCCTAATCTGACTTGTAACATTATCCATAATTGCTACAAAAATTCGGCTATAATTTGTATTTGAATCAATATTAAGTAGTCAGCTTTTGCGTGGAGGTTCTGAGCAGTTACTTATGCTCTCATAAATTGAGTCAAATAAGTTTAAAAATTCAGAATGAATCCATGACTCAAAACCCTCGATCTCTTGCTTCGCAAGCTCTGTGTCTTCTCTGCAATTGAATAAGACGTTCACTACAAGCGAATGATATTGCCATCGAGTCCCCGATACCCCGGAATGCCAGCTCTTGTTTTCCTAGAAGAACTACAGTGTCTGTGAAACGCTTCAGTAAATCGCGATTGCGATCAACTTTTCTATTATGAGCCTCGTAAGAATTCCCTAAAGAAGTATCTGTGCGATATTCGTCAAATTCATGCAAATGCAAGCAGCTGCGTATATGCTTTTCCGTTTGAATATATTTTTTGGAAGAATTAATAAAATTGTTTATATCAAAGAAACCTGTGTGACTCCAAACACTAGGAGAATTAGAAAAAAGAAGACAAGGAAAACAAAACATTCAAACTTTTTTTTTTACAAAAAAGAATGCTTACTGAACTCGTGGGTTTCTTTTAGAAGAAAATTCTAGTTAAACAACACTCAAAATTAACTAGAGACATCTTGTCTAAGAATAATAAGAATGGTCTATGCGGCACCTCTTGAGTAGATTTATAATTACTTACTTGGTATATAGCTAATAACTATTCACTTAATTCACTCACTATTTTATAATAATTTAATAATTTAAAACACTAACTTAACTACCAATATGTAATTGCAGGATTTTTAAAATTTTCTAATAATTAGCAGTCACAAAAATCACATAAATTTGCATCCAAATTTTCAAGAAATCACGCACAATTACACAACCGATTTGCAACTGTCATTTAAAATTTGCAAAAAAAAAATACCCAACAAGTAAGAAAAACATCAAACGCCGTTCGAACCACTACATCACCCAATAACTTATTTTGCTTATTTTGTTGCCTACAATAAAAAAAAAACTCCTTCGAACTAAAACCTTTTTTTTTTTTTTTGCATTTTTATTAATTATTAATTCATTATAACTTACTTGCTAAACAAAAAACGCTTAAAACTAGCCTAACTAACTTATCTATGTTATTCTAACTTACTGGCCCTATGCGGGCGCTCTAAGCTAAACTTAATACCTAAAAACATGTCTTTCGACGTAACCTAACTTAAATTTGTATTATTTTTTTTTATTACTAATAATTACTAAGAAAAGTTTTATTTAGATAAAAAAAAACTTAGTAAATGAACTTTTTGTTTGTTTCTTATATATACAAAACTTATAGACTATCTTAAAATAAATCTTAACCTACCTTATTCTACCTTAATCTACTTACTCTAACTACGTAATTATATACGTATTTTTTTTTTAATAGATTCAAGTGCTGTGTTGTTTTTTTTATATATATATATATATATGTTATCTAAAAAATCTACCTAAAAACCACCTAACCCTAAGCTATGTAAATCGGCCATAGAAAAACCAGCTGACTTCAAAATGACTACCCTGGATTATGGGAAAACGACGAAGCCCCCTTGTTCGGCCTCATTGGGATAGAATTTTATGTACTGGGATTCTGGTGTTCTGTATAAATGAAGGCAAGCCCGAAGGCAAGCCCTCTCAAATACCCGAATCTTTTCCAACAAGCTTGCTCCCACGTTGAACCACACGGGGCATCCATATACGAGCATGGGCCTAATGAGGGCCATGTAGCAGATTACCTTTACCCTTGCATCGAGTTGCTTGCTATAAAAAAGTCTCTTTGTAAGGGCAAAAGCACCTCTGGCTCTGGCCAGAGCAGCATCTATATGTTTGTTAAAACATAGATATTGGTCTAACCAAAGCCCTAGGTATCTGACTACACTTCGACTCGCAAGTGGCTGTCCGTGCGGTCCAACGATTGAGAACTTTCGCCAATTCTTTCCCCAGACAATGGCGTCCTAAAAAGAATGGTTTCCGATTTCTGGAAGTTGATCTTCAAATTCCAGTCATCGCAATATCTTGGTCCTGATCTGTACGCAATCAAGCCGTCTGCGTACGCTATGGCATGGTGAAGTGATCCTATGATATCGCTCGTGTAAATGTTGAAGAGGATTGGCGAATTAACCGCACCTTGTTGCAGACCGTTTTTAATTAGAAATGTTCCAGCAGAAGTCACATTGCCATTTTTGACAATGAACTCTCTACTGGTGAGCATATTATAAAGTATGTACAGCAGTGGTTTGCTTATGCTCAGCCTGCTCAGCTTGTAGAAAAGTCCCTCTACCCATACGGTGTCGAAGGCCTTCTCCAAGTCAATCAGGCATGCACCCGTGCATTGGTTCTTGCTTTTGTTCCATTGGATATCCGATACCAGTTTAGACGCCTTAAAACCGAATTGGTTATCCGGAATTATATTATTGTTCTCAGTCCACTTAACCAGGGTTCTATTGATAACTTTCTCGAATACCTTGCTGATGTTCGGAAGGAGACTTATCGACCGGAGATTTGCCGGATTGGAAGTGTCCTTACCCCTTTTGGGGATGGGTTGTATCACTGCTGTTTTCCAATGCGCTGGATAATGTACATTATTCAGCGCATTGTTAAACAGAGTGGTGTAAATGTCCACCGCTTCTAGAGGGAGATGTGCACAGTGTTCGACACTCCGTCGATTCCCATAGATTTCTTCCTCCTTAATGAGTCGAAGATCGCTTGGAGTTCCACCTTCGATATGTACGGGGGATGTACCCTTTCATCGGCGATGACATTGTTTGCCATAATATCGTCATTGAACTCGGTAAAACCTATGTTCTCTGATCGCCACTGCTCTATATCATTTCGGAGGCAGAAGTTATGCACAAAGACGCGATTTTCCAATTCGCTGTTCGGACAAATGGTATCATTCACCTTGTACACTTCCTGGAAAATCGCTCCTCTAGCTTCTACCTTCTCCTGCGGATCTTCGATAACAAAAAAGTTGTCATCCTCTACTGCCTGCTGTTATCATTAATCGTGCATTGTTCGTCGTTCGGGAGATCTGAAGACACGGAAGGTCGTTTTGATTATTCCTCTGAAATATTTTATTTATTTTCGGGAACATACTCGGGTTGTTGGATTTTAGAGCCCGAATTTTGTTGTTCAAATGCAGATTTACAGAAAGTCTGTAGTTTTCTCTGATTAATTTCTGGAGGTTTTTAATCAACGACTTCAGCGTCCTAACCTCCGAGTTTTGTCTGTCAGTAAACTGTCTGTACAAGGTTTTTAGTCTCGACAGCAGTCTACTTTTGTGTTCTTGTAGTGCGTCAATTGTCGCATTGCGGAATGTGTCTGCGTTGTCAGTATGTTGATACCGAGGTATCGTGCTGTCCATAGTTCGTTTAATTGTCTCGTCCATTTATTTTAGGTACCAGTCAATCTCCTCGTTTGACAGATTCCTATTGAATGGTGGGTAGAGCGAGTTCGAGGAGAGTGCTCTTGTCAGAACTCTGGAGAAGCGAGTCCAACGCGCCCTACTGTAATTGTTGGAGTACGTTTGGACAAACTAATCCAATTCCGCAATTTGGTTGGGACTCATTACTACGGCACTGAGTCCGCAATGGTCACTGTCATACACAAGTGTGTGAAGGCAGTTTAAAGTTTGTCGGTCCGCGTCTGTCAGTTGTAACCGTACGTCGAACAGCATGAGATCCAAATAGGAGCCGCTTCTAGGAAACGACGGACTATCTGTTGCTTTCAAATCGAGTTTATACTCGACACTGTGCCGACCCCACCAATTGAATAGTAGGTTCCCTCTAGGATTAGGTGTGTTATTTCCCCAATCTCTATATTTGGCGCTTAGATCTTCGGCCATAAGGAAATAATTCTCCTCCGACTCCAGCCTTAGGCATCGAAAAAGTGTCTCGAGCTCTGAAATAAATAACGTGGATTGAGTGGCTTCAGGTGCATGGAGTGCTATAATATATATCCTCTTTCCACTATGGAGAGGGATGCACATGATACACGCTTCCAGCACCTGGAACCTTCGCATTTCACCGCTGTACACTACTTTAAATTGCAGTTATTGTTATTGTTATTGTTATTGTTATTGTTATTGTTATTGTTATTGTTATTGTTATTGTTATTGTTATTGTTATTGTTATTGTTATTGTTATTGTTATTGTTATTGTTATTGTTATTGTTATTGTTATTGTTATTGTTATTGTTATTGTTATTGTTATTGTTATTGTTATTGTTATTGTTATTGTTATTGTTATTGTTATTGTTATTGTTATTGTTATTGTTATTGTTATTGTTATTGTTATTGTTATTGTTATTGTTATTGTTATTGTTATTGTTATTGTTATTGTTATTGTTATTGTTATTGTTATTGTTATTGTTATTGTTATTGTTATTGTTATTGTTATTGTTATTGTTATTGTTATTGTTATTGTTATTGTTATTGTTATTGTTATTGTTATTGTTATTGTTATTGTTATTGTTATTGTTATTGTTATTGTTATTGTTATTGTTATTGTTATTGTTATTGTTATTGTTATTGTTATTGTTATTGTTATTGTTATTGTTGTTATTGTTATTGTTATTGTTATTGTTGTTATTGTTGTTATTGTTGTTATTGTTATTGTTGTTATTGTTGTTATTGTTATTGTTGTTATTGTTGTTATTGTTATTGTCGTTATTGTTATTGTTGTTGTCGTTATTGTTATTGTTATTGTCGTTATTGTTATTGTTATTGTCGTTATTGTTATTGTTATTGTCGTTATTGTTATTGTTATTGTCGTTATTGTTATTGTTATTGTCGTTATTGTTATTGTCGTTATTGTTATTGTTATTGTCGTTATTGTTATTGTCGTTATTGTTATTGTTATTGTCGTTGTTGTAGTTGTTGTAGTTGTTGTCGTTGTTGTCGTTGTTGTTGTTGTTGTTGTTGTTGTCGTTGTTGTCGCTGTTGTTGTTGTTGTTGTCGTTGTTGTCGCTGTTGTTGTTGTTGTTGTTGTTGTTGTCGTTGTTGTTGTCGTTGTTGTTGTCGT